>OZ018309.1:21096759-21426469 GCA_963969455.1 Arge pagana | reverse complement strand
CTCTCGTTCTATCAGCTACGGGAAAAGGAATCGACAAGCAATGATAAGCTTCTGAAATCTGATCGTTTTATTGAATCTTGATCAAACCATGGAATAGGAATGGCGATGGGTTATTCGTAGCTTCGAAAATACTATTTTTTTATTTACCAATCAACTCTCCGTTACATTGATCCGTACATAAACACAACATCATATCGAATAAACGAAAATCATTGCTTCTTTCTAGGAGAAATAATCGGCGTAATTCCGAACGAACCTTGGCGAATGCGAAATTTCTTTGCTATTCTAATGATTCACCGATAGAAAAAAAAGTCTAACCCACATCTTAAGTTAATTGCTGAACGCCTGGAAGCGATCCTTATCAGAGCGAATCTAACGTAATTACCAACATTTTATTGTTAATTCGGATTCTATTCGATTTATTATACATTTGTTAGTCGCGCCCAATATTTCAATGCACGAGAATCATAATAGCCTTCGCGTAACGACGATCGTAGGTAAACTTAATTGGAGTGAAAACGGTGCGTGGGAATCTCTCACTCCGGGAAGTAGAAATACTCACCATTAGTCAGCCAACCATTTTCTCAATGAAAGTTCCATCAAGCTACGTTTAATATTTAGCGCTCGTGATATTTGCACGTCAAGTACGTTCGTACATATAAGTATGTTTTTTTTTCATCTGGCAACATTATTATACAGACCATCGATCTCGTAACTTGAGAATAATTGATCAACGGCACGAATCAAGTAGCGAATAATATACTCAGCTCCTTTGAGTGAAATTCATTTTGGTTTTACCTCTTCTCTTGTTTTTTCTCGAGCTCGACATTCTCCTGAGAATTCTCAAATTTTCAAGATAGCTGTTTTGTGCGCACGAGACGGACAATTTTCTCGAAGATTCGATAACTTTAAAGCAGGTTCATGTACAAGCAGTTAATTCTAATGCGGTAAGTGGGCAGGATTTGGGATGGCAGGTAAGGATGAGAACGATGTATATTTATTTTTACAATTTCTCCTCATGGAGCAACCATAATCGAAGCAGTTTTCAACAAATGGTCGATTTATCGTAATACTGATTCGCTGAAAATCCTGTTTCGACGATGCTCTATCTAACACGCTAAGCTTCTGGCATTTTTTACAGGTTTTCTTATCATTGTATCCGTTCTGTCGAATGATTTCTCGTTCTTCGGGATTCTTATAGATATACGTCTCGTAGACTCGGGAAATATAGTTTAATATTAGCATCCCCGTTTTAGTTTTCGTTTTAGTTCATATTTTACGCTTCTTTCGTCTACTTTTCCAATCGTTCCAATTTTCATATTTGTGAATCGATTGTCTGACATCGTCCTCGACGTTTGATTTCAGCTTGATCGTAACGCGATCAGCGGCGCGTCCAAAATCGATGATCGGTATAGCCCAAGGGGAAACGAGAGCTGCAAAGCCTAAAATGCCTGCCGCGGCGACGGCAAAGGGTGTAATGGCGAAGCTGAAGAAACCAAGATTCAGAGGACTCAGAAAGGTGAGATAAGGAAAATATGACGTCATCGTGTCGACGAATCCTGATGGCATCAAGCCAAAATCATCCTCGTCGTCGTCGTCGTCCTCCTCGTCGTCGAGGACGGAGCTCGGAGCACCAGCACTAGTAAGGGGTCCACCGCTCGCACCCTGTGCGCCAGAGAGCCCAGGCAAGCCGGGGAGTTGACCGCTGATACCTGTCAGAGGATTGCTGAAACTTGGAAGCTGTAGGCCGGATGTTCCGCCACCGGAGGCAGCGGATAACGGAGTGTCCGCGAGACCTGCGTCGGCCATAGAATCTCCAATGCCACCTAAGGTTGGTAAAGATGGAATTCCGCCGCCTGGTGTACCTCCCTGAGTCGCAGGATCACTTTGAATACCAGGATCCGCCAAGACACCCGAATCATTCTCGGTCATAGCAGCCCCGATACCAGCTAAACCTGGTACTGGCGGAATTCCACCAGTTGGAGTACCTCCCTGAGTCGCAGGATCACTTTGAATACCAGGATCCGCCAAGACACCTAAATCATTCTCGGTCATAGCAGCCCCGATGTCTGGTAAACCTGGTACTGGCGGAATTCCACCAGTTGGAGTACCTCCCTGGGTTGCGGGGTCACTTTGAATAACAGGATCGCCCAATACACCTGAACTCAACGGATCATTCTCCATGTCCTGAGACACAACAGGTGGATCGCTTTGGCCTCCTTCGCCTGACACTGAAGCATCGTTTGCAACGTTAGCAGCGGAATTGTTTTCGGCCTCATCATTCGCGTCACCGTCAACCGGAATCGAAGGGTCATTTTGAAAATCAGTACCTGGCTGCTCGTCTTGCAGAGGTAAATTATTAAACTGTTCTCCAGGATCCGGTGAATCATTGTGAGATATCAAATTGATCTCAGTTTCTTGAAGCACTTGAATGAACGACGAGCTTGGATACGGCAGATCAAGCTCGTTGTCTTGCAGGGCATTCTGGTCGTTGGTATTTGGTATAGAGAAATCCTGAGCGTCGCTCTGAAGAGGTATTCCACCGACGCTTTGTCCAGTTTCTATGGGATAACCGGATGAACCATACGTTGAACCTGGCGAACCATGAACACCCGAATAGCCCTCGTAGCCCTCGTTAGAGGTGCTATAACCTGGATTAGAAGTGCCATAAGATTCGTCAAGGTCGTTGGGATTCTCGCTATTTCCGGGCTTGCGATCGTTCTCGATCGCATTTTCCGTCCCTAGATTTCCCGTCGCCGGTTGAAACAAGTTCGTATTGACTACGTGAGAATTGATGATGATGTTCAAGTCTGTGCATCCTTCCTTACTCTCTAGGGTATTGTTTATCGTTGTGTAAGAATTGATGGTTATAGTTGGACAGTTTGTACCTTCGCTATACGTCACTTCCGGTACTTTCTGCTGAGGTATAGGTTGCTGCAAACCGTTATCTTCAAGTCCGTCCTGCTGCGTCGTAAACATCACGTGAACGTTAGGCTTATAAGCTGAGGAATTCGCCTGATGACTAGGTGTGATATTTATCGTATCGTTCCGAATATCCGGAATCTTCATCTCGGCTACAGTTATATTGGGTCTTCCATCACCTTTGTTGATGATATGCACGACGGTATTCTGAGACACGACGGACGTTGAATTGTAATTCGGTTTCTTTGGTCCCTGAAATTCTTCATCTTGGATAAGTATCTGATTAGCATCGTTGCCGATTTCTTCATTGGAATTCGATTCGACTTCAGAAGATACTTGCGCGTACGAGTTCTCAAAGATCGGTTCGTAGTGATTGTCCTGTGCCAAAACCTGATTTGCGCCTTCTTCGTCGTGGTGAATTTGTTGATTCGTAACAACGTTCTCAGGCTCCATAGTCAAGGGATTGTTCGGATGCAAATTTGCTAGAATTGACGCAAAGTCGTCCAATTGACTTTGATTTTTATTCCCGGCAGGTAAGTAGCTCTGGTTAGAGGTAAATTGCGGGATCTGTTGCCAATTTCCAGTTTCTCGGTCGTCGTTGCTGTTAAGTTCTACCAACGATTCCGGATCGTAAATCGTTATAACGTTAGGATCGTTATTGACCGTCGGATATTTCGGCGGTAGCGAATTCTCGAACACTAAAATCGGTGGCTTCTGTTTTTTATGATCGTTCGGTTTTTCCCCGACATTCGGAATAATCGGTATATTCTCGTAATAAACGGAATTCGTGGCGAACGGATATTTACTCGAACTCTCATGGTTTCCATGCCACAGCGCGTATTTGTCGTAGTTGTTGAAATCCTCGGTATTCTGTACATCGTTGTACGGCCAGGTGTTGAAATTTGTATGAGACGAGCCGTGCTCCAAATTCGGCTTCGATGCGAATTTTTGCTTTGCCCCATTTTTAACGATCGAACCGATTTTAACGAATATATCGCTGTTCATATCGTTTGCCGACGTTACATCATTCAACGGCACGTAAATCTCAGGTTTTATTTTAACCGTGCTCTTCGCTGATTTTTTACCAAACGACTCATTGTCACGACTCGCGAATGCAGCGACGCTTTTGTTCGGAACATTTTCGACGGCAGCCGTTTTACTTTTGAAAAGATACAAATCCGGTTGCGCAACTGAATCACCAATGCTATTTTGTAATGCTATTGTCGAATGACTGCCAGAATTTGATGCATCGTTGTATTCAACGCGTCGTATCATATTCGGTTCACCAGCTTTCTCTCTTTCCAGATCCGGCCTGTACCCATTCAAAATTGACAAAGGATTTATGCTGCTTTGAGGTCTTATTTCTACGAAATTTCTTACTTTTATTGCCGACTCGATCCGCGAGCTTCTTAACGCCGATGACGTCGTTACAGAAGTTACGTTCGCCAATTTTTTTAACTTAGCCAACATTCTCGTGAAATCTGAACTAGCATTCGAATTAACACTCGCAAATTCCCTCGCATTCCCAACCCTCCCAAAGTCTTTCTCATCGTCATCCTGCAATTCATTCGTATCCCTAGATTCTAAACCCTGCGAATTCGTTCGTTCGCCGATTATTTCTCCGCGAAAGAAGTCGTGAGATTTTTTATGCGTCGTACGCCAGTCTTCTTTATACCTGCTATTGCCTTCGACAATTTCAGGAAAATCCTTGTCGACAGGAGTTTGCTCCTGCGGGAAATTTCTGCTACTCGCAACTGGTAGCCATCCCTCCTCGTCGCGAATCTCCACATCCGGCTCGAACGTTGCGGAAAGCTCTGCAAGCATAAAGTAGTCATTGGAAAAAATTGCTCGATCGCGCAACACTTACGTAAGCCACATTTCTACAACTATTCTAATTCCAAGCAGTTCGATTAACGCACATTCTCGATAAACTGGTTAGAAGAGTTACGAACGATTTCCGCGCGATTCGATGTAACAATCGGTACCTACGTACAAATTGCACGTCTCTTCCCATCGATACGTGATATTTATTTCAAACTTTTCGCAGTCGTACACCGTGACCGTACAACTTCCTGCGGCAGACTATCCGATAACTAACAGTTAGAGTACGAGAACTTTTCAACTTTGTCGTGAAACAATCGATTCGTAACTTTTCTCCGCTACTGAAATCAATTCGAAGAACCCCGTCGCTACTCACCACTTTGCCGAGGCCTTCCATGACCCGATCCTGCAAGCAGCAGGATCGTCGCAAGTTTCAATACTTTCAGCCGCATTTCGGAACTGAAACAAACAAAAAATGCATACGAATCAGCGTGATGCAACAAATGCTAGAAATTCCGAAATACGTTCATTGTCATTCGCGCGAGGCGTTGGCACAACGATTAAGAATTTGTGTCACCGAGGTAACGTTTTATATTCAAAGTTGTGCGTATCTACAAATGTCTTTATCTAGCTCCGGCTCGAACAAATGTGAAACCCAAAGAAAGTCCTTCGAAAAATCGAAGGACGTGGCTGTAAGTTTTGTAAATAAATCGACGACGTCGGGCGATTTACACGTCTGACGTGATTTTTTACGGCCAATTTGTTCGTGCTGTCAGTCAGTCGGCA
This sequence comes from Arge pagana, assembly GCA_963969455.1. NCBI lineage: Eukaryota > Metazoa > Arthropoda > Insecta > Hymenoptera > Argidae > Arge > Arge pagana. The sequence continues at coordinate 21,420,940 of OZ018309.1, read as the reverse complement.
TTGACGTCGCGTGGGCGTCATCGCATCTACGTCTACGTCTTTCCTGTGGCTCGGCTTCAGTCTCTCAGTTTCGATCGCGTTGGTATGCAGAACTCGATCGCCCGTTAGTGGTTCGGCTAAGGACGATCGACGCATGTAAAGCGGAAAATTTGCGACTGCGGCAAACCAAAAAGAGGGACGCGCGGATCAAAGTATGACGACGCCGAGTTCCATGGCGCGCGACCTCGCGTGGGCGCGATGCGCCGTTACGGATAAATCAATGCGAACTGAACGTATAAATACATAAATTAACGCGCCGACTTATCGCGTGCTCTTGTACTATTACGCGAGAATTTTCATTCCTATTACGAGATAAACACTCGCGTGTCCAACCGCGAGGAGAATTTCACAGCATTAGACATCTTCTCCGCCTATCTTCGACCACGCATCGAAGATGGCGTGACAAACGCGAACTAATTGGATTAATTCCAATTTTCCCGGAAGACATTCCGACAAATCGTCTCAGCAATTTCGTCTATAGTTCGTTAAAAAAAAATTCTAATTCGCGTCACGTGCTGGGAAAATTGGTGCACCGACAAAAATACATACGTGTGTAGAAAAGCCTACAGAAAAAGGGATTTGCTGGAGAAATTGGAGAACGGAAAAATCGGTGTCGCGTTTTTTTGTGGTGGATTTACTACGACGGAATTTGTTTTATTGGACGATATGTATCATATTTCGTAAGACGTGCATCCTCGAAATATACCGTTGGCCTTTTCCTTCATATTTGTGTCTCCTAACGGTAACTGCCACACCAGCGTCCGTCCGAGTGAACGAACGGTCGACGCTCTTTTGCATGTGTAAAGTATTTCGCCGCGGAAGCTTTACATCCTCTGGATCTAGGGCGAAGGAATGTCGCGATGCATCGTTACCTCCAAGTTTAACGAAGCTTCGAATCGATACGCGCTACTACAACAACGATCAAGGACGACCGTAATCCCTTTTCTCCAAACCATTTTCCTCTCTTTCTCCTAAAAGCCAAACTAATCCTTTTTTTCACCGACTCCTGTGTGTCGAATTTCACGATTTTATCCTTCGAATACCCAGTGGGAAATGGTCGCTGTAGAATGGACTGTCGTGGCAGTGGTTACATCCTGTGCGAGTCCGCCAATATCGTACATCTCGCATCTAACTACGTGACAATAACAAAGTCGTCTTTGTTCAACGAAATACGCGGCGGTATCGCATTTTAGGGTAGTCTTCGACCTAATTTCAAAACTGGTTCCCCTCACGTCGAGTCGCGAACCAGTTTTATAATAGGTGAGTCGAGCGTAACGAAGCAATGCACTCAGCTACTAGAGAATCTAGATAGTGGAAGATGAAACGAGTCGTTTTTATCGAATAAGAATTGAAAGTCTCGGAATTTCCCAATTGTAAGAACGTCGTGAAATAGCGTAGAGATTTTTCATCACATCTGATCTGTTTAATTCGCGTTTGCAACTTGATTGTCTAAAACATAAAAGAAGTTTGAACGATAAAATAAACGAGTTGCACCTTCCTCGAGATGTCTCGCGACTCTTGACTTTTCTAACGAGATACGAAGACAAGAATCAAATAGAAGTGATAATTTGTGAAGTGGGTAGAAAGTCAGCTGCTAATTGGTACGTCTGAAATGATAAGTATACACTTGCACTCTCCGTTGCAAGTCTTTCGTGACCGTCAAAAGTATTACCGCGTGGTTCTCGACTAGCGTAATAATTTGCATGTTCATACCTATAAAAACTTTGATCAGGAGCTCAGTCGATCATTCGAACACTTTTCACTGAATTGAATTGTTTAAACCCGTAATAATACGATTCAATTTAGATTCTCGCGCGATTAGAATTACCAGCTGTGTTTTTCAACTTGATGACAAAAAAGAGAAAGAAAGAATAGAAAACAAAGGGAATCTGTACACAAACTATTCGCGGTTTCGGTAAAAGTGTGAATAAATCGATAAAACGAGAAGAGTAAAAATAGAGAAAATACAATCACAATCGTCACAATGCTACCGAGGTTTATGCTCGCGATCAATTTATTTTTATCGAACAAGTACGCTGATATCGAATTACGGAATTCAGTTTTTACGAGAACCAATCGTGACTTTGCGATAAAAAACACACCGGACAACGTGAGACGGACGTCGCGCGTCTTTTGACTCAACGGCTGACTGGGTCTCGACTGTCACAGAAGCGACTCAACAAGTTGGTCGCCGCGCGATCTTCCTGCTGAGAACGCTAAGAGTCCGAACTTTAACCGTTATTCCTTGCTGCCTCGCCTCGGAGTTGAACAACCTTCGTTCGTATGCTAAGCAACCACTACCTTAGGTCCAGGTATCGTCATCGTCGAGGAACGAGGTGCTAGACGAACAAAAAACCATGAACGGACCAAAGACCACGCATCGGGGCCTTGAACTACTGCCACACAGATCTCCGAACTCCCACGGAGGTCCTAAAACTGTTTTTACACGATTGTTCGAATCCTTCTTCGTGGAGTCCGTCCGTTCCACGAATTTTCATCGGAAATTCAATCGACGTGGAAGTCGATCGATCAGGCTTTGCGTTTGCCGTTATATCCTGCCGTGACGAATCGTCGCCTGACCCGTGAAGTTCACGAAAATATACAATTATCAACGGAGGCTGATCACCGATCATTACAAAAACCTTCTCGAATCAAGTTCTTCCTAATGAATCCCGATGAATCTACCTACTCGGTATACTCGAGGCAATTCGGAGAACGAGTGCATCGCGAAGATGCGAAGAAATGTGGAGCATTAATACAGGCGATGCTGTAACGCGAGACCAGTGGTGTTACTTTAATTGAATACCCCTCCGCACATCTAGTTATTTCTTACGAGAGTAATTGTGATAAGACGAGACGTATATCGCGCAGAAAATGAAACTGTGGTAAAACAGGATTTCTCTAGAATGCGAAGTCGTCGTACATTATCGCATTCCGGCTTTCGAGACTATTCGACGTCGTTATCCTGACGCCGCTGTTTTGATAAATGATCGAATAATATGTGTCCACGTTGACGCGATAACTACTGAGCGTGATCCATTGCAGTTGCTATTTTTCGAATTCGCGTGAAAAAATGTTGCGGTTGTTAAACGATGTGGCGAACGCGGATAACATTTTCGCGCAAAGTTCAGCCAACTTTTAACTGTTGGTTGTCGATTAGCGGGAATTCGTGGCTATTAAATTAAAACTTGAACTTCCAGTTATTTAGACACTCGCGATGCTGCGTCAATCGGCGAATAAACAAACAGGCCAAATCTGGTAACCGGATTGACGATTCGCCGTTTTTGTAACCAATCCAAATTATTTCACAACTTTACTTCTCTTCGTCGTGATAATTGTTAGTTACATCGCGTTACCGGTCAATAACGCGATTTTGTTTTCTCGCGCGCGTCTTTGAATGTACTTAATTCGCCTCCATCCTCGGTACGTCGTAATTAGAAACGAGCGTGATACTTGCCACCGCGTATCACGGAGCAAACTTTTTTGCCTATCGGTGATCATTTGCAATTAAATTTCCATGAGAATTTTTCACGCTCGTTTATAATCGACGCGTCCGATCATATTTACCATAAAATCGCGGACACAGAGCGACTCCTGAGATCCGAACGATTTTCTCTCCACATTCCTCCAGTATCAGTGTACACGCATTTTTCGTAGCACCTGTCACGCTAGTATTTTAGGAGAGCAGTCGTTTACGCTCGAACGATTTGTAACCGCAAGTAGCACGATCTATGAACGAGCATGAAACAGCAGATCGAAATCGTGGAAGCGATCACCGCGGCAATATCCTGACATCTCTGGCAATCTGTAACCTTGTAATTGCAAGATTTTAGGTCAGACAATTTTGTTATTAAATTGGTCGCTCGAAAGGTGGCACGCGAACCACTGTCCGGGACTTAGGTGACAGTGGTTAATAACAACATTGACATAGTGAAGACACTCGAATACGGATGCAATAATTATGTGGGACATAGCGGAACTTGCCCAGCGATTGTTCGACATCGTCGAATCATTGACCATCCAGCGCGCGAGTTATTTGGCATTTCCAGAACAATTTACTTAGAAATGTTCCACTCAAAGGTGAACGCAATTAAATAACTCCCAGTCGACTGACGCGTCTCTCTCGTAGAATCACTTTTTCTCGACGGAGAAAGGTGTTGCGAATTTACCGTTGTTAAAAGCATAGTCATAACAGACTGCGATTCGAATCAGTCTCCTTTGTCAGATTTGTGGGAAAAATTCGCTTAGAAAAAAATAGAAAAAAAGACAACTGAATTCTAAGGCTGCTGTGTATATACTACCCAAGATCGTGCGAAGAGGTACTTAATGAAACTTGCGCGATGAGTTTAATTATAGTTGAAGTGCAACAATGTTCGCGCAGCGAAGCGAATCGATCAAAATCCGAACGACTCCCTTCGTAGAAACGTTTCATCGTGTAGCGATACACTAACGTATTCTATATACATATGTAAAGCAGTGGTCAAGCATGTCATATAGTTATTATTTTCAGCATCGCGAAATAAGGGGTTTTTTATTTCCTTCTGGTTGGAATTCATTAACCCACGATTCTCATTATTCACATCTCGTACTTCGCTCTGCTTGAGATAACGTCTGCACAGAAATATTATAATTATACGTGGAAGACGTTACACCGTACCGCATAATACTCTAATTCGTTGCTCGTTCGTATACACGTTCGCGCTAAATTCCTCGTCATATCGTTTTTCTCATCTTTGCAAACGCATATTTACGCGAGGTAAACGAATCCTCGACACTGCCCTTCGAAATAATTCGTTGACCGTAGTTATTAAATCGTTGCGAGCCGAATTTATATGTTTGTATTATTCAGTGAGTCATACATCAACACGAACGATGCGCATCCTTCAGCAAGACCCGCAAACGTATCGCGAAATATTCAACTACGCTACAACAATGGTATGAACAAATTTCACACCTGGTTTCGCGTAAAAAAATTACAAAAAAAAAAAACGCATCGGATCGCGTGAGCGTAACGCAATAACGATGTTTTTGAAGATTTCATTAAAAACCTGACTCTCGAATAGATCATGTTTTTAGGCGGTAGTACTTTCGCTGAATTCCATAATTCAAGAATACAAACTTGTAAATCTCGTATCGCGCCGCGCGGATCGAGACGCCTGCTGCCCATTGGCGGGCAACCCAACGTACAGAAATCCGTCGTAACGTGATTTTTTCTCTTTTCGAGATGAAACATTTCACCACAATAGATTCGTTAATTGTTGGGAAATTTATTCCAATCGACAGGTTTTCGCACTGACAGAATGTCTGACAAGACTTATCGATGTGCAACGCAAACGTTCGTTGACGTTGTCTCGAGTTATTCTTGAATCTAGTTCAGAGGCGTTTAAAATAATAACTGCACGTCTACAAAACAATGGCACGGCTGAAAGAATTAGGCACCACCGTCGATAACGGTCCTGTAACGCTCTATCGGGAAATCCTGAGCTAGAATCACGTACTTAACCATTGACCTAGTTGATAATTATAAATCGCGTCCGAACGATCGTAGATCATATCCCTACAGATATTAACCGGAATCTTAATAACGATCTTTTCGTTTTTTTTTTCTTTTCAATTTTTATTTTTTAGTTTTTTTTTTAGGAAACGTATCGATTGTGGGGCGGAAACAAATCGCGAACATTTCATTCGGTAAGATGTTGATCGGTAATTGCTAATACACGACGCGATATCTAGCTTTATATGACTAGCCTACGTCGTTACGTTTGCGTGTAAACTATAAACGGCCGTTAATCAATCAACGAGTCGACAACACCTTCCCATTGGCTATCAAGTTCTGTCAGAATTATAATTATAAACGTAATCGACCGCCTATCGTTGCTACTAATAACATACTTGATGATCAATCATTCGCACGGTTCATCGATATCTTATTAATACCTGGATACGCGTGTCTCACTTCCGATGCTCTTACCTTGATCAACGTCTTCGATTCTCACTTCCCGTGCGATCGATCCTTTAATGGATATCTATCGAATATCGACGTAGTTCTCTTCTCGTTGTAAAACATCGTAAAGCGAAATGTTGTTATTAATGATCATTTCTAAAATCCATGTTCAGTCTGCAGATATGTATTGACATTAAGTGATGACCATGATCGATGAAAATCGTTGTCCTTGGACTTGACAGCCGTATCGAATATTCGTGTGTCCTCGTGGATTTCACGCATCACATCATCGTTGATGCCGAATAAATAATCATTACTGATTCCTGATTATGCTTCGTGCGAGCATCGTTACAACGTCGTGCGTGGAAATCGTTCTTCGCAGTTATTTTTCTCACAGCTGAAAAGATTCGCCATAGCCGCTGTATTCTCTCGAAATAGTTTGTTCGTCGAAGCCAAAATTTCTCGTCCGATCGATCATTCGTCAATGATTAATGACGGCTCGCAGCTTTCCATGTGGAATTGTTCGACATAGAACAACATGGAACACCTCTAAATCTCGCTCGATCGGATCTAATGACAACCGATCGATCGATTATCAACGTCGTTCTGCGTTTAGGATCCAGCCGATTATACTTCGTTGTTGTATAATGATCGAGCACCGATTCTCGAAATGTCTTCGCCACTTGCAGGATATTTTCTCAGAAAATGATGATGCCGATGATATGTAGTTCACCTGTGGCGCGAATGTTTCGAGATACACGTGCGAATCCTTTCAGATGTCGGAATTGTACTGAGCCTAGATGTCAGGAACGCCCCCAATGTATCCAGCTTTCCCATACCTGAACGTTGAGTTTTGTTAGAATGGTGGGGGATAAACCCTTGCTGTGCCTACAGTTTCTACATAGTTTAAAGAAATGCCGGCTTTTTACAACGAGTAAACAATGCTGTTCTCACACTAACAAGCCTTCGTATTCTGTACATCTTCACCGTTGAAAGACACGAAGTATTAGAGATCCTACCAGCGTACAGATTCTACACTGATTTAAATTACGTTTCCAAAAGTGCGATTTTCGAGTACGATATCTGTCTCACTTCAATCCTCACCGAACGCGGTACCGCTTGCAAAAAGTTCACTTGTCAAGATCCGAGGAACAATCTGCGCAGGCGACAGTTCGTACACGGTAGACTAATTACGAGGTACAATTATAATTACGGTACAACGCGTTTGTGTGTTAGGTAGACCAGATATGGAACACGAGGGTTTTTGTGGATGGTGTCTATCTGGTAGTGAACGCGGATACTTGGATACATACGCGCAGCCAAAGCTGTACAATTGGATGAGACATGCCTACATCCGCCCGAAATCCACTTCGTCGTCGGTTGGTACACAGTAAAAAAAAATTCCGTCAAATTTAACACAAAGATTTGTGTCAACGAATTCTCTTTGTACAATATTAGTGTTATTTCAGCACGCGCAATGTGCCCAGTGAACACGTTTTATGGCAGCAATGTAACATGGAAGCTACAGGTAATGTCATACTGTAACACCATAACTGGCATATAACTTGCAATATACCGGGTACATAACACCTTATACAACATGTTATATTGCTGAGTAGGAAAATTCAACTTACGTGTCACTTACATGAAGCGTCGAGGTAACATTGCCGCAACATTACCGTGTTCACTGGGTAACATCCAAAAAGTGTTACCTTAGTATCGAGTAACATTTTTGTGCGTTGAAAAACGAACTGTGAGAACAGTACTAACGATTGTGTTGAATCAACACGTTGAAATGTTAAATATTCTACACGAAAATTTGTACACTTTACACAGTGACAGATATTTTTTTACTGTGCATATACGGCTGTGTGCGCAAAATCTTGGCGGATGAGAAAAAAATCAGGTAAGATTGTAAGAAGCAGATTTAAGCGGGTAACTTTACGGATATAGCCCAATAAGTTACCTTGATTTTATTCGAAAGTTCATCTTTACGACTCTTTCGTACCAATCTATTATCATCATACGTTTAACGGATGAATTTTTTATCGCCGATTATTAACGATCCAATTTGTTGGTCAGATAATTTGGAATGTTCGATGAACGTATGATTAGTTTTCAAGCTTACAATTTCAAGGGAAAGAGACCAGGGCCGCGGTTTTAATATTCGCAATGTCATTTCGTGACTACAATTTTGTAGCGCATTAAAAGTTTATTGCTCTCCCAAATGACCTCGTATTTGTTAAATAGAAATTGCACTGAACGATCAATTCAGCGAGTACGTAGCATGTGATTACCGACCGAGCTGTATCGACTAATGTTCCCACGACGTAATCATTACTGAAAGACACTAGAGAAAAAACTTTGAGACATTTAATCGTTTTATAACGGTGATACCGTTCAATTTTGTATACACGCGATTTCGTCATTTTAGCAGATGTTCACCGCGTCTCGACATACTTTCAAAATGCCTTGGATATATGACGAAGAAAATGTGATATTGTTACATAGTATTTGTCAATTGCATATTACAATTTCTGGCTGCATGATCGATGCAATATTCATTTTTATCCGAAACTCCCAAGGAGCATTTAATCTGATGCAAATATCCATCGGTGAATGTTTAACAGGACTAGTGAAGAGTCTTTACGACTGCCTTTGGCATTTTCGAAAACATTTCGTGAACAATAAGTGTAACGTGGTAAGATCTGACCGATGATTTAGTTGCTAGACATGCATGACACGACGTAGCGACTGTAACTGAGCCTGCGTTTACACGAAACTGCGAATTTTTGGATCCACGAGGCGGTTCGCTAACGAGTAATCTAATTTTCGCTTTACAAACCGTTGTTCGGTGATAATATCTCAATTGTTACGAATTTGTAGATACGGTTTTTCGCGTTCTACTTTACAATGGTTTGTCGTTCGAGGCATCCGGCTACCGATGTCTTCATTGCCTTCCGCATCGCCTTCACGGCTCTGGGCCATTACGAACCAGCGTAATTGCTTAGCGATGTCGAACACCAAACGACAAAGTTTGCAAAAAGGGTCGAAAGATGCGTAACAAACGTTAACGTATTTGCAAACGATACCGCCTCAGGAGGAGTGTACCTACGCAAGGTCTACTGTGGTTTATGTAAATAGCGAGTTCACCCATGCGCGAAAAAGAAAGGATGAGCGAAGATTCGCCACTATCTTGTTGCCAATCTCTCATTGTTCCTTCGTAACTGTTCAGTAGTAGATCCGGCTATCCTCAAAATTTGCGATATTAATTGCCTGAATCTGTGGCCCCATTGAATTGAGCTCGATACGAGCGTTAGCAGCTGTGGATATTCTGCTCAAACAACATTCAATTGGTATCAGAGCATTAACAATACAACCGACCGTGTTATGGAATCAATACTTCATTGTGTTTTATTCATTACTGATAATTGTTCAACGACCTCGTTCAAGTATGTTTCAACGTTTCTCAAGCGATCATCGATTTCTGTTTCACCCTCCCATTCTTGTTCCTTTACTTTTTTCACGACAGCCTGTAAGGACAACTTTGCGCTGCCTAATATCGCTTTCTGTTGTACCGGTGAACCGAATTTGGCACATTTCAAGTAGGTCGCGGCCAAATCCTCGCACAATTCCAAAACATTTTCACTCGTTTTCACTTCTTTAAACCATCTTGGATCGGCAACGGCAGTCCTATACGCTCTTTGCAGGTACTGAGCAGCTTTCTGCTGATCTACGTCCGTATTCTTAACGGATGTCAGTTCGGCGTACATCTGCCAAATTGCCGGATTATTTGGAACAGCTGACGTCAAATGACCAAAGAGTTCCAATGCTTTTGGGAGCAATCTATCAGCTGGATTTCCATCAGCGTCAATGATCTTATCCATAAGTGCTCTCGTAAGGATTCGAAGTACCTGAACGTCCGTATGTTGCGTTTTCAGCTCCAAAATGCGGTGATAGCATCGAATTACCTGTAAGTTGGCACAGTTCACATTTTTCAGCATGTTTCAGATAAATTTAGAACGGAACAAGTTTCGACTCAACGATGATCGTACCTCTGAAAAGTGACCCAGATCAACGCTAACGACCATCAAATTATCCCAGACTTGCCATTTGTCGTAGTTACATTTTATGGCGTCTTGAAGTGAACGCCACGCTCTTTCTTTCTCACCAGTTTTAATATACGCTTTTGCCAGATTATTCCATGCTTCGAAATTCTTTGAAATAAAATCAATTCATATTAATAAAACTTCGTTGGTTCTCTCCTATAAATGGCATTAGGAAAGATATATATACTAACAGTCTGCTCTAGAGCACAATAATGTCTGTATGCAGTAGCAGCCAGTTTCCAATCCTCGATTTGTAATGCAGCAAAACCCAGTCTAATCCATACGTTTTCTTGTATGTTATTCAATTCTGCAGATAATTTTAAGTGCGGAACTGCTTCAGCGTACTGGAAAGTTTCAATATCGGTACGGTTGTCTTCAGAGCAAAAAATACCAAGAGCAACGAAATCTATCATCGTGATTATGATGGACGTAAAAATGTCACATTTCTTACATTTTGTTTTCCAAAGTAGTACAAGCCCCAATGTCGTTGCGCTCTACTACTCTTATGACCGGATAATTCCCATGCAGTCTCATAACATTGGATATCATCGGTGGCATCACCCAACAGACACCATAACTTTACAGTCGGTTTTTTAGCTATTTCTTGTTTAATAATTTCAGCTGCCTGAAAATAGAATAGTCAGAAATGGTGAATTATTGAAATTGCTTTCCAAGCAAAGCTTGTATCAATTCATCAATATTTTCCATGCCCATGTACCTTGTGACGCAATTCCAGAATCGTATAACAAACAATGACCTCTTCCCAAAGACGTAATTCCAGGTAGTAATCAAGCGCAGCTTTAATCACACCTAGATTAATCATGAGATCCGCTAAAATTTGTTTGACTTGCCAAATGGGTTTTAAACCACTGGCAAAAAATAGGTCAACGCGGTTCGACACCACTGGCTTTTCAGCATTTAATCGACCAATCAAATACTCCGTCTGCGACAAAGATCTTTCCACGGTTCTTTTATGATATGACTCCAAAATACACCGTTGACACAGAGAAGACATCCTCAAAGACCAGTTTTGTGAGTTTTCTATGACATTCTAATAGAGGAATAATTTAATTCTACATTTAAACGAACATAATACGTAATTGTTCTTTTTTTTATACGATTAAGATTGCTTACGTTCAAATATGGCATGATCTCTTCATCTCTCAGATTATCTTTAGGTTGAGAGCGCAGTATCTGAAAACTGAGAAATGTCATATTATTTTGTATAGTGAACGCTTGAACCATCGAATCATGCATGCAGTTACAAGATCGTACCATTTGGCTAGTACAATTGCTTCTTCCATACCACCTAATTCTACGATATCTTCTGCTTGTGAAAACTCAATGCGTTCCAATCGGATATCGTCGTTCAATTCCAAAGCCGTCGGGACATCTTCGCAAGCTCGAGATGGAAAATTCTCTTTATTCGTCGTAACTTTGAGAAGCAGCTGTGGCTTTTCATCTAGTTGATATCTAGTACGTTTACCCAACGCACCGACCAATTCCATACTGAGTTTGGCTGATTTTTGCGCAGCTTCCAAATGTTTCTCTATAAGTTGTATTCGTCTATGATAAAGATAGAATTGCATAGCTTCAACATGAAACAATGTATTAAGGTAATTATCTTCCACGATATCGAGAGAGCATATGTTTTCGATTAAGCTGTCAGTTTCTTCGAATAGCTCAGCAGACGCATCTTCCAATACGAATTGATGCAGTAAATTTGTTCTCAATAGCCACCAATTTGCGGTTGCATGTACGCTTTGCAGGGTTCGATTGGCAAATATGATTTTAGAAAAATACAACAGCTCCGGTTTCACCATGTTCTCGCTACACTGATCTTGTAGAGATAGAGCTGCGATAGCTTCGTCTCGTTTCGGCAACAGCCACTCAATATCAGCTGATGTTTCTGGACCAGTCCAATTGCTTTGTACGAACAAGAGTAACGATGCTATGCCAGCACAGAATATTTCAAAATTCGACGATGGCTCCGCGTCGATCGCATCAGACAGAGTTATCGCAAGATCCTCGTCATTTACAAATGACTTTATGTAAACCGAACAAAATTTGTTCTGCAATATTTCCTTGTAATTTCCTGTCAGAAATTCATTCGTGAACAATCGTGTCTGTAAGTCTAGAAAAATGTATCGTTAATCTTTATTGTCCTTCGATTCAACCCATGAAGAAAGTTGCTAAGATCGAATAACATTTATCGCTCGCTGTAATTTACCAGATCCATAGGAAAAATTTGTCAAGATCTTAATCTCTGTATTTCTCAACAATTCTTGGCTTGTTGGTTCCATATTTGCTTGACCCAACTAGTTTCAGCAGACTTTGATTACAGCAGGTGAGCTTCACGTGGTGAGTAACAAAGCGACGCGCGTGTGCTTATTGCCAGTGGATTCCCGGTAACATAACCTAACCTGCAACATAACCTAACTTGTAACATAACCTAAGTGTCAACATAACCTAGCTTGTAACATAACCTACCTTAAAGATACAATATCTATCTAAGTTCTGCAATTCTACATGATACTTGTTCCATTATATTACTACAACTACTATCATTATACCTGTATTGGTGTTTTTTTGTTGTTGGCGGTAGTATTAGTTGCAGTGGTGTATTAACAGTAGTATTATTAGTAGAAGTATTAGGCATATCGCATGTTTGTAGTACTCAGCAGCGAACAGATGTGAAACTATAGAGTTCTTGACAGTCTGTCTTATTCAAAACCCCTTCGAAAAGAAATTTTCTATCATCAGGATCAGAATTCAAGAGGGCAGAGTGAGATTTTTGGCAACCTTACATACATGTATTCTCAAGTTACAATTGCAATGAGAAAGATATATCAAAGCTGTTTAATATTATCTTCACAATTGGATTTTGTACTCTAATCTTGTGAATTTTGGAAGATACGATTGATAATTCCAAAAGATTGCTTGGTAAAATGTTAAATGTACCTTATGTGTTGATTATTCGTGAGCAAAAGACCTGTGGATATGGAATTTGAGAAAGAAGCTGAAAGAAGGGCATTTTCATTTAATAATTTTGATAATTGCTTGACAAATCGATGCAGTTGTTGATTTGCGTATTCTTGGTACATAACAGGCAGTAACCAGATCTTGCTTGAGCTCGTATCTTGCATCATATTTTTTAAAATGACTTCTTTCGTAAATTAAAAAAGGACTCAAGTATGTAGTAATACATTTATATTCAAATCTCATTTCTCGAGGAAATGAGATCTGTTCCAAATGTGGTAATATAATATATTATATAATTTTTGGTCGCGGTACGTCGTGTATCTCCCTAGAATAGGAAGCTGTACTTTGTGAAGTCTGAAAATGAGATGAAAGGACAACTAATTGAAATGCCTAATCGTGTGTCATTGTTAACTGTATCTCATGATGAATGGTGAGCAGGATAAATCATGGTAAAGATAGTAATGATCAGATCATCATTAACAATACAATAATTTATTAATGAATACATATAAATAGTCTTCATGGGCGACGATTAAACGAAGAAATATAATTGGAGTACAGGTACATGCCGAATAAAAATAATAGTTTGAAGTGGCCTTGTTGCAATTGTTCGTGACATCGAGTTTAGGTACTATTAAGTATCCCCAAACCGTCACAGAATGATGAAATGCACCTTATTGCCCCTAGGACAGATCAGTTCCTACATAAAACCATAATATAAACCATTTCCATAAACGTGTAATTTCGAAGATATCGATATTAATAGTACATAATTGAACTGAGGTTTCAACTCCCAAACAAACGAGAATAAGATCAGACTGTGAACTGCAATAATAAAGAATACCGAATAACTAAACGTATAAATAAAAAATAGGACCCATCGAAATGATATATTATAACAAAACGCAACGTCGGTTTTGTTAGAAAAATTGCACATATTTTTTGATTAGTAACGTATCTTATACTTAATTATTGAATAATTTACAAATTAATTCAAATATCAGAAATGTCCAAACGAATATATTCCAATCGTGAAACAGCCAAATATACATTGCATTTCACCATCAAATTAATACTGATATGATGTATCAGGTAGAATATCTAATTATGCCATTCCAAACATATGCTCGTGTAGGCATTTTAGGATCATGGTAAACCGTGAAACATGCGACTGTTCTCTAATTCTTAGGAATATTGATACAGTTCATTTGCTTTGATAAATTGTCAATGATATTAATAAACGTCAAAAAAAAAAAAAAACACTCCAAATTTAGTCTCTTAGTCTTTGCAATGTATTTTGTTCAGTCGATCATTATCTGCTAATTTTCTAATGACAAATAACATATTTCCAGATTCGGTTTATCCCAACCAAATTTCAAAATGTATTAAATTACATATGTTTTCAACTTCGAAAGTCGTTAGTATTCGCAGAACATCTTTTTTTGTTCTGTTTGCTTGTGTGGATTTGAGTTGCTCTCATTTTCACTATTTGCATAAATCGATATTCGTTAACAATTGATCATGAATTAAATTAGTTCTAGGTGATCGTTCCAATTAGAGAATATTTTTCGAACTCTTCGAACTTTATGAAGACTCACATAATCTCGTTCTTATTAACATTTACTCGATTTAAATTTATTCCTGTTATAGGATCGAGATAATTTTACCATGATGCTTCCTAGCTTGTGTCACTATCAGCCCGTCTTCTGAGAATATCAAATCCGATGCGAATAGCATTTTCTTTTGGGCTTATGCAAGTACGCGTATCCTACTAAGCCATACAACTGTCACTTCTTATGCCTAAAGTCACATATGGGGTCTCACTGGGTAGTTAATAATTGATTGAATTTCGCAATATGAATTGTATAAGTGACATCCGCGGAGCCAGCTCCTCTCAGAAATTACTCTCAACTTCAACGACATTTTCTCCCACATCGTTTTTTGCTGCAATCAAATTTTCCCACTGCGCAATCAACGCGCTCCTGCGTCTTGGATTTGCCTGAAATGATAAACAACGAACGCCTTATAAATCTATTCATCGTTTGTTAAACTCATCGAAAAATCCAGTGGCATGCTTTATTCGAGTACACGATTATAGCTGGCTCTACATTTATGATTGTTGAGTAAACTATCCTCTCACCTTATGTTTTCCTTTGAATTCTTTTTCTGGTTCATCTTCGTTCAGAGTGTTAGTTGACGTGCCGCTTCGCAGAGAACTTGCTCCATCATATATATCCAAGTCGTTCTCATTTCCGATATCTAGGAGGTTTGGTTGCGATTTCGCTAACATTTGTGATCTCATCAATCTAAAATGAACGTTTTATAACTTCAGTAAGTTGCGATTATCATTGAGCCGGAGCAGCTAAGCCAATAGTTGTCAACAATGGTAAATCATATCTGTGGTTACGACAAAATTTTCATTTACCTCAATTCCTTTTCACGCTCTTTCATTTCGTTCAATTCTTTTTGTATCTTCTGTTCCACAGGAACGTAACCTTTCCTGACAGGTGGTTTCTTTGGTTCCTCGTCAGGCTCGATATCGATGTCGACAGTTCTACTTAATGGAGGTTTAATGCTCAGCGGATTAAAATCGCTGTTGTTCGTTGACAGCGACGTGTATGGTGGTGTTAGAAAATCACTAATCACAGGTTTCGGTTTATAGATTTTTCCTCTCGTAGCCAAAAACCTCTGCATCAAGCCCTTCTGGGTTGGATTGGTAGCAAATCTTAAAGGTTTCGGATTCGATCGAGCTGATATCACACCATTCGTCATTTTTGGAATTAACGTATGCGTCTGTTGCGACTCGATGCTTATTGATTCCAAGATTTGTGGAGTAGACGTAGTTCGTTTCAATTTTCCTGAGGCAAGAGCCTGTGGCATTCGATGTACCTGGTGAATAAATTACGATTACAGTCTGCACCAGGCAATACCATTACTTTAATTGAATGGAGCACGGGCAACCTTGTGCGGGATTCGTGAAACTGAATATTTAATTTCAAGATAAGCCGAAACAGTGTTGTGTGAAATGAAAGTTGTGGGTTTCAGATACAATTGTCGAATATTGTCCCGACCAGTTCACCTTGTAAAATTAGAACACCAATAAATCTCAAGTATAACTTATACACCACTGATAATTGTAACAAATATGTAGATATCCCTGCCTTTCATTCATTCAGCAGGTAATCATAGAATGAATCATACAATTCAATCGACTCCTCTCACTTGATATCAAAACTCTAAAATCAAATTTGTTAATTTTTACCTTAGAATCAACAGTGTCGTGGGAAATTGTCTTTATACTTCCGACACTCCTCAATTCGTATTCTCGTTCTGTTACCTCCTCTATTTCTCGTTGAATTCTGTCAGTAGCTTGTTCAAGCTGTTCCGCTCTAGGTTGATTCTGCAATCCAACCCATAGTTCAATCATCATTAACACCAACAATCAATAACAGTATTTCCTCTAATCTCAAGTGACTGTCAAACATAAGATTTTCACATACACTCGTATTGCGCCTAAATTTATTTATCTCCGGATTAAATCAAGATCCAACAATATAGATTAAATTTCATATAAAGGCTGTTGTTAACCATGGAGAATAATAAACTCGTTGCAAATACAATGACGCGTTTGTTTTTTTCCAAACAAACGAAAAATTTATCAATGTTGACGTGTCGATAAATTGGAGATAATGTATTATTAATCGGTAATTCGAGACCATATATTAATCACCCGAATGATGACCAAGCGAAATTATTAAATGAGTCAACCCAAATCGGAGGAATCCCTTTTTTCAAAAACGCGTCGAAACCGACTAGTAAAAAATGATTTGTAAGAGCAATTGTATTGGTTTTAACGAACGATCGAAACAAATAATCTTCCTATCTGGTTTGAAGCGTTTCATTCAGTGTATTTACACTAAATATGTCGAATTTATGTATGACCGAGTCATAAAATCGTGGAACAGTAACGGGAAATCGTCGACTGGCCATAAGTATGTAGTCGTGGTAAGCGCAACGATCAATTAACGTTCAAGAATCAACTGCAAAGAAGACAAAAAAGCAGAGAACACACAATTACTTCTTATTACGGCGAAACTAATTTGTAATTACACGTATATTGCAGCGGAGACCAACGAGTGCGAGCAGATCGGCGAACGCGCGTATACCGATATTACACCTCGATGCACAGACGAGACGTCGCGAGTGAGAAGCGATACAACGCGGAACAGCAAATATCAGTTGAAACTTTGAACTGTAATGTTTCTAAAATCGAAAACTCGGGACTAGGATTACTAGAAACATTATAGACGACGCGCACAGCTCGATGGAATGCCGCGAGATGCGGTTCTCAGCGCCCGAGGTAACTGTAATCCTTTCTAAAAAAAATGGGGCATGGACCCTTCCTCGCGTACACTAAGCATCTGTCGTTGAAGACCAATTAAAATGCCTTCGCTCAACTTTTTGGTGAAACGGTGAAAGCAGGCGCAAACGGAAGTAATGAAATTGAAGCGTTTTTATCCGAGAGAAATCAAATATTTTTCATCTTACGCCAACGATCTCCCCCTCCCTGCCCACATTTCATTTTGTTCGTCGTTCCCCGTGTATACCTTCACTGATAATCATTTATTCGTAGATGTACAAATTTGAATAGTCGCCGGACCAGTTCTCGGTCCGTCGAGTAGGTATGCTCCGCCAACACTACGTTAAATCGAGCCAGAGAGGCGCTTGTATTTACGCCTGTACAGATTCAATAACGCTTCTCTGTATCGAGTATGCGTACTTCCCGAACGAACAACAATTTCGCGAATACGGACACGGCAGATGGCCTCGAATTTCGCCAGCATTTTACGAAACGATACCCATCGCCGCGGATGCCTTTCAAGTTCGGCACGTTCGAAAGGCTTTTATATAGCATCTCTCCTCGACGTAGACCGACGAGACGTGCTCTACGCAGACGGATCATATCGTATAGAATGCGACAAGTATTTTCCACGATTCGTTTCTTGCCGATTTGAAAGCGAGACAAACATGTCGTTGGATCGAATTTAACAACAGCACTTCGGCACGCCTCATTTATTCAACTGATCAATCCATAAATGCGGAATCGATTAATGAAATCAACCAGAACGCTAGGAAAAGAAAAAGAAAAAGAAAAACAACGTTCGATATGAAATCTGGAAGGTAGCGATTAGTTAATTCGATGATAAATACGCTGTAGTAAATAAAAGAACTCGCGTCGAAACGCTTCTTTCAAAACATGATCACTGGCAATATATGTACGTAGTGCTCACCTCCATTTTCATGATTGCTGGCACCTCTCGTAACCGTCAGAGGTAAACTAAGGCCTTATCACTCTGTATTTCTCCCACATAATGTTAGATAACGAATTTACTCTACGTCCTTATCTGATTGCCAGAACAAAGCTGATTCCTGTATCGCGATAATCGTGTGTATACAAGGTGTATGAAACCAACCGCAATTGATCGATTTTAATCAGACGTTGGAATGTCGAACATAAGGACGCAGACCTTAATTATATGTACCTATTAAAAGAAAACATACTTTTGTTATTATAAAGGAACACGGAACATCCGTGCGCAAATATCGGCATCGTTTGCCGATAACCGTTCAACCGTGCAGCTTGTCTGTTCGACCGGAAAGTAACTCACGTGTCGTATACATTAGCCGAATGATGATATTTTCTAGCAATAAAACCGACCATTATATATAAATAACGACGTTGACCTTCCTATCTTTACTCAGAAATATTCAAGATTTTCTGAACTTTCAATCACGAGTTATGTCCAACTTTCGAGAAGAAAATAGCACGTTCCAATTTTGTAAGATTTACCATTCAACTACATATTATTCGTCATTTCGTATCCAACATCTTTGAATTGATCACGAAATACTTTGACAAAAATCGGATAATTTGTACAGTAGGTATTGGAAAATGTGATCGAGTTTTGTTCGCTTATCGATTCGCGTGTGTTAATAAAAAGTATTTCGACATGACGCATACAGTTCGGCAATCACGTTATGTTATACATATAATAACTATGTATATTTATATATATGTGTGCGTGTATATATATATATATATATATATATATATATATATATAATATTATGTACATAACGACTGGTGCGTTATCGTGAAACATGCACTACACCACCTGTTGAGATCCGTGCCACATAATATAAGATGTTTGACATGGTCATTCAGCGGACAGCGATCGATCCACTCAGCGTGTGATTGTTGTTTAAAAAAGAAGATTATTATCGGCCATTCATGAAAAGTTAAACTTTCATAACTCAAGTGTCATGCAGTGCCGGAAATATTCACCAAAACACAATGTCTAATACCGACGACGCGACGGCGCACCTGCCATTTTACCTGTACCTACAACACCTGTTGTTCGCGAAATAAAAATACACAGAAATCGGCATCCGTCCGCTTTTTGTTTCTTCCCGATTATTCCATCGTAATAGTTGTACGATACGGGCAACGTTGTTACTTTGATTGATAATAGACGTGAGATAACTATTTACTGCTCTAACGTGACGATCTTTCGATAACGATGTTTAGGGCACACCATCATCACTATACTGTGCCAGTCCGTTCAGATAATTAGATCGTGTACCAGTGCACCACCTACGATAATAAACAACGACCAAATAATGTACCAAATTCGGACTTGGATTCGGTAGATTTTATACGCGACAGTTTTCATCTACCACATTAATCACATTTATTTCTCTGCATCAGATTCCTATTCGCCTATGATGGATCGTGATGTTGTTTGGTTTTGTTTACTTTCGAAACCGAATTTTCCTCGTAGAAGTTCCCGTTCCGCGTAGCGCGAATGCCCGCATTTACGTGTTAACAGCATCAATTGATGCTTTGGATGCAACATCATACGGTTTTACATCTGCAACGTAAATACGCACAAGAGTAATTTAATATCAGATAAATCCCAGTATAGAATAATTTCCAGTTCGTTCGCGAAATTGTGCTAGGATGGGGTCGGTCATTGAAATTCTTGGCCCCGTTCACGTTTCTGTTGATCGGCGTGTTGATAAAAAAATATCTTATCTGAATGATTCATCGACAGTCAGATATGATTCGTCAAACTTTGGCATTATTTGCGAAACGTGACGTGCGGTGAATAATTCACATCGATTTGATTCGTAGATATAACATAATATTCACGTTACCGGTAGACGTGTCATGTGAATTTTAGGTTATGGTTGGTCGTTGTTGCGAGAAGAATATAAAAAACTGATATTATTAGCTGCAATGCAAACCACTCCTAAAAGAGAAAATAATGACGTCTCTGTCATTCCAGAACACTACTCCCCTGTTATCAGTAAGATTGCTTGCATGGTTTTTCATGGAATTTATGTATAAGATAAATAATTGCAGATATACGAATAAATCTCAGTTTCAGAATCACCTGTTGCGAAAACACCGCAAAAGGGAAATTTAACTGGCAATCCGCGACTGGTGCGTGACATCGTTGCAGATATACACGCCAGCATCCAGCAATGGAATTCCGTACATGTACACGCAGTAGCGATCTTGAAGAATATAAGTCAATTGAAAATAGACGCAACATATCCGGAGGGCCTTCAAGAATTATGCAATGATTTGGAAGCAGATTGTGATGCTTTGGTACTAAAGATTTTCCCCGTGTCAATGATATAATTAAATCAATTACATTCGATGTAGAAGGGCCTCGATATTGTACGATAGAATATAAGATAGTATAAATGAACCTCATGGAAATGTACTTCCGTAGGACGAAGTAGTATACAATCTGGATATGTTGACCAAACAGATGAAAGCAGCGGCATCTTTGCACAAGTCCACAGAAAATATGTTCTTAACTTGGCCATCTCAAAAGTTTGGTAACTATTAAATTGAATATCTATTAATATGCAAAAGAAATATTGTTCAATAGACAGTAGTAACGTTTCCATATTACATAATGTAAGAGTAAATGTTGAAACTTTACAGGTAACACCGCTCAAGAAATTTATTGTGCATACAAACAAGAAGCAAAAATAAAACGTCATATTTCCGAAAACATAGCACACAACTATCAAGAACCGCACAAAATGTTTTACCTGGCTAGTTGGGTGCATCAAACAAATATATCCGAAAGTTTGACCACGCTTCTGGAATCCATGCTAGTTGAGACAGGACATAGATGAGGTCGCGGTATAACGAGCGGAGTATTTTTGATATATCATGGATGTGTCCATTTGCTATTTGAATACACAATTTTCGTTACTATACGGTCTCTCTTTTTTGCCAACCAGAAAAACGCTATTATTATTCAGTCAACACTAATCTATGAATATGTACAGGATTATATCTTGAACCGCAGACTGAGTAGGTTGCAGGTTTCCTTGTTGAATCTGGTGTTTTTTTTTTATTAATAGATTCTGTGTATATACAGTATTTACCATTACAGAAGAAAATTTGCTACTCAATTTATATTTCAACAAGAGATCAGTGCCAACAAATCTATGCCCAAGAGTTATAGATCGTCAAGATTTGCCGTGAGACCATCTAACGGAAAAAAAACAGTGATTTACGAAAGAGGCCTTTTGCTACGTAACAACCAAACGTTCTATTACTCGTGGGTACTACATTATTACATAGTTAGTCTTACATCTAATATGATATATGATACATATGTACAATGATGATAGCATAATAGTAAAATAAAATTATTTTACAATTGTATCATAAGCACAGGTAGAAACATGTGCTTTGTACAACCAATGCATTCAATAATTAGTAACTTATTTCGAATAAAACACTGCAATAAAACTATCTGCTCTATATTTTTCGATTCCAAGTAGGCCATTTCTGAGCTATGTGAAAAGCAGAGCATTACCTTAGGCCAATATATCACAACGTTTGCTAAGAGTGAAACACACCCATTGCAAAAGCATTAAGAAAAAAAACATGTGATTGGAAATTCTAAAGTTACGTGATAGGATCTGTTTGCAGTATTTTCTTAATTATCAGAATTACGTTATATTCAACCCAACCAATTTACTATCGCGAATGTTCACTGAAATTTTCATTCCAATTTTAAAATCGTTCATTTCGCATAAAAATAAAAACTGGTTTGTTTAAGAATAAAAATAAATAGTTTATAGTATTTTGCCACGATGTCAGTCCTATTTGTAAAAATTTTCGTTTCATATTCTCAAAAGTGGTTGATCATTTTATAATTGTTTCATATTATTCTGTAAATTTCATAATGTATCGCCACGAGCAAAATGGCAACCATCGTTATCATTTATCAGTTTGGTTGATTTTTCACGCTGGATTTTAAGCGATAACAATGTGATATGAATATTAATTCCTTTTTAATCATTGATTATTCAAAGCAAGATCCAGTCATAACTTACACATCTCACTTCTCTGATGATATTGTTTTCATCAATCATTTATGAAGTATTTCACCGTTATTGCGAGATTTTTATACTTCAAAAATATAGTCAGGATCACTTTGCAGATAGTATATAAGTAATTGCTAGCTTGGACAATTTCTCTCAACAGCTCGTTCCCATTATCACTATCACAGTTTGAACAAATGTACCAAAAGTGTGACGCATAATGTATCTCCTATCTCCTCATATTTTGTATTGTGAAAATAAAATCTAATATCACTATAGAATGTATACGTCTCATTAATTCGCATACGGGTCAAACAGCGGACACAATATTGAATTCAATGCTTCTGTAGTTGCATAGCAGAATATTTACAGAAATAATTTAATAAAATAATATAATTCAGTAATGCTAATCGAAATCGAGTCCGAATATTATAACACTGTTATTAAAATACTGTACAAATAATAAAACTGAAGTAACATCTGAGAATTTTGAATTACAAAAAAAAAAACGACGAAAAGTTGAATCGAGGTTTACAGACAATTTACAGTCACCTTATTAGCAAGAGTTGTATAATACTGCCATCTTAAGCTGTTGTTTTACTGACAAAGATCTATTTATCCGGAGCGAAGTGATTCAGACTAAGGTATTTTATGCAAAATTCCAGTTTTGTTCATCATACGGATAGAAAATATTTCTACATCAACAGATGCGAATTTCTGCCTTCCAAAACAATGAAGAAAGAACGAAGATCAGAATGTTAGATACTGCTTAAGCGTGTCTCAAATCCACAGGGATTGACTTTGTTAGATTCCGTTTCGTGTAATCGGTATCTCACTTTGCTATTTACATCACTGATTGAAAAAAAATAATGTGCAGTATCATATTTGTTAAATCTTAACATTTTGAAGACAAACTTGTATAAACGAGATAGAAAGAACTGATTTGAAGAAAAAAAACGCTTCGGCAAATTTCAAATCAGGAAAAAGCCAAGAAATACACATAGTTGCGATGATGTACGAAATAAGTATCGATTGTGCATCGGATTATTTTTAATCTAGGAGCCTTGACCATCAGCGTACTCAGTTACCATAAGTAGATCTTACAATTTATACAAACACGATTAGCCTACCGATATTCCTATCATATTCCCGTAATCAATACACAAGTGATGTGAACATTCGTCTGTACGAATATATTAAAATACTTTGAACAATTTTTCGCGCGTTATCTAAAAATCATCTCCTGGTATTCCTATTGAATTCCTCACTCAGTGCTTCGAAATCTAATTCAGGATCCAAGTTTGCGTTATTCGATATCAGATTATTTTCTAAAATATTATCGGGCATCGATGAAGTATTGGACATTTGAACTGAAAAATCGGGTAGATTTTTCAACCTTTCCGAAACTAATTCATCGACCAAGTTTGATTGGTCAACTAAATGCAATTGTTCAACCAATTTTTCATCGATTATCAAATTCTTATCGATCACTCCACTTGTATTCAATATATCTAGATGAGTAATATGATCGTAACTTCCTATTTTTGACATATCTAAGTTTTCCGTGCTTCCAAAAAGATTCGAATCACACGTGTTTGAAATTATTGATACAGCATCTTGCATGATAGGCAAGTTTTCTGAAATTTTGGATATCGCTGTGATGGGTAACATTTTTACTAGATCATTATCGGAGACTGTGCGATCTGTCTTCATGTTGTTCATATCCGACGACGTTATAGGAACTATTTTTGAGACGGAATTAGTAATTTCAATTTTATGATTACACGTAGATTCCAACTTTTGGAATCCTTTGGTGAAATCCTGAGTTGCCGTGTCAATACCTTCGAAATTATTTTCAAGCTTCAGAAAATCATCGTTCTCTTTTTCCAGCGGTTCTTCCATCTTCGCTTCTAGTTTCACAAGATCACGTCCCATATGTTTGATTTTTTGGGGAAAACTGCTATCTATCTTCGAAAATACTTGTGCGCAATCTGCTGCATTCAACGTATCATCTATTTTGCTGAAATCGTGACTTAACGATTCGATTTTCTGGTATCCTGCAGGTTTCGTTGTACTTATATCAATTTTTTGAAATCCAGAACTCTCGGAGATTTGATTCTGAATTTCGCTACTCGAAATCAGTAATTTCGACATGTTATCGGATTTATTTATTTCAGCATTATCCACTGGACTAGAATTGCGGGGCATCAACGTTAATGCTGTTAAAACTTCGGGACAATTAACATTCAGGTTTTGATCAGCCTTTCTATCATTCAAAAAATCTGAAACACTCAGGTCTGAATTTTCCGAAAATCCGCTCGACATACGTTCATCCATGTTCTCCTTGCCATCTTCGGAATTTTCTATTCTTTGTCGTTTCATGATAGGCTCTTCTTCGGCAGAGATCGAACTTTTACCCGAAGGTTTTTGGAAAACTTTGTTGTTTATCTTGTATAAGCCTGGATTCAAACCCAATGAATCACAGAGCAAGTCTTCACTTAAATCGAAAACGTCGTCGTTTGGTCCATCGTCGTCACATGCAACAGCTAACATGGTACTAGCTTTCTCTCTGATCTTATCCATCAATTTTTTCAACTCGTCCAGAAAATTTCTAACATTATTTTCAGACTTTAAAATTAGCAATTCATACAGTGATAAAGCATTCAACACCGGTTTTGCTGCGATATTAATTATTTCAGAATTTTCACAGACGGTAATAGCTTCTTTCAATTTTATTTGGCGTCGTTCAGATTTTGCCTCAGGAGTTACATAGGCCCATGGTCCGCGTTTTTTCCCCTTTCGTTTCAATGGATCCTAAAAATATATACTTGGTCAGTGAATGCACGACAAACCGGAACCCGTTAGTCTTATTGTTTTATTTACAGACCTGAGCTGAAGTTTGCTTGAGTTCTGGTTCTGGTGTTGGTGGGGGTAATTGTTCAGGACTACCATGATCCGGATGCATTTCAAAATGCCTGGCCATGCGTGTTCTGCCAAGATAAATTTTGTGGCATGTTGGGCATTTGAAATGATCAGATATTTTCCTTTTGGGAACTTCTAAACCAGTTAAAAGTTCTTTGGTTGATTCTTCATCTTCCATCTTATCGCCGTTTGTGTTATAATCGCTGTATCCGCCATCGGAATCATCTAAATCAGGCTGCATGAAATCCAAATGATGTAAGTGCTTGTAATCACGCACCATGTGTCTTGGTGGTCGAGAAAGTCTACCGGAACGTGTCCGAGCGATCACTTTTTTACGCTCATCCTGAAATATTACATTGGTATTTCAATTATAATGGTAACACTGAGATAATTCGTACACATTTTTCATTTTATTGAAAAAAAAAAGTAGAACCTTGACGGCGTTATTATGAGAAAAATTTACTTTATTTTCCTCAGGTTCTTCATCTGCTGCTGTTGTAATTTTAGGAGTCACGACTGGCGGCCTTATCGCACTCTTCTTTGGTCTTCCTCGTTTTCCACCCCGGCCTCTTAATAAATTGACAGGGTTCCTAATTCGCAAATCTAATTCTTCTGGGAAGACAACTCTAATCACAAAAAAAAAATCATCATCACTAATGACTCGCGTTCAGAAAACGTGTCAGCAGTCTTACAATGACCAAAATTGATTCATTTTACTCGACTGAAATCTGTTGCATGTACCTGTAAACTATTCTTTCATTTGGCATGGCTGCTTCCTGACTTCGTTGTTGTAAAACGTGAGCTATTTGTTTCAGTTGTGACTGCGTAAGTCTCTGCATGCTGTAAAATTTTTCAAACTTGTGAATTCAATCAGACAATGCAATTGATAGATACGTATGAACAAAGAGATAACACAAGATCTTTGCTTTAGTTACCCTCATTCCCTTTGATTTTTGTTTTTGTAACGCTTCTATCACAATATATAATCCAATTTAATACAATTTGATTTGAATTCAGATATTTTATGGACTCGAGTATGCAATAATAATGAGTAATTTCTGTTTCATTGCAAAAAAAGTTGAATTTTAGGACACAATGATGGGCA
This sequence comes from Arge pagana, assembly GCA_963969455.1. Lineage (NCBI taxonomy): Eukaryota > Metazoa > Arthropoda > Insecta > Hymenoptera > Argidae > Arge > Arge pagana. The sequence goes on along the minus strand of OZ018309.1, from coordinate 21,394,419 downwards.
CTTTTGATAAAGGTGTATATTCCTGTTTAAATTGAAAGGAAGTTTAAATGTAATACCTGTGAAAAGTATGACCTTGTTGTACGATTTGTATTGGATTTTCACTCGATCCCAATGGCTTGGTCGCATCTGTTTTCTCTGTTACGATGCTAGATGGTGTTTGCGTTACGCCAGGTTTGGTTTTTCTCCCTGATAGCATATTAACGCCATTTGCAACACCATTTTGCCGCACTTTCCCAATGTTGGAAATATTTTGCATTTGCATTCCATTATTCGGATCAGATGATTGGCTCGACGAAATATTCTGATGTCCATTAGAATTTTGGTGACCGTTTGATACATTTCCAACAATTGACGTTGCGTTAGGAATCAAATTTTGTGCCAAAGAATTGTTAATGGAAGTTTTGCTTTGAGGTTTCAATATGGATATAGAATTCGAAGCTAGTTGTGCCGATCGCAAAACTGATGCTGGGCTCGAAATTGGTTTCATATCGTGAACTGAATGTTTGACAGTTGGTATTGTTCGGTACGTTGTTGTGACAGGGGTGGTATTTTTCAAAACAGTAGATGGTGTACCTGAATTTTTTATCATCGCGGTATTAACAGTTCGAAGCATTTGAGCTGGAATTTGAATAGGTTTGACAGTTTGACCAGACATGGAATTTTTAACATGAGTACTATTAGTAATAATTGTACTTTTGGCAACTGGCGAGGTTATCGATGCATTTTTGAGAAACGGTGCAAGGAAATGTTGCGAGTGCGAACGTTGCACGGAATGTGGAGCTGATCTCACAATTGGAGATGACAAACAGATTTGAGAATTCAAAATAGTCTGTGTCGATACAGGTGTTGCATTTATGACCGAGGTCGAAATTTGTGATGTACTTAAAACACGGTTTGGAAGTTCAGGTGAATTGGCAATAAGTTGGGACGTACTCAACAATTGAGTGGAAATGTTATTAGAATTTAACAGTTGCGCGCTCAATGGCGTTGCCTTCAATATTTGTGATGACAAACCATTTAATAACTTGGCTTTGGGAATCAAAATTGAATTTTGATTCGAGCCACTAATCGAATGAACAGTATTTAATGTATTTACTGTTGCATTAATGATTTTATTAGTGTTTGGTAATATCCTAACATTTCTGGTGGGTTTTAGAATAGTTTGTGCTGGTTTAATGACGAATTGCGACGAAGGCAACAATACTGGTAACCTTTTCAGTATCTGAGCCTCAGAATTTTGGGTATTGTTGAGATGTAAATTTTGGATTTGATTATCTGTAAACCTGCATTGCAGGCCTCCATCTAGATTCGATGAGAAACGTGTTTCGTCCGATTTTAATTGTTGCACCGAATTATGATTTAATAATTCGCCTTGGATAGAATAATTCTGTGCTATTTGTATATCATTCACTTGCTGCTGCGTATCTTCTGATTCGGAATTATTATCATCCTGAATATCTGTTTGGTTGATAGACAGATTCACACCTACAAAAAAAACATTAGTAATATCAATAGAGGTACGTTACGGGAGACGCTACGATTTTGCCCGATGATGCGTTCTGATGCCTCGACTGTATCGAATTGCGCACGTTGCATTACCTTGCGTTCGACGAATTCCAACAACTTGATCATGATTCAAATCATCCTGTAATCCCGTTATCACTCTATGTTCATCAGTGGTGTAAAGAATCTCATTTGTAGGTTCCTCCACAGAGTCTACTTCAAAAGTTAACCCCAAAGCTGCTGCCTGCTCGGCGGTTAATTGAATAGTATGTGGTTCGACCCCGTCGCCTTGGAGAAACGTAACGAATTCGTTCTCTGTGTCGTCTTCGTCTACAACTTCTTGAAATGCTCTCTGGAGAAGATCTGATGTCCCCGAGGGGACTTCTTCGTTTATAAACAACGTAGAACTCGCGATTTCAGCCATTCTCGATCTTGAACGTTTTTATTTAATTATCATTCGGCAAAATTGTTCATATTTCACACTGCACACCACAACATTTAAATATCAAAAGAATATTTGTCAACAATTATACATTAGTTTCCTCCAACTTGCACGTTTTCGCGCAAACAGAAACACTCATGAACCGCGAAGTTTGTTACTAGTTGTTTCGATAATGCACGCACAGGTAAAATGGCGGCCGGCATCGATTGACGTTATCTCGATTCAACAAAAGCTTTATGGACAATATGTCGACATATATTGTAGATAGCGTTTCCAGTAGTTTGATTGGTTCTTTCTTCCCAACACAGGACACCTGGCATTATTTAAGCCAACAGCAACAACCAAGCAGTGCAACCGCTCGTCTCTTGTTTCGTACCATTGGTAACTGGATTGCAGTGCACTACGATTGGACAACTAGCGACCACGAGTCGAAAATACAACTCTCACACTTTCTGTTCAAGAGTTGAAATATCCGTGATTTCAGTAAAATTAACGACAAGTTTACGACAAGTCTAGTTGTATCGAATTGATCGATATTTTTCGTACTAGTCTACGGCAAGATTCTACTCTCTTTTTTTCCCGAAAAATTAGTCGCAGATTTCCGACAATACTTGTGCCGGTGGGGACATTACCGCGTGGGCCGGTTAAGTTTTGTTGGCTGCAGTGTGAGAAGCACATAGCATATGAATGCAGCGCAGCCAGTTTAACTTAACCGGCCCACGCATTAATGTTCCCGCCTGTACTCTCTAATTGCTTCCGTCCATCTGACTACAGAGTGCGGTAGCAGATTTCCGACAAATTACTGTTATCTTGGTGATCTTGGATATCACAGCTGTGGACTGCACATTCTCTTATTCTTTCTATTGCTTCTAATCTAGAATCATTTTTAATCTATGCTTGTCAGCATTCACGTGAATTATACATGATCCTCGTAGGTGTGCATCAGTGTGCATTTTACAGCCCGGTGAAAGCCAGAGAAATACCCGGAGTAAGTTGTGAAATGTGCATTCCGATGATTCCTACAATCAAGCTTACAAAATCGAAGTGAAAAACGGATGATTCTTCAAATGATTTCAAATGCAACACGAAAAACTCTTGTGATCAATTATCAGCAATGATATACTGCTCTCAACAATCAGAATATTCAAATAATAATCGTCATAAGAAACAAGTAATATCGTATTTGTGATGGTGTTGTATGAAACTTCGGACGCCGCTGATTTTACTCGGGAACATCAATGCTGATTGTGATATGTTACATAGATAGAGCTTTGAAGATGGTATCTATTTGAACAATAACAATATTAACATAACATATTCAATCTGAGAATTATTTCACTGTGAAATTGATTTCATATAGAAGTCAAAAAATATGGATGATGATGATATGAATAGTAAGCGTGATGAGCATATGAAACACGTAATCACACTACAATTACTAGAACTTTTACCAAAACTGAGAGATTTAGGGATTTCGTTCTCTGACAACGGTCATGTTCTCAGTGTCCTATGTCGTCCATGTAACAAGTGCATATCAACTTTAAATCCGGCAAGGCTCTTTCATCTACAACATTTGGATGGAACAAATCATAGAAAAAAAATGAGCAATACTTTGACTAATTTTGAAAATTGTATTGTTGAAAAGAAATGGGTAAAAGTTACCTTAGTTGCAAATGGATTTTTGATGTTTGAACGTGCAAACTCTGGAATAATCACCGACAAACCACCAGTTGAATCAATAACAGAACAAGAAAAGGAGGGTTCACTACGAAACACATCGTCACTTGTGTCAGTAAACTTATCTGAAATATTCTATGCCAATATGATAGAGCTACTGAAAATTGGGTCATTACGCCATGCTTGTGCTATTATACTCAATCCAACACTTACATCGGAAAATATAGTCTCTCGTGTAAAGAGTACTCAACATACCGAAGAGCTATTACAATTGTATTCCACAAATATGGAAGCAAAACTTTTAGATATCCCTTCTGATTTAGCACTATTATTCTCAGAGAACTTCTTCCAACATAGAGAAAAAGAAATTTATTGCATTGCTTGTTCAGCGCACTTACAGAATGTTGATAGCCTCATTAATCATACTAATAGTAAAAATCATAAACAGAAACTAAATTCGTTTATGGAAATACTTTTGACGGCAACTATTTTTAATCTGGAAGAGAATTCAACTCACAAAGATTTTCAACCATCCTTATCGGCTGCATCAAATTCTGCATTGTCCCCTAAGAGTGCGGGAAATCAAAATTCCACTGATTTAAAACCAAAACTCAGGCAGACATCTGATGAGTTAGTTTCATTAAAGAGACAACATCATGTCTTTGGGGAAAAGTTACATTGCAAAATTTGCAGTGTTGATCTAAAAATTCCACCCAACATTTTATCGCACATAAATGGTAAAAAACACCAAACCCAGCTACGTGAATACAAAGTCGAACAACGAGACAAGCTGGCCAAACTTCAGCAGAGAAGTTCAAAACTTCAAACCGAAGATTCAATTTCTGATCAGCCAAAACCAATGATGATACCGGATGAATTGAAACCTTTAATGTCACAATACTTGTTACAGCATTTAAAAAAGGAAATATATTGCGCTGCTTGTGCAGCCCATCTACAGACTGTCAAAAGCCTCATGAATCATACCAATAGTAAAAACCATGTAGCAAAACTGAATTTGTTTATGCAAACCATTTTGATGGCGACTTTTTCAGATTTGGAAGAGGAGTCAACTGCCAAAGATGTTCAATCATCTCTATTAGCTGCAGCAAGCTGCAGCTTGCTCCTCAGGAGTGTGAACACTCGAGAGTCCACAGATGTAAAACTAAAACTTGTAGAAAACTTGTATTGTAAAATTCAGCCAGATGGATTACTGCAATCCATTGAACACAACAACATAGATATGAATCCCATCATTAAAATGTTGGACACTGAACATGATCAAAAATGTTTGCAGCCAGAAAGATACACCTTTCTTTTAGATACACCAATAGGTTCAGTTAACAATGATATTCCCGCAACAGTTTCTATATCAACTAGCCCAGCAGTTACCACAGCCACAGACACCTCCATGTCTGCGCTCATTGGCACATCGTCAGCTGCATCAAGCACTCCATCGTTATATAATTTATCAACCAAAGATTCAATATCTGAAAAGCTGAAGCATATGATGATACGCAATGTATTGAAACCCTTAATCTCACAGCACTTGTTGCAGCATTCGGAAAAGGGAATGTATTGCGCTGCTTGTACAGATGATTTAAAAAATTTTGGGACTCTCATCAATCACACCAAAAATGATTACCATACGAAAAAACTGCATTTTTTAGTGCAAGCAATTTCTACAGAAATAAATTTACACGTCCAAGAAGATTCAACTAGCAAAGATTCTCAACCTTCCTCATCAGCAGGGGCAAATTCCATATTGTTCTGGAACAGTTATATTATTGGGAACAATTTTTATTGTAAAATTTGCCGTGTTAATCTAAACAATTCGGATAACATTTTATCGCACATAAACGGTACAAATCACCAAACTGAGCTACACAAATTCAAAGTCATAGTACAAGAAATATTTGCAAAACCTCCAAAGAAGAGTAACGGAACTGAATCAATAGATGCAAGTACCGATGACTGTGACAACTCTCCAACAGCACCAAAAGTCAGTGAGAATCTATTCCTGCAATCCCATGACAAAAAGAACATATGTACTAATCCCAGCATTAAACCAATGATTACTGAACGTGATCAGAAATGTTTGCAGCAGGAAAGATCTGTATTAGATAGACCAAATGTTACACTTAACAATGATATCGACACAACAGTTCCTCTGTCAACCAGCCCAGAGTTTAGCACAGCCATGAGCACTTCCACAACATCTGTACTCAGTAGCACGCCAGCAGCTGCACCAAGCACTTCATCAGTTTGTGATTCAGCCATCAATGATTCAATCTCTGATCGTCCGAATCTCATGAAGATACCAGATGAATTGAAACCATTAATTTCAAAGCACATGCTGCAGCACTTGGAAACTGAAATATATTGCGAGACCTGCTCAAAGCATTTGCAATGTGCTCAAAGTGTCGTGCAACATACAAGAAGTAAACTCCATAAACAAAATTTGGAATATAAGATTAAAAGTGAAAAATTGAAGAGTAAAATAGAGATGATTGAAGAGAAAATGCGGGAGCTAAAACTGACGTCAAATTCTTTGCCTGATGCTGATAAGCCGCTGAAAGAGATAAACCTGAATGAAAATAGTACTAAAGCAGAATCGAATTATTCGAGCATTAATATTAATGAACTTTACAAAGTGAGTTCAGAAAAACTTAGAATAATTGAGATGAGTTGTCAATTATGCTTTCCAAAATCACTACAGACTATTTACTGCTTGATTTGTACAAAATCAACTTCCAATAACGTCCAAAACTTCTACGAACACATGTTTAGTGACTTGCACCTTCAGTATTTTGCTGAGCTCGAGGCGAATGATTTACTCTACGTTGATTATCCAAATCAATTCAGTAAATTGACACTTCTGAAGGAATTTATAATGAAACTAACAGATGAGACTCTTCAATGTGTAATTTGCGACTCACTGGTATTAGACCTAGATGCAGATATTTCGGTACACATAAAGCAGAAGCAGCACGTTATCAAAAAACAGCAACTCAATGAACAATCCAAAGAGAAGTTTTTGAAAACTGTACTGCAACGTACGCAAAGCAATCATGATAATATCAATAACTACTGGTGTGAGCTTTGTGATTTTTCTTCCGATTCAGCGTTTGCTTTTGCAAAACATTCTATGGATCCAACGGATAGTGCATGTCTAGAACAAAGGTCTTCGCATAAATGCGACATTATTTACGATTCTTGTGTACCATGTGCTTCTTTATGGTTGGGTTTTATGCACACCTATGCACATCATTGCCAAACGGAAAGTCACATGACTAATATTCGAATTTATAAAATGGTTAAAGAAATAAGATTACCATGGGAAGCCTTAATCTATTTGCAACAGGCTGTAAAAAAAGTCGAAAAATTGATCCAATTATCCGATCAAGTTGTGACTAAAGAGCAATCTAAGGTAGGCAACCTACTGAAATGCCTGGAAAAAACAGTTGAACCTGTTTTTCCTAAAGCTAAGGCATATCCATTTGGATCTCGAATATCTGGATTAGGTTTTCCAGACAGTGACATTGATGTATTTCTTGATTGCGGTATGCCTACATATAATTTTTTTTCCTGTAGATTAACCCATTCATCTTACATGGATTGCATCATTTGAATCTGTTTCATTATTACAGGCACCGATTTTAGAACTACAGTTTCAGAAAAAGACGAGCAAGGAATAATAAATAAAGTGGAACATTGTTTGCGCGGTAACCGAAAATTATGGAAAATACAAAAAGTGCTTACTGGTGGACGCATACCCATTATAAGACTATATCACGAAAGTACAAATCTGAAATGCGACATTTCCTTCAATAATGAACTGGCCATCGAGAATACAAAACTGTTGAAGTGAGAGATACAGATTATGTTTTCGAAATTTTGTTTTGGTTTCTCGAATATTTTCTAAACCTATGTTCATATTATCAATTTATTTTGTTCAGATGTTTTCTCGACAATTGTCCGATGGTACGTCGGTTGATTTTATTCCTGAAAAAATGGCTGGCGATTTGTAAATTATCTGGAATGCAATGTATCACCAACTACGCGTTATGTTGGTACGTCATATTTTACCTGCAATCAAAAACGATACTGCCAAGTGTGGCTGATTTGATTCGTCAGGGCAAAAAGTCAAAAACGGTTGCCGGTAAGTCGAAATTGACATTAACTAGTTGTATGGTCGGAATCCATGGAAAATCAATTTTCATTGCACATATTTATCCGGCTGTTGTATTATGGACAATAAAAATTTCAATTACAGGTTGGGAAACTGGTATTAGTGAGAAATTTGTTCCACATATGGCTGACGACTCATTTCTCAGTCTATTGCACGGGTTTTTCCAGTATTATGCGATTTTTAATTTCCGTAAGTGCGTTGCCTGCCCGCTTCTTGGTTATACAGTTTATAAAGACGACTTTGAAGAGCTTTCTTCACTACCACCGGAAATGGCACCATATATTAATCAGCTCAGTGCAACCATTGATCCCGCACTGTTGTTCAGAATTGATTCGCCAATGTGTATTCAAGATCCGTATGATCTAGGACACAATCTCACAAAAGCCATAAGCAGCCTTAATTTAGAGATTTTCAAGCAGTTTTGTGAAGTTAGTGCGGAAGTCTTGAACAGTAATTTCAAAATGCCTTAGGGCTTTACTAATTACGCGATTTCTCATGCTCATTGCATATTCGGAATGGAATATTTGAAGAAGTTTCCGTAAAATATCTACCTCATTTTTAATATTACCTTTTTTATTACTATCCGACCAAAATTTTAAACAATAATTATTATAGTTCATAATATTTTTATATCATAAGTGTAAAACTCAGAATGTTTCTGGCAAACAGTCGTTTTAAGTATGGTCATCACGTGAGTTTTTAAAGAAAATACTTCAGGTGCGTTTCAACATTGACAAAATAATTGTTTTTGTAAGATCGTACTGATTATTGTCCGGTAACTATTCAGATTTTTGGCTATCAAATTTTAGGAATTTTTTCGTATCATCATGTTTCAGAATAATCAAACTGCGTGTAATAACTGAAATCAGCACAGAAAAGTTTACACCTCGACTTTGTGATATGTCATATGTGATAATGGTACCAAAATGTAAAAAGTTCATCATTTGATATTTATGAAGATCATTTTTTATTTTCCACTATATCTTGTTTCCAAATATATTCGGCAGCATACCCAGATTTTGGTACGCATGAACGTTTACATGTATAAACTGCCAATATTCCCCAATCCAAACTTTTTAAGGTATCCTCAAATCGCAGATAGTTCAAAAGTTGCGGCATGATCTAGATAAATGAGATTTATAATAATAGTCAGTCTATGAATTTCCTTACTTGTAATATTAAATTGCTTGCATCAAGACAATACGTATAAAATGTCTCTTGCATCGTGTTCGTTTTGCGAATGGATAATTTTTAATTTTATACACACCTGAAACTCAAATTGTCGCTCATCTCCGCAGTGCTCACAATTTGGAACTTGTACCGTTTTATTTTGTGATGAAATATATAAGACTGAACCTCCTTTATCATACCTTGGTAAAAAAATGATATAAATTTTACGAAATTTGGGAAAACGTTCACGGATCATGCCAAGAACTGTGCAAAACCAGAAGCTGTAAAAATAAAATAAAATCAGACTGGCTGTGGTACCTCAAAATTTGATCTGGATGAATTTTGACTTTTCTGGAAAATTCAAAGAAATCTTCGTCGTCGTTAACAGCAGACATTTGCAGTAAATCATTATCGATATTCGGTTCATCCTGCAAAGTTCCAGCTTGTTTATTGGATTTCATGTTCTCATATTTCTGCATCTCTGATTCGTCAACATCCGCGTCATCTGTTTCGGATGGTGGACTTGAGTCTTCTTCAATTTCAGTCACAAGTTCAAATTCGGGAAATAAAAATGAATTTTCGCCGTGTTCACAGGTTGATCCGCAGGTAGTTTTGTGTCCGTGTTTCCAATCGAAAACCTGATGTTCGCGACTGCAATAATATATTTGTCTACATTTTGAACAGAGACTAGGCGCGTAGATTCCACATACATGGCAGGCTTTTGTCCACTTCTCTGTGTCTATACAAAAATGTAAATTCAAGTATCGTAGCAGTGAAGCTCGAGTAAAGAATTTCGAATCATTGAATCAGATATACTTATGTCTTGTCGCCATTCCTTCTGTTCAACTGGCGGTTCAGCTGGATAAAATTCATTATTTCTTTCTAGCTGCGATCGGATTACTCTCAGATTCCCGTTTGCATTTGGTTTGCAACAATCTGGATTTTTGCAAACAAATACGAATAATGTTCTATGAAATGCCTTGGGATCTTCTTCGTACGGAGCGTAGACTTGGCATAAGAATATGCAAGGTTGTCCACAAAATTGGCATTCCACGTTCTCCTTTCGTGGAATGTTTAGTAAATCAAGCCACGCGGGCTTTCCTCCAACTTTGCTCGGAAAAAATCTACTCGATAGTTTCCACGCCTCACACTCTTCTATAAATCCAATGTCAATTCTGGTCATCTTTCAACCTTTTCAAACAGCGAGAAAATATACCCAATGATTATTCCGGGACATGTAATTGTGCCGAAGGGTGATCAGACCTACCTAACCTCAATACACCAAGAACCAGATCTCAATCTTCACGTAAGATAATGCCACAAATCGTAAATATCGAATCAAGTGAGAGATAAGATGATGTAAGTTCAGCAATTGCAGTGCAACATCCTATAATTTCTGATTACTATTATTTCATTGCTTCGGAGCTTCGCATTACCATGTTGTCAATCATATATATCAATAAGCATGGAACCTGATGGAACCACATGCAACACGCATGGAGTATGCCGTCGCGGATGCGATCTATGTACTACGTGATACACGTTCGTCAAGATGTTAACGCGTGTTCATGAAATCCCTTTATTATGTGTAATTGCGCCTCCGTTCTATAGGTCCTCGATGGATGATTGCTTTCAAAATTCTGTCGTAGAATAGAAATGTGAATGAAGCTTCCGTTGCGTATTACGCACCAGTCACGTATCCAATAAATCCATGAAAAGGTATTATCTTCTTTGAAACTTGTCGGCTGTTCAAACTACAATAGTTGGAAATGAATTCGATATTTTCACATTTTCCCGCTGTTTCTACACGATAGAACGATAACTGCTAAGGACAGTCCAATTTCTTATGGTTTAAATGCTTGTCCCTCTACATGCATGATACAGAAGAATGTTCATGAAAAATCAATCTCACAGGCGAATTTCGGTGCACTTGAGTGAGCTGTGACTGAGCATTCGTCCAAGTAAACTTTTTGCCTATATACAGGCGGAAGCGTAGTAGCTAGCGGAGTATCGCTGCTACTTGGGAATCTGAGATTATAGTCGAAATTAGTTATTGTATGATAATTATTAATTTCATCATCAATTGAAATTTCCCATAAATACTGAACTATGCAAACAACAATTAATCACTGGTATATTTTATTTGTATAAAAATATATCGGTAAAAAGAATCCCAATAATTTTTAGGTCTTGTTTAGGTATAATTTGATTGGGAAATTATTTATTCAATTTTGATTAACTATTGTTTCATATCAACAATATATTTCAGCGAAACGGGAGCATTATAACATTTATGCGTTCTAACAACATCGTTGCGAGGTTTGTTATTGTTGGGAAACAACACGAACCTCCAATCTTTCATCGTCGTGCTACTTTCGTGTGATAGACATCTTTATTCCATCTCGGGATCTTAAAATGAATTCACTGAGATAAATGATTTCTTCCGGTTTTTGAAGACTCTTAACTCTCCATTTTCTCAGAAACGCGGTCAGTACTGTCTTCAACTCGAGCATAGCGAATTTTTGCCCTATGCAATTCCTCGGACCTGCGCTAAACGGTACGTACGCGTATGGATGTCGCCCGAGCGAATTTTCGGGCAAAAAACGATCGGGATCAAATTTTTCTGGATCTGCCCAATGTTCGGGATCTCGATGAACTAAATTGATGTGCATCGTGATTATGCTACCTTTCGGAATGGCGTAACCACCTAGAATAGACAAATATTGAAGCTCAACGGATGTAGGTACATGTAAATACATTCCCTCATTTGTCTCACCTATTACTACATCCTCCGTTGCAGATCTGGACACTGTTGGTGCACTCGGGCATAACCTTAGCGTTTCTTTAATCACTCGGTCCAAATATTTCAAATTCGACAATTCTTTGACCGTCGCTGGTTCCATCGAGTCACCGAAAATAAACATTTGTTCATCGTGAATCTTTTCCTGGACGTATGAGTTGTTGCCGATGAAAAAAAGCGCCCAACTCATTGCCGCGGCAGTTGTATCATGGCCCTTGAACGATTTGGTTAATTGTATAATAAAGATCCATCCCGATTAAATGTCCACTTTTATACATAGAACGAACGAACTAATTATAAAGAATTGAGATTCACCGCAAACATGAACGTTACCACTTCTGCCCTCATCTCTTCGTCTGATAATATCTCTTTGTCACGCTGGCTTGCATTCATCAAATGATCTAGAAAAGCCTTTCGCTTTCGGGTTGTCGTTACATCGTCTGGTTCAAGAAATGCAATACGTGGTCATTGAATTTACAATTCTTTGAATTCGTAGATATCAAGTGTTATCGCAACGTACGAGTAGAAAATTCCTCACCAACGTCTTCTTGATCGCGACGAGCGACTTTTTTTTCGTGGATAACCTGATATTCCATTTAAACTCAGCCAATAATTACGGAAAAATCTATAAAACCGATGGCATTGCAAGGTTTAACATCATTGAACAAAAATTAAAAAAAATACCTGATCCGTGAGTTGCTTATTCAGGTCGACGAGCTTCTTGAACTCTTTTCCTTTCGCTGTACGATAGTACAGCCAATCCCAATGTAACCAAGGTTGGACTATTCTTTCCAAAACCAGCGCAGCAATGCTATCAATCATAAAAAATCGTTAACTCCAATTCTCTCGATTTTTTAGAGAAAAAATTGATAAATCACGGCTTTCACTTTCAAACGATTGAGCCGTGCATCAACACGCACGAACAAATTTGAACTCGGTAAAACAACGTGTAAACTAATGAACGAACTGAAATTACTGAAACTCACGCGTGTGAAGCGACGGAAGATTCGGCACTGAACTCTGTTTGAGCATTGATATTGATACCCATTGCAGATTCTGGAAGATATTAAAAGCATGACTGAAAAGCGAAACCAAGCAATGGAAAAAATCAAAGATCGAAAGACAACAAAAGCAGGTGCGAGATCTGAAAGCGTTTTTCACTCATAAGTATGGTGGTTGCATGCGATGGGGGTATATTTTATAGCTGTAGCAGCAGCAAAACGTCGTTTTTGTCGTACCGCAGATAATGTCTAAAGCGCATTTGGTCAGTAGTTCAAAAACGTCTACAGGCTTTCCAGGATGTCTTTCAAGCTCCATTTCAACGCAGTTGTTCAGAACTTCCGCTTTATCAGACATCACCAAACCGAACTCTTCCAAGATAGTAAAGTGAAAAGTCGGGGTAATCAGTTTTCGATGACGATGCCATTTTTCACCTGCGAGAGGATAATTCCTTTAGCGAATAACACCTTCAATATAATGACTCGAAGATACGCGTTTGTGATTACAAATATGAATTTCTTTCATGCAATTATAATTTTTAGTAGTTCCGATTAGAGCTCGACTTATGTGTTCTAGACTGAACTTTTGTATGATGTACAATTTAATATTAAATCCATTCCTTACGCAAAAAAGTCTACATGTTACTCACACACTGATTACGTACCGGTAGACGTCAGTAAACCAGCACCCAGCCAAGAATCAAGAAAACGATATATCCTGGATTTCGTGATGAGATTTACGTGTGGTAGAATCGTCTATATAGTACGAAAACGGAATTCTCCTCAGGTATTTACGACAACAATAACAATAACACAATAATTCAGATAACCCCTAGTGTAAAAGGGTGTATTTTATGCCCACCTCGAGATGCTTTGCCTTCGTAAGTTGGATATTAGGCACACCAGCAATCCAGAGACGAAATATTCCTTCTTCGTATTGTTTACTCAGTTTTATAAACCACTTCAGTCTATCTGTGAAGGGAGAAAATTGAATACTCGGTTTAAACAATTACGAGTCTTAATGAAAGTGTTGTTTAAATCTCATGCCAGGTAACATTTTTAAAACTCAGACCAGTCCTGTTATTTGTTATGTGTATAAACTATACTTTTCACGTTCATGCATAATAGGCTGTGAGTTGATGATTACGACGAATAGTATCGACAACAAACAGTATCATAAGTTTTATTTCAACGAGCGGTCAACATGTGCACAAACGTTTTTGCAAATGTATTTTTTCGATTTTTTTTTCTCGTGCATGCTAAATGAATGTTTTGTGTGACAGACTAATAAAAATAATAGAATATAAACAACGAAAGAAAGTTACTCAATTACTTTGGCTCACTGTACTCGTTTTCAGCATTGCATAACTATCGTATGCGTGCCGCGATTAAGATTTCATGCATAATTTATGACTTGCCATCACGTTTAACGTGTATAAAATCCAGCAGATTCCCAAGTATCGGATATGCTTTTGGTCCAGGTATTTTATCGATGATTTCGTGAAATTTTCGTCTCTCAATCAAACGCTGAACAACTTTTACGACGATGATAACACATATACTGATGATTATCACAAAGATGGCCGCCATTTAATTCGAATTATTTGAAATATTATACGAAATACTCTTTTGTTACAGCTTCTCGTTCCTCTTTGACGTGACGCTGTTAGGTACAATCACGAATTGCCAATTATCCGACACACACACAGAAGCATGTGACGAACGTACGACACGAATCGCACGGACTGTAGCGGATACCGGTTCACAGAGATATCACGCCTCGAATGACCCGTGTATCGGTACTTCAAACCTCGACTATAGCTGTAGAACAGACTGTACTAAGTTATCATTATCACACTGATGATTTAATATTACAGACTTTGACATTCGTGCGACAAAAAACGCGATATCATCGCTTTAAAGAATTAATCGACATCGCGATACGAGTAATAAACGAAAAGGGTTCTCAAGCTCTGAGAATCCTGGACAGTATGATCTGTAAAATAGTTATCGGCGGTAAAACATATGTTAATTAATAAATATGCTAGCGACGAAGGTCTGTCACGGAATTCGTTTCGGCATTACATGTAAGTGGAAAGACAAACATCTCCACGTTGAACAACATATTATACGAATATGGAAATAGTACAAATAATTGCTTTGGTATTAGGAAATGTGTGCAAAATTGGTGTAAATGTTATTTTAATATGAAGCATTTCTTCAACGTCTTGTTAATATAATAATTTTAATCCAGTTCCGCAAAGCATACTTTACTAATAAAATCATATTCTTGGCATTGTTATTCCTAGTGTTATGCGTACAAATCAATTCATTTCGTTGTTATCGTTGGAGTAGCAGGTAAGATTTGCGACAAATCAAAGAATATCGATACTTTCTATGCTCGAGTGTCTATTTGCGGGTGAAATAAATGTTCACTCCATCGACTGGCCTGAGAATTAGTTCAGTGTAGCAGTTCAATTCCTCGAGTTTCAATTGACTCTTAACTCGCCATTTCCTTAACACTGCCGTTAAAACCGTCTTTAGTTCGATCTGCGCAAACCTTTGACCGATACAATTTCTTGGCCCAGCACTGAATGGTATGTATGCGTATGGATGTCGGCCGTGCGAATTCTCGGGTAAAAATCGATCGGGATCAAATTTTTCAGGATTCGGCCAATACTCGGGATCCCGCTGAACTTGATGAATATGAATGGACACCATCGCTCCAGGTAGTAATTTGTAACCAGCTAGAGAAAAAATCATTGATCAATTTCTACGCGTTGTCACGCGAGTTAGAAAAACGCGAAATGATTTGACACGAAACTCACTGATTAATACGTCTTCTGTAACCGTTCTGGAGACTGATGGAGCACTGGGGAACAGCCGGAGTGTTTCTTTGATTACCCTGTCCAAATATTTCAATTCCGACAGTTGTCGGAGACTTGCCGATGCTGTAGAGTCCCCGAAAACTTCCATCAATTCCTCGTGTACTTTTTCCTGGATCTCTGGATTGCAGCCGATACAGAACAGCGCATAACTCATGGCTGCTCCGGTCGTATCGTGACCCTGAACAATAAATTGAACGGAATATGAACACGAAACTTCACGAAGAAGTAAGGCGCAAAATCATACCCTCGTATCGTGTTTGGTACACCCTAACGATAAATTAAAAACCTCAAGACTCACGGCAAATGAAAATGTATCCACTTCTGCTCTTAAGTCTTCATCAGTGAGCGGCATTCCATCTCGCTCGCATGCATCCAACAAGTGGTCTAAGAACGCTTTACGCTTCGGTTTATCTGCAAAAAAACAGTCGCCAAATTTAGTGTCAAATATTGCATATAAATTTATTTATTCGTGTATGTACACGATACAACGAGCAGGCGTGAAGCAGAAAAAATTGGTATTCACCAGATATGTCGTCATGGATCTGTTGTTGATTTTTGCGAGCCTCCCTTCTTTCCTGAATGACCTAAATGCAAACCAATATGCTGGTTCTTAACTAAGTTACTATGCAGCATAACTAAAAAAAAACCTTCGTTCGCAGCTCGTTGGATCCGCAATTAATTTTGACAGCTAATATTGATTCGTAACTAGAACATGTTGATTTACTCCCACAATACGAGTAATGTACATAAATTAAGCGCATTACCTGATGTGTGAAGTTATGAGCCAGATCTAACATGCGCTTGAAACGTTTTCCCTGCGCAGTTCGATAATATACCCAGTCCGAGGATAACCATGGTCGGAACATTCTCTCGACCGTTAGTTCGCTGAGGCTGTTAATCGGGTAATTATACAAATATGAAGTTTATGAATTGAAAACAAAAAGAATCCACAAATTATGAGCCGTTCGATGACCTACCTGTGCAGGGCTATCGAGTATTCTGTGTCGCAATTGCTTTGAAAATCGCAATTAATTCCCATTGCTGCTTCTGCACGAAAGTTGCAAACATTTTGGAATATCGTTATTAAAATTGATTGAAATAATCTTTGCAATCATTGCGAAGCAAATCAGTTGTATGCTAGATGAAAATCAAACTGTTTCCTATTCGAGTTAATAGACTTAACATCGAGAGATTGTATGATAAAATCATGTATAATATAATTAATACATTTAATAAAAATATAATTATATTTGAAATATTACTGTATTTAATATTAGTTATTATTTGCGCATTTATACCGCAGACAATATCCAGTGCTACTCTGGTCAGCATGGTAAAAACGTCCAACGGTTTATCCGGATTCTTTTCAATTTCCGCCTCGATACATCGATTCAGTACATCACTTTTTTCGGACATGACGATCGCAAAATCTTCTAAGATGTTGAAATGAAACGTTGGGGTGATCAGTTTTCGATGCCGATGCCATTTTTCACCTGCGTTCAGTCGTTATAAAATGCTGTATACATGCGTTTTAGGCTGAAGCGCCAAATTTAATGAGTGTTTTGATTAGCGATATCATTGAGACAAACAAAATTATTTTAATCGTTGTAAAGCGGCTTAATAATACGTGAAACAGACATCGTGCACGTATGTATTTGTATCGTCATGGTGATAAAGCCGAAGATCGTCAACGAAGTTGAGACGTTTATTACCGCTAATAAATTACTAGATGTTATTCTATTAGTGTACAATTAGACAGAATTTTCTTCTTACGGTAAAAAATTATATATCTACGCTACCTGTCGCTGTCAGTAGACCGGTACCAAGCCACACATTAACGGAATCATACACGAACGATTTTTTTATAAGACTAACACTCGGAATAACTGTCTGTAAGGCAAAAATGAAAACTGAATAGTAATTATTTGTCATCATTATCGTGGCTCCATTGCTGAAGTCAACTGTATGTCGATAAATTTCATTATTTAATAACAACAAAATGTCTTACTTCGAGATGTTTTGCTCGAGTGAGGTGAATATTTGGGATTTCACCAATCCAGGTTACAAATATTTCTCCACCGAATTGTTTGGCGTATTCCATGAACCATTTCCATCGATCTGCAAAATCACCATTCAGAATGCAAGTTTACGCGTTGCGAATAAATGTATATAAATGTATGTATTATATGTAAATCTGTAGAATATGTAAATTCATTACGCAAATATTGAATAAACATAGAATGTTATCTACAGCATTACACAATCAGATATATTCTAAATTAAATGATACACCAATTGTGTATTCTTTGGGCATGACAAACAAATCGAGTCTGAATTTAAGGATGCTCAGGCATTACGACGAAAACGATGTGAATGTTTTTACTCCAAGTGGATTTAATAGAATTTATCTAAAAAAAATCTCTAAATTTCGAACTGTTTGAGAAGCTCGTTGCTGAAAGAATTAAATAATAACATTTCGTGTAGTCTTAGGGAGGTGACAAAAAAATCAAGATAACTCGTTGAAAAATAGTGATCAGAAACTGAAATTTCACACGTAGAACAAACGAAATTATATTCATTATCCATACGATTTTCATTTTGATTAGGAAACGCGTTTTTCATTTATTTAACTATTCATTTCAACGTAATGAAACGTCGCATTAATCGACTAACTTTTGAAACTGATGGTATACAAGAAGGCAAACTTTTAGCAGGGAAAACATACCAGTACTGCCTGAACATTTTTAATTGCTGAGCTATAAAGTAAAGCAAAAATAAACGTTCTACCAGTATTAAAATGGCACCAGATTCGAGGTATCAATTATTATAGGCAAGATTCTAATTCAGAAATTTGTTAAATACTACAATTGAATTCTTGAATTCTGAAAATTAATGCAAGTATGCAACTCGGACGTGTTTCGTGGTTCGAAGGACGAACGTTGACATCGTTTTCAGAAGGTCGAGTTTCTCTGATTGTGCGTGGAAAAATCAAGTCTCATCGTTGCAAACCTTGTGTAAGATACTATGGAGTCCACATATCCTTAGTTTACGAGTATGGATTTGAGTCGAAAATCTTGGATATAGGGTAAACATAATAGTAACCAAATTGAAACTCACCAGCGCGGGGCACTTTCAAAATCATCGGAACATTTCCTATGATCGGCAACGCTGGAGGTCCAGGCATTTGATCGTAGTGTCGATGAAACTCGCGCCATCGAATTACCCGTTTAATAATATGAAAGATGAGTATTGCACAGATTGCGGTAGAAATAATGAAACTCGCCGCCATTCTCGAATTGTATTTGTCTTCAGCGTTGATATGATAACTTGGTCGCGTCGACGTGACAGTGAACGTAAGTAGAATAAAATTCAAGTGGAATATATCATTATCTCACAATGATATTACGCGGCGACTATCCCCGACAAAATTAGACTCCATTCGCAATGCAATCTACGATAATTTTACTCCAATGAATACAACTTTAACAACACGTTGTTATCGCAAACAGAATTACGAAATTTCACGACTGAGATGGTTATGACGCGGACGTAAGGAAAGGATTGGCTGGAATTTGCCAGCTATTCGTTTATATACGATCAACAGATACCGATTCGCGTACCAGATTCAGCCAGATTACTATACAGGAATTTACGAATTGAGCTGCAGGTGATGGATACGGTTGACGTGATTCTTCAATTTTGTACGAAACGTTTGCCGATGATGAACATGTTACATTGGGGTGGTCCTGAAAAAGAGTGTTTTCGAATTTTTATGCTCCCAGGGTTTTGAATCCTTTGTCAAGTTGTCAAGTATAGTTAAAAAATAATTAGTACAATAAAATGTATTATTATTTAACTCGACTGGATTATCAAACATTTTCTTATATTAATATGAGATATGTACTTTTCATTGTTGACCTTGACTTAAGATGCATAGAAAAATACGAACTTATTACTCTAATAAAAATTGACTCAATTCGTGAAAATATTCGAATTTTCGCGATATTCCATTGACATGACACAGATATGCCAGGTATATTTACTTTAATTTGGGTCGAAATACAACTTCACGCTTTTGTCTGTGGCAGAGTGATCGTATTCTGGCGAGGTGTGAAGCGTGGCAGGTGTACTAACAATGCATTACCATGCATTGTTCGTGTCATTACATCATACCCATTCAGTATGGTACGTTCTATCCTTGAATTTGGAGCGATCGCGTGATAATAACAAAGAAATTGGTAATTATTTAAACTGTATATTCAAGATACTGGCGGGAAGTATTTTGCGTGTGCTAATTACGCTTATAAAACCTGTAATATGCATCTAATCATGATTTGAAAACTGGCCTTTTTGTCCAATTTCTGATGTTTGTACAGTAACATATTCGAATATTTGAACATAAATACATTTTTTTGCCAAACAAACATTGTTATTCGTGCAATCATAATTATCAACAGCTGGGTTAAATCATGCATTTACTTCTAACCTAACATAATGGGATCGCGCTCCTTTCCTACACACATTTAACCTCATCTTTCGTAAACGTAAAAGCTCCTCGATCGAAACAAAGAAATGGTTTACACAATTCGCTGTAAGGGAAGAATAATATTGGGGATAACCAATTTTCTATGTATGTTTTGTATGCTTGCGAACACCTGAAAAAATGACCGAGTAAATTGATGATAAAACTGTTGTCTATCTCGTATCGACTATTCATGCACACTCGTTCGCGGTTCGCGCCAGTTCACGCGAACACCATCCATATGTTAAAATCATGCAAATTTGGAAACGAACATGTGACACGTCGCACGGGCTCGTAGGTCGCTGTTGCCCAACTATAACAACCATAATCACAACCCAAGTGATAATACTGTAGTAGTTGGTTTTCGGAAGGGACGGATAGCCTGAACAAGCGGGATCGTGTCAGTTTGCGAACATCTGTCCCTATCTGTCGCCTACATTCGGTGACATGGCAAACCAAGGTCTTAAATTCGGTACCGCGATAACTGTGTTCGTGGTTTTAATCGGTGTTTATTATCGAAAGTCTGACGATCCTTTGCAAACTCGTGTTAGCTTGGTACTGCAGGGCCTCGAGAAAGTCGAAAGTAAACACGGGGCTACGACGAGACCGAAGGTAGCCATAGGTTACGGAATTTGTAGAGACGTTTACATCGAAGCTAAGTATTTGTTAAAATACTCGGAAAATCTAGGAAATCCGGAACATTTTGATAAAATAACGACAGAGAATGAATTATTGAAGAGCTTCGCGTATTATTTTCGTCATGGAGCTGCTGCAGAGTAAGAAAATTTACTGTATATTGTTATGCATCAAGTATTCATAAACATGTTTCATACCTGTGCAGTATCTAGCTTATCTAGCATGCCTTGTGAAACAATGTCTAACCGAAAAGAGTTATTATTACCTTTTTCTCACTGTGTTTTAGACGGTTCATGTCCAACACTACGTTGTTTAACCAACTCGTTAAACAAGCTCAATCGTTTCCAACTTCTTACTCGTCGATTGGAGGAAATGCACCCATTATGGC
Organism: Arge pagana; assembly: GCA_963969455.1. Classification (NCBI taxonomy): domain Eukaryota; kingdom Metazoa; phylum Arthropoda; class Insecta; order Hymenoptera; family Argidae; genus Arge; species Arge pagana. Next base: position 21,373,206 of record OZ018309.1, on the reverse strand, counting down.
TTTCCGATTTGCCAAAGAAGGCTGCGATGTATTATTGGCAGCAAAATCTACAAATTCGCTGAAGGATATGATTCCAGAAAATGTAAGAATAGTAGGAGGTAACGTTGAGCATGACGACGTGCATTTAATATTGGAATACAAACGTAGCGAATCATGGGGCCCCTATACAAGTTCACGGGCTAACAGGTAAGGTTTCGATGCCATGCTGATTCGGTGATTATCAACGATGTTTCACCAAAATGTTATTTGTCGCTAGGTACATTATCCATAATGATGTCAACAATCCTACGATCAGTTCACTAGAAGAATTTGATACAGAGTTGTCAGAGTTTAATCCGGACCTGTTTGTTGTATCTGGGTTACAAATGATGGACAATTATCCATTTCCACAAGGTGATGTATTATATTTTTATTTGGAAATTTCCATAATGTACCTACGCATCATGACTTTATAAATGGGTTTGTTTGTTTTAGGAATACGGTACAACCGCTTGTTGAAAGTGAAGAAACAAATGATTAGTCAACCAAAATCGACCAAAATACATTTTGAATTGGCATCATTTGCAGAAGAAAAATTATTTCTCGAGTTATCTGAACTCATTATACCATTTGCTGATAGCTTGGGCATGAACGAACAAGAAATTTCCAACTTGTACAATTCCATGTATTACGGAAATATTTCCTTGGTCGCGGATTCTAATCCCAGAATTGCTACTGTATTGGATCAAATGAGAACAGTGTTTAAATTGATACGACGGAATGGTCAAACTATCCCAAATTCCAAAAAATTAACCAGAATACACGTCCATACGTTGGCCTATCAAGCAATTCTCACCGTGAAAAAATCTGCTTGGAAGAACACCATGGCAGCTGCGGCAAAAGCTTCTTTAACAGCAAATCGACACGTCTGCGGGTCAAATGATGTGAGTAATTGTCGAAATGTTTGGTTTGAAAAGTCCGTTATTAGATGCTGAAACGGTCATCTCGTTTGTCAAGATTTTCTAAAAATGTGATCGATATCATGTTGTAGGTTGATGTACAAAAAGCAATGCTGATCATGGATGACAGCTTTTCAACATCGACTGAATCTGGAAAAAAAATCCTTTTAAACATCGAAAAGCCGGTATCGTGTTGGGATGAAATGTTGAAAATAGAAAATCAGGAAATTCTGGTCGAAGTCTGTGTTGCACCAGTTCTTGTATGTACACAGGCTAGCCAAACAGCAGCAGCTGGAGACAATATTTCCAGTGCTGGATTAGTACCGCAAATGCGATAATTTTTCTTGTAGGAAATAGGGAACACGGGTGTCTATGGCTGTTGCCTTATTTCCATTATTAATGTCCGTTCATTCCACGTATGACGTAGTGCAGAGTGCATTTACTCTATTTTAAATAAGTTTAGTGTGATATTTTATCATTCCATTACGTTGTTGACATTGATGGAACGAATTTATTTGTCTTGTTATATTCGAATTCTGCACTCAGTACAGGCGACGTATTTACTTATTCGTACTCTACGTTTTATTGAATAGTCTGACGAATATCCGTTAATTATATCAGGGGTTGCTCCTGAAATGTTGAAATTAAACGCAGATATACGACATGGGCCGTAAGGTTGTTATTTTTTTCAATTTCAACACGTTTGCGACATGCTAGTCATTTTCTTCATTCTACTAGAGTAAAAGTGACATACGACAATTAGAAATCCAAATCATTTTTTATTTTATGGTTCTGCGTCATAAAATAATGAAATTAACGTGGACGAACGATTCGTAAATGGTCCGAATGTTGGATCCTCAATGTGTTGTAACTGCTCAAACATTCCACGAAACCAAATATTTATTTGAATGTCTGCGTTGTCGTTACCAGTAGGTTTATCAGCAGTACGTAATTTGACATATTCGATGTAATTTATACGTATTACACTATTTCTGTGAATTACTGCCACTATCTGTTATATACGTATGCAGTTACGATTTACTTTTTGTTATCGATTCATTAATAGAATCTGTAAACTATTTTAAGACTGAATACATTCTTGTTTACACAATGCATATCGTGTTGTTCTAGTGACTCAATCTTCCATTTTCACCTCAGAATAAATGACTTTTGGAAATTCAGTGAATAAGCTTCACGTAACTCAGTAGTACTTGGTTCCGTTAAAAATTCATAATTACATCATTTCATTTTTAGGTATGAACTTTATTTCTATATTTTAATCATGTCACAATTTCGATTTCGTTGATGATTTTGTCGAGTTTGTTGGCTCTTATTTCTCTTATTATTGAAGAATATTTCATAACTAAGAATACTCCTATACTGCAGCAGTAATGATAGCGATTATCACAACTTAACAAAACATCCATGCGAAACAAATCTGCATGCTGATTCAGATATTGAAAGGTTCGATTTTGATTATTCACACTTTCGTTAAAGAAACCACTTTCTTGCTTTTCTCGCATCAACAACGCGACACTGGTAAAAGTTCTTAGTTCAATTGTTATAAGAATTCAAATGAAAAATAATAAAGCATAGGTCACCGATTACCTACATATCGATTAAGAATAAAATTTATTAATCGAATGGCCAAAGAATTTTTGTATTTCGTAAAAGGAATCGCAACCACTGATGCTATCACATTGTAAACGCGAAGTTCTGTTTAAAATTCATAGGAAACATTATTTACCATCATTATTACCAATGCTTCACCATGTCTCTACTTAAATGTTTATATGTGCATCTTTTCGTGACAACATTTTGGCAACGATTAGCAACTCACTGATACAGTTTACATTAACACAAACCTGATAGAAAATCAATGTTGCATTATCGATTCATTGTAGCATGTTACAGTAGTTCGTTACCATCGCGAATGCAGTATTTTAGTTTGTTGTAACTGATATCATGATTACATATGTAAATTTAGAAAATAGTATCGCTTTCGTCGATTCCTAACATTTTCAAATCATCAGGACCTGGTTGCGAATCAGGTTCAGGATCAGCTTGAGTGATTTCCGGTGGTGGATGATCCATGTATTCAGGACCATAGCCAACGCAACCCAACATGCTGTACATCGTTGCATACATGACGCTCTCTGGCTGATGATGTTGCTTCACGTCATTTTCCTCTTTCGGGAAAATTATATTCAAAGCTTCCTGTAAGTCTTCCGGAAGTGGTATCGACGGATCAGCACGTTTCTCAGAGGGTTCGGGAATATCGGCGATATCTTGCGTCGCGGATGAATCTGTTGTCGATGGTAGGGGAGGTGGATTTGCAAGGTTTTGAACATACGGAGCACCACCTTGTATCGGAGGTGGTTGTTGCATTGGAATGAACGGGGGAAGAGTTTGCGGAACTGGGGGTGGCGGATGTGCCGTAGAATGTGGAATGAAAGGTGGTGGTGGTGTTTGTAGAAAAGTTGGCCTGTTTGGAGTAAACGGTGGTGGTGGACGAGACGTGACTTGGGTGTTGGGGAATATCTGTGGCCGGGCTGTAACTGTCGTTGACGAATGACTGGTAGGTGGTGGTATTTTAGGGATATTTGGAATTTGTTTTTGTTGTTCGATAATGGGCTGCTCGATGAGTACTTCTTCGGATTGATCTTCGATTTCCATATCAACAACTTGCGGAGGTTGTGGCATTTTAGTTTCATTTAACATCGGTGGAGGTGGAGCAACTAAAATCTTCATTTGTGGCGGTTTACCGTTGTTCATGTTGAGTGGAGTTGCCAATTTCGTGATGTGGACGACGCCTGGTGGATTTATTATCTCATTTGGAACACGCGGTGTGTCTTCAAACTTGCTCTGCTGATAGGGTAATGGAGCTATATCTTTTTCCGACATTTTAGATTCCTCAGTTTTCTTCTTAAATAATGGCAATCTACCGATAAAAGGTAATTTTCCTTTCGTCTGTGGGGTCATAGGTTTTTTTGGTTGCGGTCCAACTTTCTTGAATTTAGAAGCGAATTCATTGGATTTTTTTTCAAATTTTGATTCATCATTGGAAGAATTTTCTTCTCTTCCTCTTTCTTTATCGTATCTATCAGCATTTCGTTTCGGACTGTCACGCCAATTTCTATCCCGTCGCGGAGAACCATCTCGTTTTCGGCGATCGTCGTAATAGTCTCTTTCTCGACCACGTCTCCTGTCATATCGGTTGTTGTACCGATCATATTTTTCATCGCGCCTATCATATTTGCGCTCACGATTGTCCTCCTTGTACCTGTCTCCTCTTTCGCGATCACTTCTTTCTTCTTCTTTATTATCCGGTATCTTTTCCACAGGTTTAACCGTCATATTGACTTGTTGCTTCGTCCAGAAGCCCATGTGCGGCTTGGGCATTTCTTCAGGTTTTGGTATATCAATCGCCTTACCAGGCGGAGGTTGCGGTTGGGGTTTGTCTTCTTCTTTCTTGATCCAAAATGGTTTTGGAGGTTCCTTTGGACCCCAAGGTTCTAAGTTTTCTTCCGGTTGTTTGACGAACGCATTCGCGTGAAGCTCATCGTAAGACGGGTTTTCCTGACTTTGACGCCTTGTTTCCAGGGCTTTCCGTTCCTCTTCTTGTTTGGCCTTCAACTTATCTCTGATGGAGTTCACTAGTTGTCGATCATCGGATTCTTGTTGTATTTCCGGTTTTATCTGCTGTCCATCCTGTGGAACTTGAGCCCAATGACCTTTCAATTTGATCCCGTGATAATCGATTTCCTCGTTGAGTATAGCTTGTGTCGCTGCCTTCATTTTGTTTCTCATTGCAACTCTAATACTTTTCGACTTATCTTGGTCAGAGTCAGAGATCGAATCGTCCGAGTCTGTAGAGGTATCGGTGCCGCTGCTTTTATTGCGGCGTTTCTTGTTCTTTTTATTCTTCTTTTTACTCTTTTTCGACTTCTTTGGTTTGCTGATGGGCTCGTCATCCTTCTGTTTTTGCAGTTCAATTTGCATCTGCTTGTGCTTCGCATCAGAAAACGCCTTTTCGCGATCAGCCATCCAATCCGTTTCCCAGTGTGGATTTTGATCCACGAAGCGCTGTTTCGACACGTATAGAAAAGAAGAATATGAGAAATGGCTGCTTTGAATAATTTTGGAAAAAGAAAATAATGACACTTAAATTATACTCACAGAAAAATTTTCAGAATGCCGCTTGGATTTCAAGTGTAGGCTGGCACAATGCAGGTCACCAATCCACGAGTCGCAGAGCTTGCAATACCATGCAGTGGCTGAGATGAAGAATTGCAATCCTATAAGCAAAAATTGTCAACGTTATATCATTGCAAATCATGAATATCCATCAAAGGTTGTAAGTTTATAAAGAATGACCTTATTCTTTTCCATGATATACTCAAGTGGCTGAAAATATAAATAAGCGCGATTAAAAAATTGATCGAGATAGTAATTTGTTGAAAATGTATCGTGTCTCTTCTCCATGCTTTTCGTCAGTCGGCTGTGGAAATAAGGAAGGGTTCTGCTTTATTTATTTCACAAGTTTCTTATAATGAATAGTTTTTACAACGTAGATATGCTGTTAGCAAAATAATAGTCGCATGAAATTCAAGATTCCGTTATGACGTAATGTACACTTCTTATAGAAATAGTTACAGATTAATATACATTTTCGATAAGATTTCAACGTCGAGGTATCGGGATAACATTTTCTTCTCTCTTGATGAATCGAGGATCTAGATAAAATATTAACAAGCACGCGAAATACAACGTATGCTTGAATATATCGCGTCTACTAAATTTCCTCGTTATTTAAGCAGGTATACATCGGTATGGTCATTATGTTGATGAATCCGACAAAACGTCATCAGTTTTCCATTCGCACAGGATACTCTCTGCTTTCTGATAGGTGGGTACGAATAGGAATTGATGACAGCGAATGGAATTACTGACAATAACAATAGTTGCACAATTGACGTTTGCACATTATTTTGCAAAATTATTCAAATTGCAGAGAGAATGGAAGCACAAACATTTTCATGCTTTATCATTGCGATGCGGGCCTCTTCAATACATACCAAATACATTGTTCAGCTACGGAATGTATATTCTATTAGTATATATCCATTGAAAAAAGTCATACCTTTGATTGGTGTTCGTTTTGTTGGAAGTCCTGGATAAGAAGGTACTTCTTTTTCTGTTCCCTCACCATTCGCCTTATGCCACGGCATGTCAACTATCTTGCGTTCCTGTCACGTGGAACGCAAAATTAGTATTAATTTATTAATTATTAGACTAAGTTCGCATTTCCACCATACAAGTATACCCAGATTTTAACCATATGTACATAGCGTGGCCACTAGTGTTCAAAAGATAACTAAAAATGTCAAGTTTGGCATGGAATATCATTAGTAATTGGTTACAATCAAAGTCCTTTATTATTTAATTAAATTTCAAATTAAAGCTTTACGTAATTTCACTGAAATTTGTATTGTGAGTTAAAGAAAATGCGGTCCCATTGAATTAACTGCTACAGACTCATTGACGGTAAAATATTTAATACTTTCACAGACTTTCATCATTTTCATTTATGCTATACAACGAAGACTGGATGTTTGAGTAGGCCCGAGTTTCCCTCACTGCTAGAATTTCAGTGAATATAGTACCAGGGCATGATGCGATAAAATGGACCAACAGTTTTGAATTACAAGGAACAAAGAAAAACTTACCAAGCAAGTCTCCTTGTGGTCATTGCTGTGAAGATGATTGAGATATTCCTTGGCAGTTTTGGGAAAGATGTCACACACCTTGCACCAATGCATTTCAGGATCGTAATGTACAAAATTATATGCTGGTTTCAAATCTTCAGAAGATTTTCTGTCTCGCTCCCTGTCACCTTTCATTTCTTTTTCAGAATCGGACGCAGATTGTCGATCCGGAGATTCCAACTTTCCTGAAGGGAAGTCATCATTGGGACTTCTAGTTGGCTTATTTGATTCCAATTTGAATTTCCCTTTGAGATCATCCACCGTTGCTTTGTCACCGATAATCCCAGTGAGCATATCGATAACATTGTGTATTGACTTCATTTTATTCTGAATTTCAATCTGTAGTGATAGTTAGTGATCCGTTAATATAAAGCCACAGTTGCACTTTAGATCCTATCATGCGTTCATTTTGGGGTCTACTTCACCTACCTGCAGCTTTTGATTTTCCTTCAAAATTCGATTATTGTCTCGACCGCCATCTTTGCTTATTTCGTCGCATTGTTGTCTCAGTATTTCTAATTCGCGTTGCAGAGTTGTAGACTTCTTTATGTATTCTTCACGCTGTTTGCTCAATGTTGCCTTTTGTTGTTTAACTTCAGCGGCGATTGCTGTCGAGTTGATAATTTTGGGTATTGTGAGGAGTGGAAATGGATTCATAAGGATTACCAGTCGTATTAAAAGAGAGAATAGTAAATGCAAATGGTGGGTCCGATTCGGGCAATAGATATTGTATCACAGCACATCTCGCAAACGAAGTGAATCGTTGCAGGAATCAGAAATACGAAGATATATACAAGAATATATCAAAGGGAGAAATATACAATGAAGGATATACGTGGAGAGAAATGGATGGAACACGAGGGATGAACAGAAATTAGCATTAGCGTGTTACGTGTATTGTAAAGCATAGGTAATTATTTAGATTACGTGACTACAAACCTTCTTTCTTAGCATCTTCAGGCCTTGTCGGTAGCGTTACTCCGGCAGGCACTGAATCCACGGATCTTGGAGGTTCGCTTTGCGTTGTTAAATTAGGTGGTGGAGGTGGTTGCTGATTGTTATATGAGACTTGACCTCCCTGCCATCCAGGTGGTGGATAATCCTAAGAAAGCGATATCCATCCTCGATAAAAGATCTTTCAAAGGAATTTACGAAAGTCCTTACCTTGCAGAGTCCAAATTATTGGAAGAGGATATCGATAGTACCTTGAAGAATCTTCAAGTCAAGCTTTGGCTCGATATAGTATGGTATAACCATACATCACGTTGTAATTAAATGAGATAGTCAATAGGATATACTTACTGTGGTATTCTTTTTTTTGTATAATTGCAGTGCAAAATTAAATGTTGTATACTATTCTAATATGTAACACTACCAAATAATTAACATAATAATTAATATGCAATTTAGAATACATCCTTATCCATACATAATACATTATTACTATGCATATTATGCAAGAGTATATGCAATTAATTTGTGAAACTAACAAATTTGAAATTATCAGGAGAAATGATCTTTTAAATGTCATCTGTGGATCAAGTTTGTCAAACATAATGCTTCACCGATCAATTGCAAAATAATTAAGCAAACTAAAGTATTGAATGACAGCTGTACTAGACTTACACTGCGATAACCAGCAGGCTGTTGATAGTTGTAATCATAGTTCTGATTATAGTTGTAGTTGTAATTGTATCCAGGATTGTACGAGGCTATCGTGGGCGGTGGTTGTCCAGTATTCGGTGCCGATGGTCCCTGTAAGAAAATTACAAATTTTAATATGATTTGCGGAATCTTCAGCACATGAACAGCAATGTGATACAGATAACAGTTGGATTTTGGGAATTGGTATGAAAACAGAATGAAATGTACAATATAATATCACTTACTTGATATTGGTTATGAACTGGTGCTGCGTAATTTCCAGGCGGTGCTGGAGGTGGTATAGATGGCGGTACAAGCGGCAACGAAGTTTGTTTCCAATCTTGGTTACGACAGGATTCTTTGCGCCTTCTATCCCTTGACGTGGAACGAGATCTTCTATCTCTTGAACGAGATCTACGATACCTGGATCTCCTGGGTGAGGGAGATCTGTCGTATTTTCTTGATCTTGATCGTCTGTGCGAGTCGTCAGATTCCGGACTTGGACTCCTTGGTCCTTTGCGCCGTGACTCTTGATCCATAATAGATATATCGACGTAGAAGTGTCTCCAGTGTAATTAATACTATATCGTAAACAACAGAAATCCATCAATCTCAGGCATGTCCATGCACGAGTTTAACAATAAATGCCTTGGTGAAAATGGACAAAATAAATATCATCTATCCTTTTTGGTCACCTCGTGTTACTGAAATCCTATGAGTTTTCTCAGCCAAACAGATTTTGGTTGAACATTCTGATACAAACAACTCACGTGTCGTGGAAAAGGGTTCGCAAATATACTGTAAATTTGTGGAATTGATATGAACTATTGTATCACCCAATGAAGATGAAAAATTCTGCTGGAAGTGATATTGATATCGTTTTGGCGGTATTGATGCATTACGGTTGATCAACGGATGTTAACATTCTCCAACAAATGCATATAATCGCGAATAATCCAAGCTATGGTTAGTTTCTTCCATTGTTAAAATCGTCAACGCGCATTGCTGCTACATGGCATCGAAAATGTTTCCTTCTACTTTTCAGAATATCCGAAATGAAATGATACAAGTTGCTGTAGGTCGAAAATGCTAATTACATTCACATTACCTCCGAGTGTTATTGACTGTATTATATTGCTAACGTTAAGTGTCTTCTAACAAGAGACACTCATGAAAACTTCCATGCGTCATGGAGGATTCGGAGACGGGGTGGTTAGTTGAAAAAAAAAAAAGAAAAAAAAGAACTGCAAAAATACATCGAAGTAAGTGGTTGAAATGTAGTGCTGATGCTGTATTTGGAATTTTCGTGGGCATAACTCAATTTATATTGCAAGATATTACGATATGAAAGAAATATCGCTTGCCGCGCGGCCATTATGGCTTGGTCATTAGACCAAGATATGCTTATCGAAGTATCAATTCGTGACCAATGGAATGGAACAATACCTTGAGACTCAAATGTTGCTTCTCGTTTCGTATTTTTATTACAAATTATCACTGTATCGATCAAAATATGATTACTATGAACATGTTGTTACTTCGCAGGGCACGATCAGGCACGATTCACGCACTATCCTTCGGCTTGCGCGGAGTGTGCCGACTTTTATCGAGACTGTACCGGTGCTACCATCGGCGAATTTGGCAACTTGTAGGTTGGAGGCATGTTGTGGGTAGTGCAGCCAGATCGTGGAATGACCGTACCCCACTACAATCAAACAACAGCATGCGGTGTGGCGCAAAGCGTTCGGCTCGCGTCGGAAGACCGAACGCGTCCGAAGCATCGTTCGGCAGCGCTCAAGGTTACGAATTGCTGAGAACCATGAGATCTGCTGGCTAGCACTGGCTAGCACCAGCTAGCACACACGAAAAGTACATCATCGAAGGGTTTATAAAAAAAATCTTTAGATGGAAATACGATTATTGCCTTCGTAAAATGAATGATGTGTCCGTTTCCTGACCACCTACGAAGAGCATCCACAAATTCAGCATTAAGCTTTGAGCATTAAGCTTTCAGCATCGCATGATTCACGCAAGCTTCTCGAGAGGTAGGACACTCGGCTCGTTTTTTTTAAACGTGGTTTCCCCTTGAGGCCTAATCCACGAAGTTTAAGAATACACGGAGACAAAATTCGTAATCATCCCAATTTCACTTGATTTCTTCTCTTAATATTTTAGATAATGTTACGGAATATGACTTATAATCAAATCGAAAATATGAATTAATTTTGAGGAAGACTGAATGTAAAGTTGTTCTATTATTTATCAATACTTAAAGCTTGCGCTAGTTGTGAACTGAATTTTTGGTAGTATGATTGTGAGGAGTAAGGATGAACGAGGATTTCAGAATTGGACATTGTCTCGTAGTTCTGAGCCCCAGGAAACTCAGAGCTAGCGAGCATCTACTCGTATATACGTGCTATCGTATGCATAGTGGCCAGCTATGCATGTGATCGCAGTATCGAGGGTGTGATATAGGTGAAGTGATGGTTTGAAAACAGTGAGGTAGCGAAGATGAAACAACTTCTGAATCTGAGAATGAAATAAGCGCAAAAGTAACGTTTCAAAAATAAATTTTCTACAAGAGTCTTCGCCAAAAATAATCAACATGAAAACGCGCTTCTATAATCTTCAATCTGAAAAGACAATGACCATGTGGTACGGTAAATTCAGTTTGATCAACTTTACAAGGAATTAATTAAATATGTGTAATTTCCAAAAAAAACAACAAACAATTATCTTACGCAAATTTCATTTCAAAATTGAAACTTTCAAGATAATAGAACGTGAAGGAGGAAATTTTGGAAGAGAGATTCGCCAAAAAAACACAATCCACAGACGGAGAAATGAAACAGTAAAGAGAATCATTAATATGATGACTTACCTACAAAGAGTGGAAAAATGTTTTCATCAGCTGCATACAGATATCCACCAAACTGAAGTTACATAGTTCTTTAGTGATTGCTTAGGCCAAAATAGCCGTAGTATGAATCAATGAAAGAATTGCAGCCACGAAAGGGCGCATTAGCAAACAACTTCTTCAACATATTAAACCGATCAGAGTTTGCTTGTCGTTGTATCATTCAATGCATTTCATACTTTTGCAGCCGTGTAGAGGCGCATTCAACACGCGAGGAAGTAAGAATGAGTTTTCAAATTTCGTATATCGTTGCAGCCATATACAGGCACATTTCACTCGCGAGATAGCAAGTAAGGGTTTTTCGGATTACTATACCCTTGCAGCCGTATGACAGGCGCTTGTGTAGAAAGTGTTGTTTGTGTATGTAGTGCTTTGTGTCAAAATGAGCAGCAACTTTCAGCATAAAAAGGTATGCCGAAAGCTGTTGCTCAAGAGTAAGAAGAAAGGAAGAGAAAAGCATTTGATTTTGGTGGTATGATTGCCGGCGATCCTCTTCAGTGATGTCTTCGGACTTGGAAAGCATCGCATAGCTCCGAGCACCACGATACTCAGAGCTAGCGATGTCCGCGTCCATTCGAATTGCTACAGATTGGATCGACGTGACTTGTCTATGAGACTACTCGAAAGATCATTGATCGAAAGAAGCGTTACGCATCATTTAGGTTCGCATAAGTAGACCTCGAGTGTCTACTCGTACGATTGAAATTATCCTGTAGCAATTCGACGCTGTGAAATGGGATTGAAAGAAGAAAGATTAGTATTCGCGACCTGCCTACCCCCCTCTGATTCCCGCCCACCTATCGAACTTAAAATTAGTACTTTCATACCTCCCACTTGCATACACCCCCAAAATTCGCGTTCCCAGCTCTCGCGCGCGCCTAAATGAATTGGTCTCTACCTAACACCTATATCCACCGAAAATAATTGAATCCACATTCACGCACACACATTCACACCGTGGATTTTTACTTACTGTTTTGTGCCTGTGGGGATTTGAGAAAAATTAGACATCCTAACAATATACTCGAGTATCTAATCGGTCTACTTTAATGCTGGCTGAAAGAATCTACGTTTCATATTATAAGAGTGTTGTGAAATATATGCATTGAATATTTACATAAAGATCTGTACTTCGATAAATGATAACTTTAGAGTTAGATCTTTGTATCTGAGAGAATGATCAAAGGAACGATATTGCCAGACTTGAGAAAGAAATTTGTCAATTCTTCGGAAAATTGTCACCTATGCGATGCATAAGAAAAGAGAAAAAAGTAAAACTACAGACGTTTATCGTCTTAGCAATCACATGAGAAACAATAATTCCTGCCGCGATACTCGCTGTTTCGTAACGGAAAGCACGCTAAGCCTAAATCTAAATGGATGTTAACATCCCATCCACGAGTTGGATGAACAATAAATCTACAGAGAAATCTTCCGTTACGGCGTGACGAGTCTATCCAACAAAAGCTAAGAAATGCAGGTGATAAATATGGTGCAATCATACCACGCGATAGGAAAGAGAGAGAGAAAGATAGATAGACATCGAAAAAACTAACAATTCCGACCATCGTGTCAATTGCTAGAGTTCCGAAGTATTGAAATGCATGCGACTCACCAGGGTGGTCTCTCAGATTTGGCTGCAAGCTGGAACCATCTCGTCCGCATCTCGATTCCAGAAATTCATTGGTCAGCTTGATGGTTCTCAGTCATGGACATCACATCACGGCCCGGGAAGTCTGGAAACACCGCTAGGATCCTTGTAAGAGCACGCTTAACACCGAATCACTTTGTACACAATACAACACTGTTTCGGACAGACAAATCTTATTAGATATGCACAGCGTAAATAAGGGTTTCACGTTTCGTAGACACGCGCCAACTTTCAGTAGCACTAGAGTAATTCAACAGTCAATATACATAAATGATTGGCAAAGAAAGACTTACCATGCTCCACCACCTGTCAGATCTCTGCGTGCGGCGAGAGGATTCTCATCAGATTCCGCAGTTCCCAGGAACAGGAAAGATGTTCCACGAATATCATCCTGATGTTCAGATGTGATGGCCTCAGTCCTCACAGCAAGCACTCACTTTATTCACCAGTAATTTAAACATCTTTTAGTTACTCCGAAGATTATTAAAAGCGCGCGAAATTGTTTATTTGCTTGGTTTACGTGGATAATATTATAACTTGTAGAATATTTTATATAAATATGCACTGATGCTTTTCCGAATTGTGAAATATTAGTTTTAAATAAGATAGAACACTGCACTATGTTTAAATACACTTGAAATAAGATATGACACTGCACCAGGTTCAGATACATTTAGAAAAGTAGTAGTTGTCGCCTCGAAGGTCGGCGAAGTAATTCGCATTGCGCTGTGCGTTCGCGCTATTCATGTGGTGGCGAATTCAGTGCCCCTCGCGGCAAAATCTTGAACTATCAATCGATATCGATGGTTATCGATATTTTTGATCGATTTCGACAAATCTTCGAAACCTATCACATATTTCATGATCTACGGAAATACGGCGTTATCTATGGTATTCTGAAAACTTTATATGAGAAATTGATTTATTAATAGGCATTTATCAAATTCTTCATGACAATCTTTACTTGATATGTTCGGCTCAACCTGAACCACTCTGAATTCACGTCGCGTACCATATACAATAGTACCAGATAGTAGATGTACAACACTAATCATTACTGCGTGGTACGGATAACACCCACAACTTGTGGGTGTGGGTAGGCAGCTTCTTTATAGTTTTAGCGCAAACTGTACTTTCTATCATCGAACACAGTCCCCGCGCGAGCGTCATCTGTCTACAGATCACGAAAGTTTGTGTAGCGCACGTGTTTTAAAAGATTGATTTTATGATTTCCAAGTAATGAAAGGGTGACGCTACGTGGATTATCTCGAATCAAGCTTGAATGAAACAAGCTCAAGATCTTCAACAGCACACGGTAAGTTTTACGAATGAAACGGTTCGTTAATTTTACTGAAATTACATTTAAGGTTAAGAGATAGAATTGGCGTATATGTGTCTCGAAACCGCGAATCGTAGGTTAAATATTCTGTTGTAACATACGCGAATACATGCTTTCAATGAAACGATTCCGGGACTGGCATCCATGTGAAAAATACTCGTTAAAAACGAATTACGTACATCTTTGTACGTACGCAATGAGATATCTCTGATTGAAAACGCCTAATTTGGAGTAGCTCGAGTTGCCTATCAACAGGCGATACATGATTGTGCTATACTTTTTCAGGCTGTCGCGAGTCCCGCGCCCATTGTTCGGCAACCTGTCGTACTACAGTGTGCCCAAAGTATCCCGAAGTCGGCGTACATGACGTTTTTATAGATCTACGTAGCGTGGGTTTCCGTCGTGGCATCGTCAACGCACTCGACGTGACGGGGGTGCGCGCATTCGCGCATTCTCGGCAAGCGGATCGATGTTGGAAATAGCTTGCGCGAGCGAGTCTGCAGAGCCGGCGGTTTCATCAGAGCTTCAGGCTCTCGGCGGGCTTCAGAAAAATTGGACTTGCGGCTGCAAAGTGTTCGATCCGCGTCGTCGTTGACCGTAACATAGTATTAACGATACGTTCAGCATATTCCTTCCGTGCGGTAAACGCGGAATGACGCGTAAAAAATGTGCACATCGTCGACGGGGCTGATGAGGCTCAAATTGTAAGTATTGACTGAAGCTTTGACGTGTGACGTAGCTACATATCACAATCGCATGGAAATACATGATTCGCGATGGAGCATTTCGTCTGATCAGATTTTGTGGTAACGTTTATCGCTATCTCGAATGATATTCACCCTAAGCTCGGAAATGCGAAAATCATCCCGTAATCCGTCGCGTAGTACTGATCTTTTCGAACCTGTTATGCGATTATTAGATTATTTTTCGCGAGGCATCGCCTAGCGAATAGTTTTGGTGATTCAGAGTCAATTTAACGACTTCGCTTTTCCTGCTTTCGTCAACTTCAACGGAAAGCTAAACCAAATTTCCTCGATTTTCGTGCACAATGGAGACCAAAAGATGACAATCAAGTTCGCGTCTCATTCGGGAATCTGGCGATTCGCGACTCTGGGAATGAGATCATGGTTCACTATTTTTCATTCTTTTTATATCTCCTACTTTCACGTCAAGTTCAGAGATTTCCTTTCTTCTTGCTTTTTGCGATTGATTCGGAAATATTTTTGAAAATTTCATCGATCTATTATCATTGACACTAGGAGCTTAAAATCAAGGATAGACGTCCAACGAGTGAGTTATCAATCAAAATGTGAACGCCCGAGGCATACTTCTTGTCATTGTTCAGGATTTACAAAAGGTGGAACACTTCTTAATGATATTTCTTGTCCTTGACAACCGAATCGTGACCTTACGATTTTTGATTGATCTAAAACAAATAGTTGCCACGTATGGGGAGCAAATGAAATAAAAATTACACCCATTGACACATTTTAGTAACCACTACTTGGCATTATAAAAGCGTAGTTTCCGACGTATTGTTGAAAACTGTTTGACATATGCTGATTCCAAAATTTCTGAAAAAATCCTTAAAATCGAATATGCCCTTTGGAATTGTTGTACACTATAACGTGTGACGAATACAGTTTTTTGTTCGAACGGTAGCACTGATTTCTAAATATAAGCCCGGCAAGTCTTTGCCACACGTTTGCTCGTCGCAGTCGCGCACGAACGAACAGTATTCTCGCCGTCTTCGCCATATATCCGTCGTAGTCGGTCCTTACCCCGCACGGCACCACGAATCGATAATCTCGAAATAACTAGCTCGTCAATTTCATTGCTTTCAACTGGGTCAATTTTTTTACGCTCCAACACCTTCAGTTTTTTTGTTGTATTTTTTTTAAACTGGTTCTCCAAATATTCAACGCCGAGTGAACGTCACATTACTCGAATGACTCCATGACTCGAAGTTACGGTAGTGAAGGTTGATTTTCGACAATTTTCATGATTTAACAATGCAGAAAAATCCTCTCCGATTTAGATGCAACGATTTTTCGTGTGAATTTTGATGAACAGATGGCTCTCGGTGTCACAGACGTATATTGATTCGTCGTGTCGTGCGTCTATCGGATGCGATACTGAAGTTTCTCGTCACGATTAATTACAAAAGGCTTGAATGCGTGTCTTTTCGCGGAGTGAGTGCGCAGAAACATGACCGATCAACATTTATCACAGCTACCCTCGAAAGTGGTTAGCGGCATATCTGATTTTCTAAAGGAGAACATATCACGTTAGTTGGAAGAACGTAGAGAGGAACTTTGATACTATGCGGATAATTAATTAACATGCAAATGTCACATGTGGCATGGCCATACGTGTGTCGTCCCTATTTTATCCAAGTGATCGTAACGTGGTTGTGCTTCTCGATTTTTACGAGCCCTGGCAAACATCGTCGTACATGAAAATGCAATTCGCGTGAGTAGAAGAATTTGATCGTTGTGTTTTGAGATCCATTTATTTCAATCGCAGAGTTCGGATTCTGAGTTTTCCACCTTTTATCATATATAAATCGCCACAATTCGAGGATCCGCGCTCGATACATACTTGTATCGTCAAATCGAAGATCCGTTGATTTTGAGACGAATCTCATCAACGTATTTCTTTATACGATGAAAAAAACAGCCCCGTATAATTTGCCACGTGCAAAAAAACATCATGCGAATCAAGATGCACGAAAAATAGATTGTTCAAGGAATACGAGTCTCTAATGGACAGGGATTTGGTTGAAGTATTGTGATTTCATTTCAGAAGCCTCCGTCACATGGTGGTAGTTCTTGGAGGATGCACAAGTTAGCCAAGGGTTTGAAGAAAAAGAAAAAGCAGAAGAAGGGAAAGAAGGGGGCGGAAGACGACGAGTTCAACCCTGAGGAGCTCGAGCGTTACCGAAGAGAGCGGGCCGAGGCCCAGCTTAGAGCCGCCGAGAGTGGCGACCCGGGCGCTTCAGAATCTGGGGGAGAACCAGCTGCCGCTGCGGATTCGGACGAGTGGCGAAAATTCCAGGCATTGACAGCCGGAGTCGATTCGATCTTGAAGAAGAGTCAAGGTGACCTTGACCGTATAAAGTCGACGTCGTTCTTCCAGCGCAAGTTACCAGATCCAAAGCCTGCAACCGATTCGAACGAGCCGAAGAAATCGAAGAGGTGGATCGGTTTCGACGAGAGCGGAAATCCGGTGGGTGAGAAAAGCCCGGAGGAGGAGGAGGAAAAGCCAAAGGTTGGCGAGGCATCGAACGGTTTCGTCGAAGTACCCGACGACGAGGATGGCCAGGAGGATTCTGCCGAGGAGGACATATTCGACACAACATACGTAGACGTTTTGCAAAATATCGACGTCCAGCTTGCTTATATTCCGGACAGCCCGACCGAGGAAGAACTCGGCGATGATCCTTTCGACACAACGACCGCGGACAAAGTTCTGAAGACCGTTGACAAGCGGGGAAACAAGCTCGTCAGTTTGGGAAATGCCGTCGAGGTGTTGTCAGGGCGTATAGATCACGTGAGCACGTGCAAGATCTCGAGACCGAGGAAAGCTAAAAACCGGGACTTATTGCTCGGTGATTTCGACGAATCCGAACCCATCGAAGCTCCGTCCGGTGTCGTCGCAGAACCGGTCGAGGTAACAAAGACACTATTGGACGATGACACAGATTTTCCGGATATCCCGGTTGACCTGACGAAGCTTCCGCCAGTTTTGCCAAAACCAGCTGCGTCCGAGGATACTGGCACGGTTAACGAGACGGACGCCGTTGACCTATCGGAGTTCGAAGTTCTTCGCGAGAGAACGATATTGGAAGAGATACCGGACTTGGACGACGCCGAGTTCGACCTCGACGCGAATGCGAACGACGTGCCGTTGAAACTCGAGGAATCTGGGGATCCTTTCAGTGCCAAAGAGCCGGAAGTGAACGACTTTCAAACGGAGATTATCGAGGCGAGCTTCGAAACTGCGACATTCGTCGACGAGGAGGATCCTTTCGATACTACCTTCGCAGAAAACCTTGTGCCAGGGAAAACGGAGCTGAAATTCATCGAGAAAGAATTGGAAGATCTTCCCGTATCCGAAGTTGCTATATCTCTCACGGATCCGGCTGGTCTCTCTCGCGATTACGAAACTGGTCTCATCACAGCTTCGCAGGATCAAACCGACGATACCGCATCGCCTGGTTTATCTGCTGCCACAAGAGATCTTCTCGGTGGGTCTGTTACGGATTTGGACCAATTAGCAGATCAGCCGATAGCACCGGTCGAAGAGATCACTTACGTCGACCCATTCGACACATCTGCCGTTAAAGAACTTCCTCCTGGTAAGATCGAACTCAAGTTTTTAGAACAAGAATTTCTTGGTGAAACGAAACAGGACGATTTATCCGACGACGACTTTGATCCGAGGGGAGGTGAGGATATTGTTGCGAAAAGTGCTCCTCCTCGACCGCAAGCACCTCCAACCTTGCCACCGAAACAAGAACCCGTCATTTCTTTCGAGGCAGCTTTCGACGATGCCGAAGAATCTGTAGCTCCGGGAACCAGCAGACGAAAACCGTCAAGACCCGAGGAACTAGGCCTAGCCGCGCCTGTTAAGTCTGTAGCGTTTGATCTGCCTACTCCGTCGCAACGACCCGATTTGCTGAAGACATCCGAGGAGGAAAAATCCATTAGATCGAAACCATTGACACCGTATACGCAGAGATCGTTCGAAGAAGAGGTTGGTCCGGAGGAAGAGGTCGAGGACGTTGATCCGTTCGACACAAGTTTCGTCGCGAAAGTTGCTCCAGGCAAGAAGGAACTGAAACTGATCGAATCCGAATTACTGAAGAGTCAACTGTCGCACAGCTTGAGCGACCACGATTTCAATCCTAGATCCGAGGTCAATCAATCTCGAAGATTTTCCGACTTCTCGTCCACTACGGTCAGACCTAAGAGTCTGAAAATCGTCGGCATCGCGAATTCCTTCGCCGAAGAATTCGATTCTCAGACGACAACCGACCTCGGATCTAACAGCCAAGCTGTTCAGGGAACGTCCTCGCAGAACAGACAAGACAGCCTACTCGACGAGGACTTCGAAGTGAACGCCAAGCCTTTGACACCGAAGATCGAGTCGAAGATCCCCGAAGAAGAGCTTTCCTACGCCGATCCATTCGACACTTCTATCGCGGTTAATATACTTCCAGGAAAAGCAGAGCTCAAGCTACTCGAGAGCGAACTCAGTCAAATTCCACCACAAGCAACCTCGACTCTTCTCTACAACGATCAGGATTTCGACCCACGACTTGCCGACGACAGCGACTTCGATCCAAGAGCCGATGAACCGGCAAAATTAACGGATTTCTTAGACTCAGCTGGTCAGGATAACGGAGTCAAGCTTCTGACACCTTACCAACAAACGGATCTTCCCGAAGACGATATCGATCCGTTTGACACGAGTTTCGCTACGATTGATCCTGGAAAGGTCGAATTGAAGCTTCTGGAATCCGAATTGATGGAGAAGTAACCCGTTGCAACATCCTGAAACTCGTTTACTCGCGAGGTGTCATTATTTTTACTTATTCATATTGATCGTTGAAGCGTTTTGCAAATAGTACAAAATGGAGTCTAAGGGAGGAAATCCGTTCCTCATGGATGACTACCCGGAAGAAGCGGACACCGGTAGCAATCAACAGGCATCTAATCCGTTCCTTCAAGACTTTGCCACCGAGCCTCAATCCGGAGGTGGTGAGAATCCGTTTTTAAATTTTGCCAGTGAACCAAGTTATCAACCTCCAACGACTATCGACTCTACCAATCCTTTCGCATCTTTCGGTGTCGAAACTACCACCGCTCCGAATCTCATTTTCGGGGCTGAAGCTCCTCCGGTGAATGTTTTTGCCATGGACATGCCATCGGCCGCGGATGGCGGTCTACCAACGGATCTTTTTGGCGAGGTCGAACAACACCATCAACCTGATAAACCTCAAGCTGAGCCGACCAACCTCTTCGGTAGTCCGGAAATACCGAGTAAACCTATTCCAGAGCCACTTGACTTCACAGAAACGTCAGACTTCTCGAAGTCATCCGCGATGCCGAAGAATGAGAGGCCACCACCCACGAGGCCACCACCACCGCGACCACACCCTCCAAAGAATACTAAGGATTTAATTCTATCCGTGACTGGAACCATGGATGCAACTTCGAATCATCTGCTGGATCGTCTTCAAGCGACCAGAACTCCTAGTCCTACTCTGATGCATTCACCTTCGCCAACGCCGGAACATAGCTTCGCAGATTTTCTCGATGTCGATGGCAACGTCCCAGATCTTGCTCAAGACGAAGGAAAGATCGACGATGGTCAACGAAACAACGACATCATGGATCTCTTCGACGCACCGAATATAGAGAATATCCCTTGCTCAACGTCTGATATGATATTCTCTGCCCCGCAATCTGAAACTACAGTCTTATCCAGTGCTGCCGAAGCATCCTTCTTCACGGGTGTATCCTCCGCCTTGGATAACCCATTTGCCGAAAGCGAAGTCCCGCAGGGTGATGCTGTTCGCTCTTCCGACTACCCGATCGAGAGTGCAGCAACGAGCATGGAGAAGAGGCTGTCCAGCGCTTCAGAAACATCTTTCTCGATGAAGAGTCCATTCACGACCGCCGACCCCATCATGGGAGCAACAACATCAGGGGAGTTCTCACCAGCAGTGTATTCTACCGCAACTACGACTTTTGCGGACAACGAAGTCCAACATCCCGCTGCTACCAGTGCTTTCTCAACTGTTGACACGATGGTATCTTCTGCACCATTTTCAACTACAAATACACCGTTCTCCACGATCGATACGACGACCACGTTAGATTCGACCGTCACTTCGTTTGGCGTCGTAGATCAGTCTTACCATTCCACTCTAATGGGAACCATCGATATGGTTCATGACTCTTACTCCGCATCACAAAACACTTTCACTTCCGATCTTCTCGGTGCATTTTCCGATCCGGTACAGCAACAGGATTCATCGTTGATATCCACAAGCCCGGAGCCAGCTTCGGAGTTTCCTTCCAGTGGCGTTTACCAAACGGATGGTATCGATGATTTCACAACGACAGCTAAAGCCATCGAGACTACTGGTGATGCTTTCGACGCGTTTGCATCGAAGTTCGACAAGGCAGCTGAGCCCGAGCCACCGAGCGATCCGTTCTTCAACGCATTCACAGCTGGACAAACGGCAATGGACACATCCAGTGACGGTAAGAAGACGGATTTTCGGATTTCAAATATCTACCTGCTCGCAAGTGTGGGAAACTGAATTCTTCCTGTTTTACAGTTTGGGGTGATTCCTCGGTTGCTGGGTCGGACACGGCAACGGGTTTTGGCGAAAGCGAAGGATTCGACTCGTTTCTCAGCATGACTGCTCCACCCCGAGAATCAGTGGCGAAACGAACCGAATCCGTAGATTCGGATGATACGCCAGATTTCAGCATATTCATCAAGTAAGTAAAGCGGATTCTGAGGTCTCCGAGATGTCTCGTGATCCTGAGCATACGTTGCCTCGTAGGCGTAGTATTCGATCGTAAATACATTTTAGACCGAAAGAAGGTGATCTGCCCGGAACGAGCGAGGCAGGTCCTGTTCCAGTATTAGCACCACCACCGAAAAGTCCTCAGAACTCCGCATTTGCTGATTCATCCCCTCGCTTCAATCCATTCGACAAATCTGGGGGATTTGCGCAGGAAGCTGTACCTCCGGACTCCGGAGCTCCTCTTCCCTCCGAACTGACCAGAACTGATTCTCAGGTCAGTGAAATTGTTCGAGTACCAACCCAAGATCTACCCCACTAGACTAGATGACGAGTGTCAGATCGGTTACCAACGATAGCTAACATTATCTAGCACTCGTGGGTATTCATTTCGAGTCCAGCTGCGGTCACTTCGCAAATTGTTTCGAAGTCCTGATCCGAAACGCGTGTGAAGTCGGAGCTATGTGTTATTTTCTCATTTTGGACTGTCCTCGTGCCGTACAGGAAACTCCACCAACACCGCTATTCGACGAGGACGTGAGCCAGCCTCTAGAAGACTTTCCACGAGTAACCTACACCGGCGATGGATGGGAGATGCAGCTTCGTCAGCCAAACAAAAAGAAAATAACGGGTCAGCGTTTCTGGAAGAAAATCTTCGTGAAGCTCGTGTACCAAGGAGACAATCCTGTTCTTCAGCTTTTTAATGGAAAAGACGATAAGGATCCGTTTCAGGAGCTACCCTTGCAGGCCTGCTACTCGGTGTCCGATATCGGAGCTCAACAATTCGATCAATACGGAAAGATCTTCACGGTGAAGCTTCAGTACATCTTCTATAAAGAGAGACCCGGTGTTAGGCCAGGTCAGGTGACAAAAGCTGAGAGAATCACGAACAAGCTCAGTCAGTTTGCCGCGTACGCTATTCAGGGTGATTACCAGGGTGTCAAGGAATTCGGAAGCGATTTGAAGAAGTTAGGCTTACCCGTCGAACATGCGCCTCAGGTGAGCCATTTCGTCGTGCGAACCATTCGATTTTCTCACTCTCATCTCACGTACCAACGACAATGAAAAAAAAATGTTAAAACGTCTGTGCAGATCTCGCAGCTGTTCAAGATCGGCTCGCAGTGTTTCGAGGATATGAAACAATTTTCCAACGCCGTTGAAGAGGCGCTCTTCAGGCTACCAGCACATAGAGATCGGGCGTTGAACTACAAGATGGAAGAAGTGCAGATAACGGTCGTCGACGAGCTCTACGTCGAACAGAGTGCCGAGGGACACGTCGACAAGCAAATCGCGAGAGTGCGCCTCTTCTTTCTGGGATTTTTGACAGGTTTGTATATAATTAGACGTAAATTTTGACAATTTATTAACCGAGCTGAATTGTGACGGAGGAAAATTTGTTGCAGGAATGCCGGACGTTGAGTTGGGCATAAACGATATGTGGAGGCAAGGGAAAGAGGTTGTCGGACGTCACGACATCATTCCAGTTGTTACGGAAGAATGGATTCGTTTGGAAAACGTAGAATTTCACTCCTGCGTACAACAAGATGAATATGAAAAGTCTCGAATAATCAAGTAAGAGCCATGCGAAACTGTAATGAAATTAGGACGAGACATTAACATTAAACCTTCAGTACTCGCGTGGGTCATAGAGACCCGAGCCACTATGTGTTAAGCTAGGTTGTGTAAGGTGACGAGAGCACTGAAGGGTTAAAAGCGAATGTAGAAACGAGATGTTCGGTGTCCAAATTAACACAGCTAATCGAATCAGCAGCATCTGAAGGCTTTTAACTAACTCTACTGACAATAATTCTAAAGGTTCAAACCACCCGATGCTTGTTACATCGAATTGATGAGATTCAGGGTAAGACCGCCGAAGAACAGAGAACTACCGCTCCAGCTGAAAGCTGTCATGTGCGTAACCGGAAACAAGGTGAGTTAAAAATCGCGCCTGAGCTGGTCTACGAGAAAACAGATTCTTTGTCGACTATGTTCGATGTGGCCTCAAGCGATGGGTATTGCATGGAAGTTAACATTGCTGAATCCTAGTTTTTTACTTCATCCGTTTCCAACTAGTTGGAACTCCATCGTGACAAATATTGCTAAGGATGACGTTTGCGTAGGTGGAGCTGAGAGCCGACATCCTGGTTCCTGGTTTCGCGTCGAGAAAACTTGGCCAAGTACCCTGCGAGGACGTCATGGTTCGTTTTCCAATTCCGGAATGTTGGATCTATCTGTTCAGAGTCGAGAAGCACTTTAGATACGGTTCTGTGAAATCGGCTCATCGAAGAACCGGTAAGATCAAGGGTATAGAGCGATTTTTGGGGGCAGTCGATACCTTGGAACCCCAATTGATGGAGGTGACCTCTGGCCAAGCCAAATATGAACATCAGCATCGCGCGATAGTCTGGAGAATGCCAAGATTACCTAAAGAAGGCCAAGGTATGCACGTTTGTGAATCGACCAATCATATTTTCCGGAAGGTAACATTTTGAAAAAAAAAAAAAATACTCGACGTAAATCCATTTTGATATTTCATCGAACAGGAGCTTACACGACTCATCAGCTGGTTTGTCGAATGGCGTTGACGTCCTACGATCAAATTCCGGAACAATTGTCCGAATATTGTTACGTCGAGTTCACGATGCCGGCCACACAGGTTTCTCACACGACAGCTCGTAGTGTCAGTCTTCAGAACAGTGACAGCGACAATCCTCCAGAGAAATACGTGAGAAATCTGTCCCGACACGAATACAGGTGAGCCAATCGTGTATTGTAGCTCAAAACTCTGCGGGAAATGTGTTAAAAAACAACAACAAAAAAACGACGAACGACCTGAGGAAAAATGAGATTTAAAGTGGTCCATTCGCATCTGTATTCTCTTAGGGTCGGTATCGAGCACACGCAAGGAGAAGGGCCAGGCGCTTATGTGTCGGCAACAATGTCCAAAAAGATTCCCGAGGCTACTCCAGAAGCTCACAACGAATTTCCTGAACCTCCAGCCGAGTCGGATTCGGATTCTTCTGATTAAAATAGAAAGCGAAGAAAAATTCGAGAGGCTAGTATTGGTCCGGGCTGGTATTACTAGGTGTATTTAGTACGGTAGCGAGGTAATAATAAATCATATTAAGTTGAAGCGTGTTGATGAAGAATAAGTAACAAGGGGGACGCGGATCAAGTGTGCAGTGAGCGGAAATAACGAGTGAGGAATAGATAAGGGAGAAAGATCCTACGATCAATAAATATCATACGTTGCTTACTATTACTTATTACTCATGTTAGTGCTTGAATGAAATAGAAATGTTGCGTGTTGTATTCTTACGAGGCGTTAAGATGCAAGAATTCGCGAACATATAGTCGATGAGAAATTGCAGAGAAATAATTTGTAAGCAAAGACAATACTGCTCTTTAGTTTGAACCTAGCAAATATAATAGTGATCGTAGAATAGCCGTGGCTTGGAACTTGTCAACGAACATATTTTTCATATTTCACATGCTATGAGACGAAAAGGACCACCGAAGGCAGAAAAATATGATTCGCGGTATAATTTAATCGATATATTTTATCCTCTTGAATTATCATTGTTTTCGAGAGAGAGAAAGAGAGAGAGAGAGGGAGAGAGAGTGCGAGAGATTACTGAACAGTTCAATAACGTGCATATCTCATCGTTTTTAGCTTGCAAATGATCTACGAGCAACGTTATCTAGTCACACGAAATTGTAGGGATGAACTCAGTAACGTTCAATAATGAATAAAAATAATTTACATAGGGAGAAAAGAAAAGTGAAAACATACATCTGTTATATGAATATAAGGTAGATAAAAAGAACAGGTATCGACAATTCTAAAAGAAAAATGTGTGCGTAATATTAAGATACAAATGAACATAAGGAGTATATTCAGTAATTTAAGTCTATTTATCCAATACTAGATATTTATTAGATTAGGGCCTGTGTAAAGTTATTATTGGAATTTCGTATAACCAGGCCAAAAGTTTTATTTTCATTTTCACATTGGTTGACAAGAAATTGTCCAATTCAGCGGAAGCAGCTACACCAAATATTAAAATTAAGACTAATTCGTTCGAGAACGGTTAATAATGATAGGCATAATAATATATAATTCTTAATAGTTAGATAGGAGTAATGTTTTGTTTCTACTTTTTTGATTTGTTCGCATTTTATTCCTCCGGAACAAGGATGGTCAAAGAGTGTACACTCTAGTCATTAGATTTAAGGATACTATTAATTAGCTGATTGACATGAATACTCAATGGCGTTGATTGATTTACCTGTAATTAGATTAATAGACGTTATTATGATTATTACTGTTGTTGCTATTACTATCACGAGCGATAGTTCGTGAGTTGACAGAAATATATTCGAAAATGTTTATTGAACAATTTATGACACATACGCGTGACATGTGACTCGAATGTGAGGAAACTATCTTTAATTTCTTGCATTCGTAATCAACATCCAAATCATTTATTTAAACAATTTTCATCGACGCGTGTCTGAGTAAAAATGTTTCATTCGGTTCATAGAATTTGAGGTAAGATTGGAGTTCGTTGCCGGAATCCTAGCCACGGGAAAAGAATTATGATTCCGTTGAAAATTTTCAAGATTTTAGCCAAGGTTATCTCACGAAACTTTGACTAAAAGTATTAATTCCAGCTGGTGATCTCAAAATGTACTCGCATGTGTCGACAAGAAAGATGTGTACCTATTATAAAAATAATTATAATATACGATTGCATATACATATACATATACATATATACATAAATAAATATACATAAATATCATAAGTAGATTATGATTATACGTATAGCATTTATTATAACGTTACGAGTAATGGATAATCTAAAACTGTTGAACGGAATATTCGTGCTCGGCGATGACCTTGAAACGATGATGCGGTGCTTCGAAACTAATAAATATTTTCTGCATGCAAGCTATCTGAAAACAAGCTGTACACATTGTTTAAAATGTTTCGATGAAAACGCAGCGAATGATTGGCTTGAGATACGAAAGTGAATAAATTGCGACACTTATTGATCAAACAATATCGAAGTAATCCATACGAGTTGAAAAAACTGTTATCGTATAATTGTATAGCAAAATTAGCTTCGTGTGTGAGTGTATAAAAAAGCTGAACATGATTCGATGTTATCCATTGCCCAATTATAGATTAAGTAACTAAACTGGTTGAAAATAACCAACTTTTAATTTGACATTTTCAAAATTATTTTAACGTTAACGATGATTCGCTCGGAGAGGAATAATTAAAAAAAAACAATCGATGAGCGAATCAAAGAAAAATGATCGAAACATTCCGTAAGTAATTTTGAAAGATCACTCGATGATCGTAAGCGTACACGTGCTCGAAACTGATATATACACGAAAATGCATGTATATCGATATGTGTAGGCATACCATACACAGAGCAACGATAGTAATGGATGGCGCACCAATAAAATGCATGCAATGGAGCGTCGTCTATCACTGTCGTTTGGCTACATGTATAATTATGATAATTATTATTCTTATTTATGGTCATAATCATAGAGATAATGAAATATATGATAACTGTATCAAAAGTAATTAATCTGCATGTAACATAATTTGCGACGTAAATGATGCTGTTAGCTGAAAGTATATCATACGAATGAATTCTATGTATCAATAAATAATTCGAAATGGTTTAAGCAATGATACATCTAGCTTTTTCAATGCACGTACTTAGTCATCCCTAGTTAGAAAATTTGCGATCAAATCACCTTCGGCTCTTTAAGTTTGCTCATAAAAAAAAACACCGAAGCATTTGTTGCCAAGTCAACCGATCGTCAAACTTTTCCATCTTATCACTTTTCGATAACCGTTAAATTTCCGCGTGTTTAAATTTCCCAATCAAAAGCTAATTTATTCTCCCCAAATTACGTCTCGATACAATTCCGTTCGAATGACGCAAATACAAGACTCGATTCTGCGAGAATCTTCAACACGAATCTCGCAACTATCATTTAAATTGGACCGTCAAAATCGCGACATGCATTATACTCGTATGTTAAACATCCCAGTTATTTTCGTTTCGTTCCGCAATTACTTCATTTTTTAGAGCTTTATTTTTCGACCGGTGTCAGAGTGAAAAATATGTTCATAATTTGTGTAGTTACGTCTGATCACGCCTGAACTGCGGTAAACTTGGAATAATTTGCGCCTGCCCATGATCTGTGCGCATCGTGATGTGTATGCCGTACGAAAAAGATCGCAACTTTCACGGGCCCTGTTTCTAAGCAAGTAACAGTGATACGCAAGATTCAAAGGTACGTCAAAGCTGATGATCGTTCGATGGAATAAATGCTATTAGCAGCGGCCAGGCAGACGAACAACAAACAGATGAGTGCCGATAAGGTCATAATTCTTCTGGTTGAGTATGATGAATGAATGACCATGATGCGAAAGCAATAGCTGTTCTCAGTTAGGCATATTGCGAATCCCGCACTATTCCTAATTGCGCGAATATGTAGAGACTAGTCAGCCTAATGAGCTTTGAGTTTGGCGCGTGACCACGAAACGTTGACAAATGAGTAAAACCTCGCGAGCAAAAGCTGTAAATGAATTCGTGGAAATTGCTACTCGACGTTGCATTAAACTTCGAACGAACGTTGATGATATTCGACGGAATAACACTGGATTTTGTATCTCGCGATTTCGCTGTAAACAGTCTCAAATACTGTGGCCGCTGCGAAGTAGATTGGGAATATTTTCAACATCTCGTGACGTTCGATTGATTAAAATTCAAGGTCACGCTGCGACAACATTCTGGTTTGTACCCAGCATAGGTCAAAATACTTGCTAGCAACGTAGTCCCACCATACGATTTGTTTCTGTGTTAGCGCACGTGGAGATTCATGCACGATGATTATAATCTTAAAATCAGTTTGTATATGTTATATCACGAGCGTAACAGCTAATA
Organism: Arge pagana; assembly: GCA_963969455.1. Lineage (NCBI taxonomy): Eukaryota > Metazoa > Arthropoda > Insecta > Hymenoptera > Argidae > Arge > Arge pagana. The sequence goes on along the minus strand of OZ018309.1, from coordinate 21,344,423 downwards.
GAATTGATCAGGGCAATAGTTGGAAAGATAGCTGCGTTTTCGAGCATGCTTTTACTGCGCATTATTACGCGGCTCTGCGAAACATATTTCAATTTTATAGTTAGAAAAGAAAGATCGATCCGAGTTTGGCGCGAGATTCGCGAGGGTTCGCGATGGGTCTTCCTCATGTTTTCCGGATTTCTCGACATCCAGCGGACGTAGATATATGATCAGGTACCGTTTGGGATACGCGAGGATCGACTTGGATCCATTGGGCATGGTCCCGATGCTGTCCGACGACCAGAACACATCGAGAATCGAAAAAACATCAATTTTGCATGATTTTGCGATGGGTCTTCCTCGTGTTTTCCGGATTTCTCGACATCCAGCGGACGTAGATATATGATCAGGTACCGTTTGGGATACGCGAGGGTCGACTTGGATCCATTGGGCATGGTCCTGATGCTGTCCGACTACCAGAACACGTCGAGAATCGCAAAAACATGAATTTTGCATGATTTTGCGATGGGTCTTCCTCGTGTTTTCTGGATTTCTCGACATCCAGCGGACGTAGATATATGATCAGGTACCGTTTGGGATACGCGAGGATCGACTTGGATCCATTGGGCATGGTCCCGATGCTGTCCGACGACCAGAACACATCGAGAATCGAAAAAACATCAATTTTGCATGATTTTGCGATGGGTCTTCCTCGTGTTTTCCGGATTTCTCGACATCCAGCGGACGTAGATATATGATCAGGTACCGTTTGGGATACGCGAGGGTCGACTTGGATCCATTGGGCATGGTCCTGATGCTGTCCGACTACCAGAACACGTCGAGAATCGCAAAAACATGAATTTTGCATGATTTTGCGATGGGTCTTCCTCGTGTTTTCTGGATTTCTCGACATCCAGCGGACGTAGATATATGATCAGGTACCGTTTGGGATACGCGAGGATCGACTTGGATCCATTGGGCATGGTCCCGATGCTGTCCGACGACCAGAACACATCGAGAATCGAAAAAACATCAATTTTGCATGATTTTGCGATGGGTCTTCCTCGTGTTTTCCGGATTTCTCGACATCCAGCGGACGTAGATATATGATCAGGTACCGTTTGGGATACGCGAGGGTCGACTTGGATCCATTGGGCATGGTCCTGATGCTGTCCGACTACCAGAACACGTCGAGAATCGCAAAAACATGAATTTTGCATGATTTTGCGATGGGTCTTCCTCGTGTTTTCTGGATTTCTCGACATCCAGCGGACGTAGATATATGATCAGGTACCGTTTGGGATACGCGAGGGTCGACTTGGATCCATTGGGCATGGTCCTGATGCTGTCCGACGACCAAAACACATCGAGAATCGAAAAAACATCAATTTTGCATGATTTTGCGATGGGTCTTCCTCGTGTTTTCCGGATTTCTCGACATCCAGCGGACGTAGATATATGATCAGGTACCGTTTGGGATACGCGAGGATCGACTTGGATCCATTGGGCATGGTCCCGATGCTGTCCGACGACCAGAACACGTCGAGAATCGCAAAAACATCAATTTTGCATGATTTTGCGATGGGTCTTCCTCGTGTTTTCCGGATTTCTCGACATCCAGCGGACGTAGATATATGATCAGGTACCGTTTGGGATACGCGAGGGTCGACTTGGATCCATTGGGCATGGTCCCGATGCTGTCCGACGACCAGAACACGTCGAGAATCGCAAAAACATCAATTTTGCATGATTTTGCGATGGGTCTTCCTCGTGTTTTCCGGATTTCTCGACATCCAGCGGACGTAGATATATGATCAGGTACCGTTTGGGATACGCGAGGGTCGACTTGGATCCATTGGGCATGGTCCTGATGCTGTCCGACGACCAAAACACATCGAGAATCGAAAAAACATCAATTTTGCATGATTTTGCGATGGGTCTTCCTCGTGTTTTCCGGATTTCTCGACATCCAGCGGACGTAGATATATGATCAGGTACCGTTTGGGATACGCGAGGATCGACTTGGATCCATTGGGCATGGTCCCGATGCTGTCCGACGACCAGAACACGTCGAGAATCGCAAAAACATCAATTTTGCATGATTTTGCGATGGGTCTTCCTCGTGTTTTCCGGATTTCTCGACATCCAGCGGACGTAGATATATGATCAGGTACCGTTTGGGATACGCGAGGATCGACTTGGATCCATTGGGCATGGTCCTGATGCTGTCCGACGACCAGAACACGTCGAGAATCGCAAAAACATCAATTTTGCATGATTTTGCGATGGGTCTTCCTCGTGTTTTCCGGATTTCTCGACATCCAGCGGACGTAGATATATGATCAGGTACCGTTTGGGATACGCGAGGATCGACTTGGATCCATTGGGCATGGTCCTGATGCTGTCCGACGACCAGAACACGTCGAGAATCGCAAAAACATCAATTTTGCATGATTTTGCGATGGGTCTTCCTCGTGTTTTCCGGATTTCTCGACATCCAGCGGACGTAGATATATGATCAGGTACCGTTTGGGATACGCGAGGATCGACTTGGATCCATTGGGCATGGTCCTGATGCTGTCCGACGGTCAGAACACGTCGAGAATCGCAAAAACATGAATTTTGCATGATTTTGCGATGGGTCTTCCTCGTGTTTTCCGGATTTCTCGACATCCAGCGGACGTAGATATATGATCAGGTACCGTTTGGGATACGCGAGGATCAACTTGGATCCATTGGGCATGGTCCCGATGCTGTCCGACGACCAGAACACGTCGAGAATCGCAAAAACATCAATTTTGCATGATTTTGCGATGGGTCTTCCTCGTGTTTTCCGGATTTCTCGACATCCAGCGGACGTAGATATATGATCAGGTACCGTTTGGGATACGCGAGGGTCGACTTGGATCCATTGGGCATGGTCCTGATGCTGTCCGACGACCAAAACACATCGAGAATCGAAAAAACATCAATTTTGCATGATTTTGCGATGGGTCTTCCTCGTGTTTTCCGGATTTCTCGACATCCAGCGGACGTAGATATATGATCAGGTACCGTTTGGGATACGCGAGGATCGACTTGGATCCATTGGGCATGGTCCCGATGCTGTCCGACGACCAGAACACGTCGAGAATCGCAAAAACATCAATTTTGCATGATTTTGCGATGGGTCTTCCTCGTGTTTTCCGGATTTCTCGACATCCAGCGGACGTAGATATATGATCAGGTACCGTTTGGGATACGCGAGGATCGACTTGGATCCATTGGGCATGGTCCTGATGCTGTCCGACGACCAGAACACGTCGAGAATCGCAAAAACATGAATTTTGCATGATTTTGCGATGGGTCTTCCTCGTGTTTTCTGGATTTCTCGACCTCCAGCGGGTCTAGATACGTACATTTGACGATACGTATAGATGTCGAAAAATTTATTTATCCAGGTCCAGATGGTTTGATCATCCCATCAACGCTGATCAAATTGTCACCGACATTGTATCGCGTCGAAGTCAGAACACGTCTTATCGGTATCTACAATGACACGTTCAGTGATAACCATAAGATCATCAGCTCTCAAAGTATCCAAGCGTTTGATCCTAACAAAATTGCAATCAAAGAGATATCCGACACGGTGTGCCATCGCCCGGGAATAATAACAGGTAAGTTGACCGCAAAATATGGCACGGCCTACAGAAATAATTTTGACTATATGATGTACTTCGACGCGGAGTGGGCGAAGATTTGCCAAAATCTTCTGGAATCTTTGTTGGCCGACCAGCTCGGGTTTATCTACTTACACTTTCTCGCCCGCGATGCAGATCAATGGCAAAAAATATCAGACAGATGAATCAACGCGTCACGCGAGAGATTATACGTTGGTGTTTTTTTGATTCGATTGCTGAGGTTTCAACGTTCCTTCGACCCGAAGCTCGCAGAGTATAGAGCTTCAGCAGCTAACAAGACGATTCCAGAGATACGTGACTATTGAATATGTAGCACCTCTACGTATCTCCGCGCCTCGCTTTCTCGTCTCTTCATCTGCTGTAAAAAAACTTTGTTCGTCGACTACAGTCAAATATTGCGACTCAACAACGCCAAGCTCGTATTACGCGACGTAGCTCTGCGATGAATCGATGTGCCGACGTCTCGTTTACGCAGTAGCCACGTATGATCGGAGGCAGCAGGTTGCGCGATAGGCGCATCTCGCTTACGACAGATTGTTGTTGCTCGTGTTCGACGAAATCCCATTTTTCGAAATAGTTTTCGCACTCTCGTTCGATCGCAGTTTCGGTAAAATCCAAGGTGTTCGCTTGCGTGTAAGATGGAAGATCTGAAACGTGGCGGAAAGTCGTCGTAATTAGTAGTTATCATCGTTTTTGCAACGTATCGGATACGTCAACAAGGACAGCGTCCCACCGTATCGACGCGTTTTCTGTTCGGAGCTCTTCGGTGAACGTCGGTCGACGTCGGATGCATTCGTCCAGTCTCGTAGTCGCTTCGGAGTCCGTTCGGGTCGTGGTAAAGAAACGGCGACACGGGAGCGCCACCTCCATGACGACATGCAGCGAGCATCGCTGCTCAGCTGTTTCTGTTTACTAAACAAAGGAGTTGCTCGTCAGTTTAAGCCTGGACGGCGGACGAGCCGTTTCACGGTGGATTTTCCCGCGGTCTAATCGATTTGCTCCAGAGTATTCGCGATTTTCAAAGTAATCGCGAGACACTGCTGAGGAGAGACAACGTTTGGCCCCAAGATTTTGCCAGCAGTGAGTAAAAGCAAGCCAGTTGCATCTTTGCGTCGTTGCTTTTGGTCCCTCAGTCTTCGATCGTTGATGCTGTCCTGTTTTACATACGTCTAGAAATGTATCATTATTGCTTGCGTATCCAGCAACTAGTATTTATCGTAACTCGCGATGTACCGAGGCCTAAGTCGAGTCTGAATCGCAATTACGTGCGATATCGTTCGGCGAATAATCGTTATCGTTCTTCGTTATCGGACGATAGCTGAAAATTCCCTTCGGTTGGTTGAAAGATTTCGGGATGCGTTACATACGTACACATACGACGCGATGTCCCTATTTCGATTGTCCGAGTTAGCAGCGAAGCCGGGACAAAGGCCGACGTAATCCAATTTGACGTTACGTTCGCGATGAAAATTGCACGTTGCGTTCGCTAGAAAGTTTCAACGACCGGTAATACTCGGACAATTAATTCTATCGGATTATTCGCGCTTTATCATCGCGTTTTATCCCGATACTCGCGTTTTACATCGGACGCGTAGTATTGTATAATTCGTTTCCCTCGAATCACGATTGCAAATGCGAGGCGCTACTTCGCATCAGTGAAAATCTTTCGCAAGCCTTTAATTACGTGCCATAGAATTTCATCATCGCATTAGCTCCGATTCGTACAGTAGATTAGTGTTTGAATTGACCATGCCTTCGTTCCTCCGAATTCTCAAGTCATTATATTCGTCAACTTTAGCAGAAGTTTGAGATCTACCGCGTATTACCAATGCAAACCGAGAGTTCGATGTTCGTTTGTTCCACGTTGTTTGTCTGGTATCTAACGAGATGAAAAACGAATGGTTAATGCAATTGGCAATTCTAGCCAATGATTCCCCCCTGCGATCTGAATGCGGTAACGCGAGAAGAAAGATGTGCCGTTGAGTCGAAGCGAGACGAACAAAGAGACGGAATTCTCGGATTTTGAAACATAACCTTGACGAGCGAGTAAACGGTGCAACAATAATTCTGCGCAGTAGATGTACGTCGTTTCTGGTCAAAGCTGCACACCCGCGTCTTGTTAGATCCGGTTTACATTCACTTCGGGTAAATAATTGACGGTATAACAATCTTTAATTATCAAACAAATTACACTCCGAGCTACCACGTGAATTTTTCCACAACCTCTGTCGACTGTATTTCAATTTTTCCGCGCCACGTTCAGGTTCATTGAACAAAACACTGCACGTTCAAATTTCATCTGACAGACACGTGTCTTCGGACCGTCCGCGAAGGTCGCAGTTTTCCCCATTATTTTCCTGACAAAAGACCTCGGAAAATTCTGTCAAAAGACGAGCTGGTATTCCACGCGTGCCAGTCCTTTGAACTTGTAAAAAATATGCGAAGAACCTCGATCGCTCTTGTCTCAAAATTTCCTCGCATTCACGGAGATGACTAACCGTTGCATCGAATGACCTAGCGTCTCGGTTTCCCCGTGGATTTGCCTCCGTCTGAAGTTTCGTAACAGTTTCTACCGCCTTATATTTAGCAATGTAGAACACGCGCGAAGACCGGAGTGTTTCCTACCAGATTAAAATTTGTAATATCGCCGAGGTCGGCGACGATTCGCTCGTACGTCGTCGCGGACAGTATCTGTGTAAGTATCTAGACATTCCTTTGTTTATTGCATCGGGTTGTCCTAATGCCACATAAATGCGCGGCCAGATCAATTCGTAAATAACGACATTCTGACGTAACACGTTTAATTAAAATTTTCGGACACGCTTCGATCGAAACACGTGCCAGCTCTGCCCAAACACGTCTTCTACCGCTTGTTAGACGCGTCGTGTCGTCAATCTGCGTCGTAACGAGTCCTCGCGGTGAAAGAGACAATGAAAGGAGACGGTATTATGACTGGGAATGAAATCACCGACCCCGGGTCACCTCGGTCCAAATGAATTGCAGTATGATTGCCTCTAATGATCCACGTTTGGAAATTGGTCGTATCCGTTCGACGCTGTAAATGCATTTAAGTGCAACGGAAAAAGAGCAGTGGACGGACGAATGGATACCGCTGATTATATAGGCATTAGGCATGTTTTATCGCGGTACGCAGATTTGCGGCGTACCGAATGTATCACCTGTAATTAGCATCTAACTCGAGCCGGTATTCTGTATCGGTGTGCAACTCTCTGGCTCGTTCGACGGTGCATAAACTTCTCTCGTGTCAATTTCCGCCGAAGTCAACAAGCCTCTCGCGATACACACCTGTCGATTGCCGTTGTGTGAAATAATTGTGATGATAACGTTGACCGAGTGCCAATGAGCGCATCGCAGGTACCCCGCGTGTCGTTGATGCATGCATGCATTCGAGGAATTATTATTTTTCAAATACAACGTGCTCCGTGCATTTGTTGCCGCAGTTCAGGCGATAAATCTTGAAATGAATTTATGTTAGCACACCGCTCTTCGACAACGAAGCGTAACGAGCAGACTCGCTTTTCGGACAGAAATGAACAGAAAACACGTGTTTTTTTTTTTCACTGTCTTGTCGAAGAGATTAAGAACCAGTCGTCGAGACGCCGAGTGCCGAACGTGTCGAGCGAATTGAAGGTTGTGGTACTTATAAATAATTTTAGGTAGCCATCTGCTCGCAGCGAGTCGTGCTATATGTAACAGGGATTGAAATATCGGGAGTTGCGGTCGATTTGAGGTCAGAAGAATACAAGATCTTTCGGATCTGGGTTATCCAGATCTGTGTCGAAATTCACGCATTAGATTCCATTTTAATGCAACGCTACGAAATCTGAGAATACATTTGTGGTAGCTGTGCAGCGACTATTCGTAAAGATTTCTTGACGTTCGCGAGAATCGACTCTATTATGCATTTTGCTGATACGTACGAACCGTTTCAATAGGATAGCATCTCTTTCGGATAATACCGCCGTCGTACGGCTTGCATGCTTATCGCTACATCGTTCCAACGGTTTCTGCCAATAACGAGAGATTGTTCGTCACCTATCTGTGCTCCTTTGCGAATTGTTCTTTCCATTCGGAATGCAATTTTCCATCAAAGTCTCCGTGCAGATACCTGCACCGTTTCGCGTTATTCGAGACCGAATTTTTTCGGTCAACGTGCAATTTAAATCGCGCGTAGATTGGATCGTTACGATTGTGATTTCCGAAACGCAATGGGCTCTGTTTCGCTCGATATAAATCATTAGCAATTCGCTCGGCGAGTCAACGATGCTTGACCATTTCGTAGCATGATAGTAAAGCGCACGTGTACGTGTACCGTGGCCTAGCCGCTTAGCGTAGCGATCGAAAGACGAAGAAGGCTAGGCTCGCGAACGGAGATAGTTATATACTTCGCATTATAGAGAAAGTTCATTTTGCGTGGCCGTTGAACCAGTCCGCGGTTACGTCGGGCACTCGGTGATACGCTCGTTGCAAAAGACACGGGCTAGATTGCAATAAGAAGCTAATGCAACCGTAGAGAAAATCATAATTTGTCATATAAAAACTTTCCCCCTCGTTTTGTTCTTTTTCTAACAGAACGATGCCGCCTTACCTCGCCTGTAGAGCAAACAATCATCGTTATACTGCCTTTCTACGATTTTTTACAATTAAATCTAGAGGCGAGGTGAAAGACACCGATCAGCTGTTGCACGGAGCAGCATCCATGTTGGAAGCAACCGCGGATCGCGCGTCTTTTGTTTCATCGCGGGACGCTTTGACCGGGGTATACGAAGATTAAAGTTGTTGGGGCGTGCGTTGCGAGAAGTATTTAGTGTGTTTATTAGAGTCTCGCGTGGCCCTGGCCCGTTTCCAACACCGTTGGATTTTTCAACCTAGATTTTCCATGACGTAATACTTGGATTCTCTTCGATGCGCAGTTCAATCACTCTGTTCGAAAATAGAGCTGGACGAAGGGAGAAATCAGGAACTATCCGTTGCAGTGTGACTTCACACTTTGCAAAATCTTATCTTCGATGCGTAGTTCGCCGACGAAACAAGTCTCTTCCTCGCCTCTTACTTGCTCCGCTGGTTCGCGATTCAGGAGTTCGCACGATTCCGCGGCTGAGATGGATCACTGCTCGAGAAGCTCGGTATGCCGGATCTTTCGCGAGCCTGCGTTCGAAATTTAACTGCCATCGAAGCTATTTTTCGCGTATGTGAGTCGTTTTGCCATATGAGGAAACCCGAACCGGTTCCCAGCCGCATTGCAGCCTGTAGCGCAAAAAGACAATGGTTGACCTTAACAGATATGGCCAGACGACGTTCTATATCTACTGCCCGATGCATTTCTGCGAGAATTAAGACTAGCACCGTGCCACGATAAATTTCCTGCTCAGCGAAACTCACTTGCTACGTATATAAAGATCGGACTGCAAGGTGTCAATAACATACGGATCTCCAATCGCTGCCTTCCGGTACAACGCGCGTCTTTCACTCCCAATCTGCGGGGTCATCTCGATGATGGACCCGATGAAAAAAAAATCGACCTCGGAATTGTTTTCTCATCGCGAGCAACGACGATTACGTACGATCGACTGGATCATTCGTCTAAAAGCTTATCTTTCGTAGTCGGCAAACAATTTTATCAGACCGTAAAGCGCGCCCTTGGATCAGCGAAATACGTTCTTCGTTCACCTAGACCTTTTCCAATGCCGCGGGTCATTGCCTATCGCCGAACTGATGTAAAGACGTGACGTACTAGTATATCTAGTGACTACTACCGCGTACGGAGTCGAGTTAATTAACTTGATCCAAGAATCAATTTATAGAACGAGATAGACGAGCGTCTTTGTACGTACGTATGAAGCACACTCGTACTACTGTACTCGTGCGATGCCGCAAATTTTTTTCCGGATCGCAGACGTTGTATTAACGCGTTCTGTAAGAAGTTGCATTTTTTTTCTCTTAGAATGCTTCAAGATGCCGTCCTTACTAGAAGCCTTGGAGCTCAAGTACGGTAGCTCGACGACCGAGTGTTCGCTGACCGACGAAGAAACCGAATGTGGATCTCCTAAGACGGCAGCGTTGTCTGTCAGTATCTTCGTGCCGAAAAAGTCCCCGCGTCACACGGTGCCGGCCTTGCTGGTGCTACAGGACTGCGATATCGAGTCTGCCGGACATGACGATGAGAAATTGAAAAACAAGTGCAGAAACGTCGAGGAACTCGACTTGGCACAAAACAAGCTGACACAATGGACCGAAGTGTTCGGTATTCTTCAGCACATGCCGAAAATAAAATTTCTCAATTTAAGTTTCAACAATTTGGCTGAAAGCCTCGAGATTAGGGATGGTAAATACGACCTGCTGAAGAACTTGGTGCTGAACGGTACGCGAGCTTCGTGGTCGACGGTCCAGGGTCTGATCAAGGTCCTGAAAAACCTGGATGAACTGCATTTATCATTGAACGAATATAAAATCGTGGATCTCGATCCTAGCGTCGACGAGAACAGAAACAGCCGTGTTAAAAAGTTACATTTCACTGGGAACCCCATTGAAATATGGTCAGAAATTTCCAAGCTCGGCTACGTTTTCCCAAGCCTGGAGAGTTTGGTCTTAGCGGAATGTCCTATTCGTTCGTTGGCTCTTGAGGAGAATCGAAATACGCTTCCGCGATCCCTGTCGAGGGAAAAATTGGCTGCGATGAAGAGCGAAGACAGCGACAATAAAAATCTTCCTGATACACTCTGTCCGGAGAACCAGATTTTCACAGATGAAAAAGCCTACAATAGAACAGAGTCTGAGTGCGAGTCGAGTAGTATTAAAATTCGTTCGGCGCACGATCCATTCAGGATGCTACGATTTCTAAACGTTAATGGTACGCTTCTTTCGACGTGGGACGATGTTGAGAGACTTGCCAGATTTCCTGCCTTAAAATCATTACGGATCCAAGGATGTCCGTTGTTCGAGGTGAGTGTGTAAAATGAAGAAAAATATTTTAAAATGTTGTTCATTTAATCTACAAATTTCACCAGCACATGGTCGATCAATTCGTTGATAAATGAAAGAATCAATTAAACGAGGTTTGAGATTGCATGTTAATTGTGTATTAAACGTGTCCATGAATTATTCTATAAATGGAAAATTCAATACTAATGACGGGAACAAGCGTTTATAAAACCTTTATCCTGACTGCGCTGAATATTCATGAAGTTACTTATCAAGTACTTCCTATATTGTATTTATTATCAGCTTCGAAGCTTCCTAACATCATTTGCAATCGTTGCAGAGCCCCCAAGAGTACACGGAACACGAGAGGCGGCAGCTTTTGATTGCACGGCTCCCAAATGTCGAGACGCTCAACGGAGGTGGTGCCATATCGGCGGAAGAACGAGAGGATGCTGAACGTGCCTTTATTCGCTATTACATGGACAAACCAGAATCTGATCGACCAGAGAGGTTGGTATCGTTCTTCGATACGTACAGTTCACATTTTGCTTTGTTCCGATGTAATTTTCAGATTCTATTGATCATTTGATATTATTGTATGTTTCAGGTATTCCGAGCTTGTTGGGATACACGGGAAACTGGATCCTTTGGTTCACGTAGATTTAACACCGGAAAAACGAGTCAAGGTGACTTTTACATACGGAGATCTTGTCGAGGTATCGGTTATTCGTCGTTATTGTACGCGATGCAGAGAGGAGGTATGAAAATTGCTATTGATGGTTATTTGTTTGAATTTCAGGTACGATCCGTTGACGTTTATCGAACAGTTTTCGAACTGAAAACAAAGCTCGAATCTATGGTCAAAATATCAGCTAATCGAATGAGACTATTCTACGTAGACCAGGTTAGTGAATTCGATTGAAATTATTTTAATTCGTTGGATATATCTTCCAGAATTTTTCAGTACTGCATGCTCGCGTTGACAGACGAGAGATCTCCATATAACTATTTCACTTTCCCCACCCGCTTCCATGTAAAAGCACGTCTCTTCGCTTTCGTTACGCGATTGAAATGAAACTTCTCGTGCTAAAGAAACTAAATTAGGGAAAAAAAGTCTTGACAAAAAAGTACCACCAAGGTAAGATTTTCAGAGTCTGGTTATTCTTTAAAGTTAAATTTCTAATTTGACAGGAAATGAAGACCACGTACGGACCTGAAGAGATGATCTATCCGAACAAGCAGCTCTATCGTTACAATATTCGCCACGGGGACGAAATCATTATCGACAGTAAGATGAACCGTCTGGTCTCAACTTCATCAAGTACCTCCTCTATTCAGTCTTGAAGAGTCTCGCTTCGAAAAGGATATTTGTCAATGACATTTCTCAGTATTGGAAATTCCGAGAGATTTTCGTTCCAGGCTAAACAATTGTTAATCGACGTACGATTTTATTAGCGTACGAGGGTCGAAGACCGGCCCAGAGAAAGTTCTAATAGCCATACGTTCCCTAGAGTTAGGATTAGTCGCTGTATTTATTCGTTCTTCGAAGTTCAACTTGCATCGGAGAGAATTTCCAAACTCGGAGTCACGTCTGAGAAAAATATTTTTTTTTGCCAACCACAGCATTTTTGTATGCGAAATCGGCAATGTTTCCTCCTCCGTCAACGTCACACGTATCCGAGGATTTGATGCAGTATCGAGGGTGTTGTCCAGCCGCCGTTACTTTTTCGGCCACTTACCCTCGAATTATTCTATTTCATTAATCATGACAAGTAGTAAACGTTCATGATCGGTGCCATTTCCGGGCGAATTGGATGGAATTCGTCGAGAAATAGGACTTTCTAGACTTATAGAACAACGTTATCTCATTGCTGAGAAATGATTGAAGTGCGGTGAACCCGTAGCTTCTGGAAATGTGCCCGATAACAGTTTTTGTATCTTGAATGTTCGACACACCGCGCGAATCAGGTAAAATCTGTGACGAATCTGACGAATCGAGTGCGTTGATATTCCCAAGCGAAGAGTTCTTGAAAGAAGACTTCGAAGGGAGAGGACTCGATAGGCTACGAGAATTTATAAATTGTATCGTACAGTTTTCTTTCGAAACAAGTTCGTCGCGATTTTCGGTAGTCATTTATTAGCGGATTGTAATTTCGTAGAGGTGGAACGTTCAGACGAATAGAAAACGAAGAATTTAATCGGATCAACTAAAAGTCTTGAAGAGTTCATTTACGATTAGTGCCTAGCTAAGTGGTATAACTTGGAAAATTCTAACACTGCCTTGTATATGAAACTTGTTCGGCGCCAAGGCTCTGTAAATAACGCATTTCACGTTGATTCCGGCGACAAAGGGTCGTATCACGGAGGTGTTTCAACCTCACGTAAATTATGTAACGGCAGACATCGTCACCGAACGAAATTCGATCATAAAAATGAAACGTCAACATTATTAACTCCATTATTAACTCGCGGCCAATGTAGCTGTAGCACCGAGAAACCTAGGAACCATGATAAAAATGACAAAATTTGAAAATTGACAAACGACGTGAAAAACGCAATGAAAAAATACACCAGCGAGGGAAAAGAATGGTAGAAAGTGAAGGGAAGCAAAGTTCTTCCCGTGATGCGTCTAGTCTAGAATGAAAAAATTCATCGTCGCCCTCATTTTCATATGATATTAATTTCCCCTTTTTTTTGTGCTGGCGCAAATGTACGTACTAACAAGAAATATAAATCTTTTACTTAAGAGGCGGTAAATTTTCCGTCTCAAATACTCCTCCGCTCGTTTTCAACATTTTATCCAATCATGCGAGCAACCACGAAACGTGTCCGATCATCTACTGCTCGTAAAACCCTGATTCGGATCAATGTATTGCGTCGTGTAAAAAAATTCCGCACTTTTGTCATTTAACAAAAGTCACGGAAATTTCGTACAAGATCCAATAATTCTACGACCAAGCTTTCTTGCTTTTGGTATTATAAGTTTCCCTATCTATACATTTGTTTTAATCTGCAATGCAATTGGAGCATCGATCGATTTGTTAATGTATACGATATAAGTTGATAATAAACAAATTTATATACCGATAACCACGTGTATTTCATTCCCGATAGATCAACTCTATCGTTATCCCGCGATTTTCTCGGGTAACACGAACAGGTAATGAGAAAAATTGTGTTACGATTCGTACGTCTATAACTAGGGGTTTGAATCGTAGACCGGGTCGCGCGCGGATCCCGCCTATCCGACAATTGACTGTCGCGCGCATTGACAGTGGCGGGGGTGGTGGTTAGGTTCATTCATCGATCGGCGGACGACTGGCGCTGTGACGGGTTCAAACGCAACAACGCGAGAGCCCGGAGGAGCGAACACCGCGACGCTCCTCGAGCTCCTCTCCTCGAGTTAAACCGACCCAAGAGCCATGAAGAGGTGAAGTAAGATAATCGTTTCCTCGTTCGAAAAAACACCGTCTTCGTAACCATTACGAGACACGATGTGAGTTTACGGTTAGATATTCGTAAATCTGGAGATATCAGATTCGGGAACGGGCATGGAATAGGCGAGTAATCGATTCTCCTTTGATGGAACGGATTGCCGTAACTGGGGTAAGTCGGTCGAGTCCCTAAAACGTCCACGTTTTCTACACCGTCACTCGTGCTCTCGTGCTTCCTCAAATACCTTCATTTGTTTTCAACGCGCGTTGTTCATTGGCTCTCGGTATAGCCGGCCACAACGATTGATGACAACTATTTCTCGAGCGCATCGTCACGACGCGCGATGAAAATCTACGAAACAAACGAATATCGAGCATTCTTCGACTGTCTGCCATGAGCCTTCGATTTTTCACGCTCTCACTGACAACCACACGATAGTGGCGAGATGTTCTATCGATTGTTAACTAATTTTCGAGTGCTCGTGTTTCGCGGAAGCTGAAAAATGCAATGTTGCGAAAACATAACAGGTCAGAAATAGCGCGTATTAATAGACGATATTACACGGTGGAACCACGCCGAAACGACGCGACGCTCGACCGTCAGAGGAAAGAAATAAAATTAGTAACAGATTGTTCTCTCGATGGAATCACCATTCGAACCCTGTTTCGCTGTAACGTCATGTATTATCCTGTCGTAGTCCAAGCTTCGCAGCCACTCCCCAATAAAAGATGGTGTTCGGTCGTCTTTAATTAATTAATCGACATACCGACACCAAATAAGACGTTGCCGAATTTTTGTATTCCCTCGTAAAGCCCGCACAGCGTTACCTTGTCACTCACCGGAATCGCAGGAACCATCGACTCGGCGATTTTCCAAGCGTTTCCACCGATCTATGTATTCACATCGCAACCAAAGGAGACCAATTCTCCGAACACACTTCGGAAATTTTCATTTTCTAGACCTGAAGTGATTCAACGCAGGGTATAACGATTGATTGTAATTATCTCTAATTAGAACGCGTGTCGAGCGAGTGGCGATGCTAATTTGCGTCGCTGCGTACGAGGGCGACGAGAAATCAGGGGACAGCGAAGCAGTAGTATAGCTGTTGCGTTAGTCCGAGTGTTCTACAACAGCCGACGACTTGATCTGATGCTAATCGAACATTGCTCTTCGTTTTCGGAATAAATTCGCTGAATTGTTGTTTCGGTAAGATATTTGCTTTGACCGAAGTTGAGCTTTTCTTATATATACAGACGAGGTTGGCTGCGATCGCGAACTAATTGGGTGTTTGGTCCAAGATGGGGAAAAACGGAGAGTAGAATGGACATATAAAATTGTACCTTCGGTAAATGTGCGTATTGTGGTTGGCTGTGAAATGATTCTCGTGGTAGAGATAGTCCGAGAGCGTCGTTCCATTCTACTCTAAGGATAACCCGATAATCCTTTCGAGAAAACAATGCGATTCAGGTCACGATGATACGTGGTACGCGCGAGAGAGCTGAAAGTTTCCCTCGATTAATCTAACGACGCGGATGAATCGACGACGTGTCGTTTCCCTTGCGCGGCCCTTCGATCGGGTCTATTCAGTTGAAATATGACGAGATCCCTTCAATTACGAAACGTTCAAGTCCCCTAGTATTTCCATACAATGCACTCGACGCGTTTAGAACGCGCGTTAGAGCTGCAGCTGCACAAAGGCTGTGCAATCAGTCTGTCCTTCGTTCGCGTTCACACCATGATGCGTCTAACGAGCTCTCCTCGCGCGGAGAAAAAAATTAGCTGCGGTGTTAGTTTTTGTTAATTTTTTTTTTATTCTCTTCTGTTCAAAGACCTCGGCACCGATTATTTTTTCGCAGATAGTTCAGATGAGAATGGGAATTCATCGATTGTTTCAGAAGAAGCTGGCAATAGTATAGAAAATGGCATCGGGATTTCCCAGTGCTCATCAACGGAAGCTTGGACCGGCTCCGATCGCTTCGTTCGAAGATCTGTCGGACGAATTGGAAAACGTGAGTATCACGCAAGATTCTCTCGATCGATGGAGTCGATCCGAGTGGAATGGTACCACCAGGCTCGGTTGTTGGTAGGGTCTGAGGTGCGGACGTTTGATGGACGATTCTCTTTTGTGTATTAAATAGGGAGAACCAGCCGCCAGAATGCCTGGAATTGTGGAAGTTACGACACCTGTGACACCTGGTAGCTCGCTGAAGACTCCTAGCACACCGAGAATTGACATAAGCAGGGCCAGCAGTTCGTCCCATCACGAGGATAGCAACAATTCGAGGGAATCGTCACCGGAAAGGGAACTACTAGCTGGTAAGACTTTGTCGCGAGGATTTGTGAAAATGTGTTCGGGTTGTGCGAAGATTTGGAGAGAATGGGTCATTTTTAGGTGCTGAGCCTCCGGCGGGCAACAAGTTGAGCCTGGGATATAAGGAGGACGTTCAGGACTTGAGGTCATCGACGGAGGAGTTGGATCTTCAGGATCCGGTACACGAGCAGGATCTGAGGAGGGATTCGAAGAAGTTAGCAAGACGGAGACTGAAGGACGATGGAACTCGGTCCGAGCACGGAGGAATCACGGACAGAGAACGAAAGGATAGCAATTGTTCGGAAATCATATTACTGAACATCAGCGGAAGGACCTCGAGGTTGTCCTCGGTGGGGAGTCAAGGATCCGGGGTTTCCGGGAAGCTGTCTGTCGTCTCGGCAACATCTTCAAGGTCTAAATCACGTGGAAATTGCTCGTTGACATTACGAATGGATAGAATTATATCGTTTAGCTATCTTTTGACCAACACTTTTCCATCGAATCTAACCGCGATGCTCGTGTTACTTCTATCGCTACAACGAACGATTTTTTCATTCAAAGGTCACCGAGCCCTCACAAATGTCTGCTGGAAACATCGTTTTGCGGAAGTAAACCAACGTTGGCCGATAACCTGACAGCACCGTCAAAGCCGGAAACCGATGACCTAGAAAAGATTCTGTTACAAAGAGAAGCTGATACAACGAGAGCTTTGATTCCTGAGAATATAAAGGTTCCCGTTGTGGGTGGGAACCTGAAACCGGAGGCTCTGGACAAGCCCAGGCGACGGGGACGGGAGGAACGAAAGGAAATATTCAAAAGAGAAGTCGAAATAACGAAACGAGTCCTCGAGAGAGTTAACATCGACGTAAGTCGTTGGTCCGGTGTTGGACGGTAAATTACCTCGCGTCGAAAACGTGTTTTTTTCGGTTTTGTTTTGCAGGTACCCATCATCAAAAAACGCGAGGATACCGCCAGTAAGCTAGCGTCGGAGTTGCAGAAACCTGCATCGCTTGATCTTTCCGACAAGAGGAAAAAGATACAGAACTTCAAGGAAATCGTGCAGACAACACCGACTTCCAGTGGTATTCACGGGAGTCCGAAATTGCCGAGGCATCAGAAAGTTCGAGAACTCGAGGGCTCGAGAACTCCTAGTCCTTCGTCGGTATCGCGCAAGAGTAGTTTCACCTCGATTTTCAAAGCTCGATCCGACGGAACTAGCGCGCCGAGTCCAGAGTCTCCGACGCCAAGTTTCAGCAAGCCACGACGTAGTTTGACCTCGAAGATCAAAGACACCACTGAGAGCATCAGGAGTCGGTCCAAGTCGCGGGAGAGAGTACCATCGATCACCGGGTCCGTCACGGACAGAGGAGGTTCCACCCTGAAGAAAGATTCCAAAAACAAGGGAGTCTTCTCGTCAACGTTGAGTCTCTTCAAAAAACGGGAACGCAAGAAGAGCTGCGGCGATCCAACGACACCGATCGAGGGAGACAATCTTTCTTTGGAAAGCATCGGTAACGTCGAGTTCACTTTCAACACGAGTAGGCAGCAGAAGGACGACTCGATCTTCATAAGTCTGCACGCGGACGACCGCAACTACGAGATCGCTTTGCCCTCGGAAAGCGTATCGATTCCGTTGGAGACACCCACGAAGCTTTTCGACGAATACGAATCGGAGCCAAGATCCGGAAACGTCGTGACTCACGCGTCGATCGAACATCACTCGTCTACGAGTCAAGCAGCGGAGGCAAAGTCTGAGACCGCGAGCGCTAGATCCTCTTTACGCGACAGCATGATTTCTTCGAGTATCTCGAAGGAGTCGCAGTTGTCGAAGAGTTCCTCGAAAGACTCGAGGATCAGCGTGCAGCCCGGCAAATCTGTGCCGAGAGAAACGAAAGCGGAGATAAAGTTTGGTGCCGGTGATTCTCAGTTGGCCAACGGTGGGTCGGAGATACCGAGAAAACCGGAAATGGTGAAACCGAAAAGAAAGACCAAACATGTACAGAAAATCGAGCCACCTGAGAGGATAGACGACGTTTTGCCAAAGACTGAAATAAACGGCAACGAACCACCGCGGCCGGAGATTTCTAGAAATTCCGAAGTCAGCTTCCTAGATGACGGGCTCGAGGTCAATTCCGTTCTCGTGAAAACGCCCAGCGTTGTATCCGATCTCGATCACAACAGCTCCGAGTCTGAACGCGATTCGGAAATTGAATTCATACGAAATAAAGCTGAAAAAGTTGCTGACGAGCTGCCGGATGAGAGAAAAGGACTCTGTTACGAGGAAAGCTTCGAGGAAGATCTTCCTTACGTACCTACGACACTCCCATTAGAGAAGAGTGCTGCGGTACCGATGTTGCCGGTGAAACAGCGACTCCAAGAAGTTAGGTAGGCGTAAGCTCCACATGGAAATCACCTCGTACCCTCACCGATATCGCTCGGTCATGATGCTCGGGAAAAATAGAAGCGTTTACTTTTAATAAATCCGCTTCGTCATGTTCTCTTCATCTGCATGAATAAACTTCGGCATTAGTATCGAGATAGAACCCGAGACGATCGTTTATCGTAACGTATTTCCACATCCATTATCGTATCGGGATGAAAGAAATGGAGTAAAGTCGAAGACATCCATCCTCGTTGCGTCGCATTTTTTGTAATGAAAGATCCACGAGAATTTCTCGGATGATGAATTATTTCTCGCTACGAGATAGGAGATCTGGAGAAACGATCACCAGAATCATCGGGATTCGTGTGTTCCTAGATAACTGTTCGTGCGTAGAGCAAAATTGTAAATATTGAGAATTTTTCTGATCCATTCAGTTTTCATTTCTAAGTATTACTCGAATTTGTAGTTAGGCGAGATAAAAATACAGAATATTTTTTATTTTTACTTTGAACTTTTCTCATTATTAAATAGTGGAGATTTTTATTCGCGTATATTTTCAAGTGATAATTAATTTTTTTATTTCTATTGCAAATAAACTTTAACGAACAAATGCGATGAAATTGTAATGTCGGTACTTTTTAGTCTCATTCAGATGTCCGTTCGATGTTGTAGGACGATACCGATCGAGAGACCGAGATCAACAACGCCGATAAATCCGACGCTGCTGGACGAATTCGTGATGCAGACGTCGTTGGACGAGCGAAGAGTGGAAAAGATGAAGATATCGCTGCCAAGAGAGGATAGTTTCAAGCTGAAAAGTCCGAGGAAACAAATGACGAACACTTTTTCCGAGTTCGCCGGTCGAGTACCGAGGAATCCCGGAAAATCTCCGAGTCCACCGCCGCTTCCTCCTCGCGCTGCCGCCGCTCGGCCATCGAATTGGATAAACTTCGAGGAAATTCCGGAAAAACGGAAAGCACCGAAACGAATTCAGACGATTCCGCGACCCGAGGACGATCAGAAGGCTACCTACAGCTACGTTCAGCCAGAAGAGTGCCGATGCGAGTGTCACGAGGAGAATAGAAGAACCTCGCGAGAAACGACCTTGACTGCCGCGACGACGTGCACGAATAACGGGGAGAGACCCTGCAACGGTGAGAATTGTACGGGACCAACGACTTCCGGTGACCGGGCCAGCATCGTCAGGTAAACGCATTAGGGTACGATTGCTCTTCGAATTTTTGAACGAATTTTACCAAGATGCGTTTGGAAACTTTGGTGATGAGTAGAAGTTTGTTCTTGTATTTTCAGTGACAGCTCATTGGAATACAGCACGAGTATGGAGGAGCCAGGGTTGCTTTTGGGCCCGATGAAACCTTTCGGCATGGATCTCGACGTTCGTTCGAATCGTTCCAGCATCGTTTCGCAAGAGGAGACCGAGGAGTCCCATCAATAGAGTCTCGTCTCAACTAATGGAGCCTCTTCGTCTGTTGGTTGAACCGCTGCGAATCGACGCTCGAACGATGTACCGAGAAACTGTAATATTTCTATGACGAGAAATCGTAACGCGAGCAGAGCTTAAGCGATTCCAGCATCAACGACACTCAAAGATGTTCGCGCGTGGAAGAGGACGTGAAAGAAGTACATCAAATATTAGGACTAGAATATCAGACGACACGCTAATTGCAGTCCATTATATCGTCGTCTCTGTTTACACTGTAAAAAATCGGGAGTGAATGCGGAGTGAGAATGAAAAATTTGAAAAAACTACAGACGTACCTTGTCAACTGATTTGTTAGTAGTGATTCGTTTGTTTGAGACAACTAAAAGAAATAATCAGATGGTCAGTTTTAGTTTCACTCGGCGTTTTTTTTTTATTTATAATAAAGACGAAATCATTCTTGGGAAGAGTTTCACTGCTGAGGGATGGAATCAATTAAAAAAATCCTCCTCGCGCTCACTCCGCGAATCACTCCGGAAATTTTGTACAATGTACAGGCTCGAATTTACCAAATTAATTGTATTTTCTCCTTTTCCCTTTCCATTTCGCGTCATTTTTCGGGACTCAAACGCACGCTCAACGTCTGACCTTCGAATGGAATCACTTTCGTGTCGACCAAAGAGAAATGGAAAGTAAGGGAAAAAATGGAGAATTTTCACTCGAAATGAGAAACGGACGAGTTCAAGCAGATGTATCAACGACACTATCGATATATCGTATCAAATACGAATGTTAAGGAACACTCATCCCAATATCGAACAAAACACCATACCCACCTCTCATAATCACGGCATACAGTTGCAATGTTACGATAATCGGAGCGACGAATCGCGTCATATATTGCATTCGCTCAAAATCTTTCATTTCACTAGTCACTCTCTTCTAGGCTTATTTTCTACATACAAAAACTGTACTGTGTTCAAAGGATAAATTATTATAATATAATAAACAAACTGTTACACCAACCTATCTTCATCATCGTGATTTGTTGTAACGAGAATGAGGAGCGAAACGAGCGTTGCAAAAGTATCGCGATTAGAAATGATGAAAGGTAAAGGAAAATGGACACAAATTATCTAGAGTGGGTCGAATATTTGATTTTTTCGAAATTGAATTGGTAATAGCAACAATATAAATCCTTGCCACAAATAAAAACTGCGTGCTAGGATCAAATTTTTCGGTCAGCACCTTAGCCTCGCTAATTGCGATCAAAAAGTCACAAACTAATTATCTTCCTTACGTTGTTTGTCAGGAAATTCGGTCCTCTGCAATAAAGGTCCTTCTGAATTTTGACCTCAATATTGTAATCTCAATTTCACACAAAATTGTTATTTTTTTTTGGTAATATTTACTTATTTTATGCGTAAAAACTTTTTTACAAAGCACATTTGCTGAGAAATTTAATTCTCCATAAAAATGTCACAAATCATAAACGTATAATTGATAAGGACCTTTTTTGTATAGGATCAAATTTTCTAACAAACAATGTAAGGAAAATAATTATCTCGTGGTCCCAAGATGTTGGCTGACAAATTTGACACCGTGCACACAGTTTTTATTTACCTCCAGATTAATACTTTGGTTATTACCAAATGAATTTCGAAAAAAGCGGTGATTCGACTCATTCCAATACACACGCATAGATTGACGAGTGACCTCAGATTTGAATCGGAGACGGTAGGTCGGGTGTTTACGAGGAGAAAAACGAGAACTGGTCAGACGCGATGGCAAACGCGAGGTAAACCACAGCACGAAGACGAAACAATAAACAGCCAATTTTGAATGTGTGTACTGCGCGTGTCGGAATTGATGAGATCGGCATAGTCGAGGGAATCCGGTACCTATACATACATATACACATATATATATATATATATTTTATTCAAATAATGACGACAATTTGCTCGAACTATACACGGGGTGATGATCGATGTGGATCATACATTACGCCATCGAGATTATTTTTATTCGCATAGATGTAACGAGATAATTGCAGGGGCAGGGGGATGAGAACGACTGGAACTTATTTTCAGGACGACGTAGGTAGTAACGATTTTTCTAGATTTTGATGTTTAGATAACGAAAACGTTGGGCACGATCAGCCTATGATAAGCCTGCTCGGCAAAATCTCTTTCGTATCCTAATTATCATAATCTCTTTGATTAATCATTTAATCACTCTAATGCGGGCGGACCAAGTGGCAGGTGCTTGAAAAACTGATGTTAGGGCGACGCTTTGGAATTCTATCAGAAACCATCCTAATCATACGTATATCTTTCGAAATTTTCACAATACATTCGCCGCCGTAAATTTCTGGCGAGGAAACATTTTTCTATAAAAAAAAAAATTGAAAACCCAAAAAACATTTCGATCAAGTTTTACCAACTAGGCCACGATGTATCATTTGCTTCGTTATCGTTTCGAATATGTAACGTATCGCGTGCTATAACCGTTGTCGACGTGGATTTTCGTAAAGAGACACAACCGAGGTGGGAGTAATTTGCAAAAATCCACCGTTGGGGCGGAAACACACCAAGCAATATGAATAAATACTATCGATTAATTCCTACGTTTAAGCCGTAAATTACGAGGAATATTTAAATGTTTGTAATGTTATGTACATAAAACTAGAAAAAGAGGGCGAGGGGGAAAAAAATTGAAAAGATAAGAAAAAAAGAAACGGAAGAATCGAGGAGAATTTTCAAATGCTAATAATTACGTACGTCTTACGACCTCATGTTCGAAAAATAAAATGTTTATGTGTTTTGAAAACGAGTCTCGTTTGCTTTTCCCCAAAATCGTCGAGGTCGCGAGGAAATCGCGTCGGTTCGCTCGAATGAAAAGCAGTTCGACCGGAATTCGCCGATCTAATCGAATCGAATTCAATTCAATTGAGGGACGTGCAGTTTCCTGACTTACCGACAGTTCGCAAGTTCCATTTCGGTCGGACGAGGGTAAACGCCGAGGGTTGCGTTTTCAAGGGAAAATCGATTTCGGCCAGGCGTAGGCGAGCTCGTGCGAGTGTTATATTTAGATGTCCTCTCCGGATCTCCGCTCGTATAATACGGCGTGGTCGGCTCGCGGTGAGACGGGAGCAGCTCGAAATTTTTCCGAGGCCCGGCAGGCATCGAAACTCCGAAATTAAGCCAACCCTTAGCCGTCGGCGAGTGAAACTTGTCAAAGTGACCGGTTCACCGACTTCGCCACGGTGATTAATTCTCGCAGCGGAATTCGTCGGCTCGTCAGTGCTTCTGAATTTCCCGATGGCCAGTCGTTTGACTTTGAAATTTCGGAGCGAACGATGAAGCCGATTACTTCGATTTGCCTCGGCCCTTTTCTGACTCGAATCGCAGACGTCGCTCCTCGTTTCCTCGATTCGCGTAGTTTTTTCTCGTTCGCATCGCTAGCATCGACGATCCTCGCCGTCCGAGCGATGATCGTTAAACATTTTATTTTCACCTTGCGAAAAAATAAACAAATTACACGGTATATTTCTAACCAATGAAATTGTCGTCTGCAATGTAAGAGGAATATTTCAGTCCTTGCAAATCAAACCGAGTATTTCCAATTGTTAGTTAACGGCTATGATTTTCCAGCAATAAAAAATTTGTTCGTTGCTGTCATTTTAATCAGTTTTGAAGATAACTTGAAATTATTCGCGTTAGTCCATTTTTTAGCCGAATATCACGGTTATCCAACTGCGAAGGGCTCTGAGAAGAAAGACCGTCGAGTAACGAGAAAAACGACTACTCTTGCTGCAATTTCATCGAAATGTTTGTTTTTCAATTTTATCAGAGCTTTCGAGCGCGATCCAAATTACAAATCACGAATCACGCACGCGATATACTTCGACGCCGCTTTTGCAGCTGGAACTTTTACAGCCGTACATCGGCCATTGAAAGATGAAATTTCAACAGGCCGGAATCAAGAAACTCGTCGGATGTGAAAGAGTCTCGAAAGCTCGACGCTTTTCAGCGTTACTCTCGTGCTTCGCGAGCAGCGGAGCGGCAACATCAATGACGTTTTGCTCCGTTTTATTTCTTCTCAGCAACCCCTGAAGATATCGCGTCCTTGAAAATCTGTTTCGCAGGTTACCGACCATTTTTTTTTTCCTGCCACGTTCACATTTTCCACGCGGCGTCGTATCTTTATCTTCATTTCCGTAAAATCACCGGCACGACCGACGTTCGCGGAGCTTTGTTTTGCCCGAGATTATTTTCTTCCGCAAGGTAGAAAACGTCTAGCAGATTCCTCCAGCGTGAGACGAGAATCGACGTTCGAGAATCGTTGGGTGGAAAAAAACGGGTGGATTCCTCTCGTCGGGGCAGCCTTCCGTGTGCAGTTTCATCAGCGCTCTCATTCCCCGTCTCGTCGGAGCAGCGAGTCGCGTTGCACGTGGACATCGCGTCGTTTTCCCAGCACGATCAAGCTTCTCGGGTGTCTGGATTTCAGAAATCGCGTCTAGACGAATACGATTGGCTAACACAGGGGGTGAGAAATTTGTCAGGGTCGCCGGTGAATTGGTAGTAGATGGGTAGTCGCTATCTACGCGGAACGGCGAGGAAAGGAAGAGAAGTAAGTGCGTCCGTCGCGACACGTGCAGCGAAAATTGTATTATCGCAAACGAAGTTACGCCCACGCGTCTTCGAAGCGGGTGAGAATTGACGATAACAACCGGTGAGATTTCACCTCCAGCACAGTTCCCTCGCATCGCGTGCATGCGATCGTGACCTCTTGCCCCGCTCCCCGTTTTTTTTTCATCAAACGCCGCTCGGGGAGATTTTTTTGAGAAATAATGCCAAAGGCCAGGATTGGAAACGATGACAAAAGGAGATTGTTGAAAGGCGCTTACGTTAGAATTTCCCGGAAATTCGATCCCTCTCCTATACCTCGATCCCGTCCCGTTAAGTATTTCGTCGGATCACTTGACATTTTTATCGTCATCGATCGGCGTCTCCCTCCGCTCGGCGATTTGCTTACATCAACGTAACGATACAACGAATGTTGTTTACCACCGCGAACCAAAGACTCGAGATTCACCACCGCGCCTCTCGAGTTCTCGTATCAGGAATGCCATTTGGAAAAGAACTCTGATCCGTACATCCCAACGACACGTACGGTTCACGCTTTGGAACGCTTTCGTTCCAATCCGAATCGTTAAAAATTGACAAACAAGAAATTACT
Source organism: Arge pagana (assembly GCA_963969455.1). Taxonomy (NCBI): domain Eukaryota; kingdom Metazoa; phylum Arthropoda; class Insecta; order Hymenoptera; family Argidae; genus Arge; species Arge pagana. Next base: position 21,319,008 of record OZ018309.1, on the reverse strand, counting down.
CCAAAGAGTCCAAAGAACTCAGTTTAAAGAACTCAAGTTTTTATTTTAACAAGATCTGAAATTTCGATGTCTCGCAAGCTCGTTGAAACTGTGGATGTTTCTTGATAGGCTTCGCTTTTAATTATACCAGTCCAATTCCCACCCTCGAACAAAAGTCGAGGAACGTCAGAGTCATTAGAATACGGTGCAAATAAGATCTCGGTATTCTCCGAAATACATTCTTAATTTTTAACTATATACAACGATCGTTGTATTATATAGCCGAGTTATGTATATGACAAAATATTATCATTATATTCTCCAGTCCATCCATGCGCCACACGTGATCCAATCACTTTGAATAACATGCGGCGAGTAGTCGGAGTAAACGAATGCGGAGACTGGGGTTTGAAAACTGATTCGAGATATTTTTCTTTCAATATTTCCCCGTAAAATCTACCGCGGCTCCGATAGCGGAGAATCCATTTATTTTCGGTAATTTCGAGCGGAGGGGATTTTATTTCTCGATCAATCGGAATCCACACGTAAATTTATTCTTCGTTGCATTGTAACGCCGAGGCATTCATGAATGGCTAATTAACGCGACAAGAATAAAGAGACTCGAATTCATGAATTGTAAACCGTGGGGAGTATTCGGTTATTTATGTATATACATTTGCATTACGCTCACACCGCGCAATATTGATATCTAGAAGTTTCACGGACAGTTTACGTATCGCGATTGGGTACTTTTCGGATAATCTGTATTTGAAAGACATCGATCATCTCGGGGCGCACTAAAAGACGTATTCTCGACTGCTTTCAATTCCCTGTTAAACAAGCATTCGCTTTTCGAATACAATATTCGCTTGGGATTAAAGAGATAAACGAGGAGGAGATATATCTGTTGGCATCCGTTGATTCTGGGCTAACCGTGGCAACCAATCGCGGTACCACGACCGACGACGAGCGCATACGGAGTTGACATTCGACAGTTTAGATTCAATAATCGATTCTCTCGTCTGACAAAGAGTGCTTTTTTCATCCGCATCTACCGTGAGCAACGACGATCCGCGATTCGGTCAAGCGAATCCGCCAGCGTTTCTTCGCGACCAGTGATAATTAGTCTGTCGAGAAACGTATGCAGCGAAAGCTTTGATTAGCTTTGATTCTAATTGTAAACAGTCCGGTGCGCTACGTTGAGAAAGAGAGACAAAGAGAGAGAGAAAGAGAGAGAGAGACAATTGCTTTGTCGGGATTGATCGAGCTACGCGCCGTTTCTAATTACAGCAAACGCGTACGAATCTCGATACAATTAATTCGAGCGATAATACGATGCCGACCGAACGAAGCATCTCGCGCTCGGATGGTGGCTGCGCAGAGAATCACTGGTGACATTTGTTCGCGCTGAGCCATCGTTCGGCACATGTAACGAGACGCGGTACGCTCGTTCGAGAGATTTGTATTCGTCGCAAACAGATTGTAGTCGTCTCTCTTCTCGGTAAACTCGCGAGGGATTTGCTGCCTAATCGCTCACCGCAGCGCTACTCGTCCCGATACTTTCCCGCAAGCTCGGAAGCTTTTTCAATTTCTTTTTACACCGCGCAGTTCTCTCCGACGCGTACCGATTTTATCGGCGAATTTTGCCCCGCCGGAGAACTTTTTTCTCGTCTTCCCGATCCGAGCTTTTTGTAAGGGCGAGCTGATTTTTTCGCCAGTTCTTCGATTATTATCGTGAACCATGCTTATTTCAGGGGATTGGAAATCGATAGCAAACTGCTAAATTCGTCACATTTCGAGTTCAATTCTCCGCCAAGTATTCCGCCATATTTACTGGTATATCTTCGCAGAATCGGGATATTACATTTCATGTTATTGCCTCGTTGGAAAAAAATTCAATAGGCAACGATTTCCGAATTCTTCGACGACCTTTTCATCCTGTTTCGAAGCTTTGATGTTTTCAGAGAAGAACTTTCGATTCGACGCGAAACATTTTTCGAACGTGGAGCCAGATATCCGATACGTTTTCTGTGGATACTGGGGCGCTTTTCTCACGACTATTTTTTTCGCTGGAAATTTCGTTGGGAATGTCCGGGAAAAAAACAAGTTCACTTAAAATACACGTAAGCTTTGATCTTTCGTTCTCAAATATCTGTAACTCAGCGGAATTTTATGCGATCATATCGCATCAAAGCGCGATTTACTCGAAATTCAGTGCTCTTCCAAAATGCTTGTTACAGCGTAGCTGGAATCTGCACTTGTAAGACTGTACGGGTCCCCAAATCCGATTTTTGTATGAATTTTTGCTTTTTTGGACTTCATTTCAAAAACCACTGGACTTACATCAAAAACGTAAAGGAAAAACTTGTAGAAAATGTAATTTACTACAAAAAAAGTCGAGTAAACCGAATCGCTAAAATTGATATTTCTCGAGAGCGTTGACTTTTTCATAATTTAGATTTTGTCAAGCTTTTTATAAATGCTGCTTCTCCATTTTTTATCGCTACAATCTCGAGTAATTGCCTTGTTTCCGCAGTTAGGCGAGTAGCGAAAGGTAAATAACCAAAAAATTCGAGCACAATCAAAAACAAAATAACACGTTGTATTGAATACTAAAAAACACCGCAATAGACACGTAAATTAAGTATCTACTTGTCGATATATCGTTACTCTGGTCGGCAAAGAAGTCGATGGGCATCAGTTCTAGTATCTTCATTCGATCGATCGTCGCTGCTTTCTGCTCGTGACAATCAGCGAAAGAGACGAAAAGCGATCCTCGCGTTAAGAGCAATTCCAAGGCCCGTGAAAAGCTCGGGAGTGTTAATTACTCCAAATGGTCCGAGGGGCGAGGACAAAGGCAGCCTTAGCAATGTCTGCATTTTCCAACAAATTATCCACCGAAACCGTTATCGAATAAACGCAGGAAAATATAAAACTACCAAATTACAATTCTCATCACCGTCGATGTAACATAAACGTAATTCGGTAGATATTTTCCGGGAGAAAAAGTCAGCCAAGTAGTCGAAAGTAGTTGCGAGTGCAGTTGATCGCTTTTCGACCATCGGAAACTTTTCCCGACGTCGAGGTAGCCTCTCGAGTCAGCTCCTTGCCTCTACCGCCGAAGGTTTATGAAATTACGAAGGTCCATTCGACCGTAGAACGGTGGCTGGGAAGACTGACGAAGTTTTCCAACCAACAACGGCAGACACCGAACAGGTTTTTCAGCGGAATCGACGGACGCATCGTAGATTCTACCCTCGTGAATAATTCTCGAGCGATACATACTCACCCCTCGCGGGGGAAGTATCCACGATATCACTACCGACGTATTCAATTTCGCGATATCCGAATTTCTCCTCGTCCACGAATCAGAGGCAGACGAATAGTTCGATCGATGTAAGCGAACGAAATGTTTGTGAATCAATCACGTGCAGAGTTGTACCTGCAGCTCAAATAACGACGTACGTACTGCTGAATGCTTATCGATATTTATCTACGCGAGCAGTGAATCAAAAATATCGCGTGGCGTCGAGCTACACAGTGAAAAAAAACGTGTCTTTTGCTAGGTTCGATTAAAAAAAATATTAAAAAAATGTCACGCTCCCAAAAGTCGATACTGGTCATTAGTTTGGTTCTTCTGCTCAGAAGGGGATATGTACAAATTACGTAACGATTTTTAGGGGGAGGGGATATAAATTTTGCCAGAACCTGTGTGACGGAGTATCGCATCGTGTTACGACATATTTTTAATCTACATTCGTCACATTTATCGGTATTAGAGCTAGCCAAAAAAATCCTGTATTTTGTCGGTAACAACTTCAAACGTGAGCTTTTAACCTTAGGATTAGCCAATAAAAATTTCGACTTCGTAGGATAATTCCGAGGTGTCGCGCATCGAGCCTCAATTCTACCTATTTAATCAACACGTGATTTTTTTTTCACAGTTCAGAGCTCATTGCATTTTTCTAGGCAGTTTCAATCACCGTAAGGCGTTAATCAGGCGTCGAACATACGTTATAACCGTCGATTATTTTTTTCCTTCCATCAACTGGGTTTTAAGAGATGAAAAATAGCAGAATAACGTTTTTTTGGTTTCTATGGTGTTTATCTTTGAAACTATTGAGTTAAGCGAAAAATATCAGAGTACCATTTATATTGTTCTTAAAATGTTCTGCAAGAAGTCTTTTCTGTAAAATCACTCTAAATCTCTTAATTTCGGAGATATGCGAACAATAAGCTACAAATATGTTTTTGACGCATATTTTCTATTTGTATCATTCTCTGTGGTGAAGTCAGTCTAAACCTGTCAATTTCTGATATTTCGAATGTAATGAGAATTGTCCTATGGAGACGACGATGAATCGATGAATAATTGTTTAATATTATTTGAAGTGAGTTGAGTTAAATATATTATTTAATTTTTTCAATTCAAGAAATGGAATAAATGTTTGTGTAAGTTTAGCTTATTATTTCAACGTACGAATGGGAGTTGGAGGGTTTTGAAAGCACGTTGCATAATTAATTTGGGGAGATTGCTCATTTGTTGCAGAGTGTTACAAGGGCAAGGAGCTGTATCAAAAAGGGCCGAAAATTGAGTTACGCAATTTGTGCATGTTCCCAAAGTATTTACTTTCAATCGATGGAATCGCGACGAGAAGCTATCTCTAGAGGTACGTTAATGTCTTCCTTCGTACCTGCGTACGAGAATTCGAGAACCCGCGGAAAACCCAAGGAGACTCCTGAAAGTTCCCAATTTCCGCTTTCTGGCGAGTTCCAATCATCGCCGACCATCCAAAATATGCGTGGTCGATTCGTCGAAAAGGATCGTGCCGTACTTCACGATAAAGAGTAGAGTGGCGAAAAAAAACCCACCATTTTTTTCGAATCTCCTATAAAATATAGGTATCATTTTATAATGTTTTCAGAGCTCTCTCCAATAATCAGCTCGTTCAAAAAATGTTTAAAGGTGGCGCACAATTTTGAAAAATCCAAAACTAGTCAAAATTGAATTTTTAAAATATTTTTTGCACCCCAAAGTTTCAGCATGAAATACTCAGTTTTTAAGGTCACTCGTAATTTTTAAAAAAAGTAAACGCGTCGCTTTTGATGTTTTGGACCTTAAAATCTTTATATTAAATTTCAATGCATATTTTTACTTTTAATTGGTAACACACCGAATGAGAACCGTGATAAAGGTCCCTTGAAAAGTCCGAATTTCATGCTTTTCCTCGCTTTTCGACGTATCGTATTCACCGCAGGCCATGGAGTGTAATTACGTGTTGCGTTTGACGTTGATACATTTGGAAAAGGGAATTTAACGGTTCGAAGAATTGATCGGTTACTCGGTTATAATTACTAAACAACGATTTCCCCGGCTGTTGGGCGAATCAGCTCGGTGTTCGCCTCTGTTATCACAAGTTTCGAATCGACGGGAGAACTTCGACCGGCTGTGGGACGTCAAATCGAGCGTATAAAAAATCTACGTCGCTTTGATAACGCACCTCTTCAAGCGCGTATTTTTTCCCGCGGCGAGCAGTTTTTCCGGTCGCGTCTTTGCGTATCCTTTCACGACTACGCGTGAAGTCAATTTCCCATTTTTTCCCTTTACATTGACGCCGAGTATTACGTCACGCGGTGAAATATCGCTGCAAGGTTCTATCGACAAAGCCTCGTGGCGAGTGTTTGCAAAAAGATCTACCGCCAAGTGCTTCATCGTCCGTGAGACGAGGGCCGTCCACTCTGGTCGATGCAATCAGTGCATTATAGGTACTACCGGGAGCGGAAAATACTGGCCTGAGAAAAAACACGTGGCGGATAATGGAAAGTGGCATCGCACATATCGTACGTCGTTATTACCGTGGCATCGGATTACGTACCTCCATCTAAACGTGATACGATTATTTCTTCAGCACCGATTCGACGCGTTGACGAAGGTAAATTTTGTCGATCGGCGAAAGCTCGCTTCTTTTTAACGCGCAACATTTTCGTTTCCAAACAAGAAGAAGAACAAACCCTCGCCCCGGTCGACTTAACTGGGAGGTAACGTTGGGGGGTTCCGAATAATTTTTTTTCGCACTAATTTTACTGACTTTATAAAACAAGCGACGCAAAGTTGTGATATCACGTTTGAGCCTTATTTCAGCAGAATTTAAAAAAAATTTGTTGCAGATCGAAGTAGCGCCATATTTTACCCGTTTTTTCCCTCACATTTCTCTCTTCTCCGTCGCGAGCAGAGCTTTCGCAACGCGTAGGATAACAGAAACGCAAGGACACGACACGCTCGCGCCATGCGTCCAGATGGAGCACTTTCGTCCAAGCGTTTTATTTCGTCTCAGATATTTTGACACTCTCTTGCTCTACGAATCTCGAGATAAGTAATTTTTTTCACCCCCAGAGACGAGGTCTGGCAGAACTGTCCACTATTCGACGTACCGAGTTTTATAGCTAGTTCGACGTAGTTTCTAGCCAAGTGGCAAAACTGGGAGATTAAAACGAGCAACGGAAAGCTGGTTTTGGAGGGGAAAAAAAGGTGCTGAAAAAGCAGATGTAACCCGCGAGGCGAGCATTCATGTATCACGTATACCGAATATATCCCCCGTCTCTTGCAGGAATTCAAAGCAGCCATCCGCGACAACGTTTTACTCGGCGTGTCCATCGCACGCGTGTACCCGTCTGCCTGTTCACGTAGATCGGGGCCAGATATCCGAGCTTTCATATTTTTTAACGAGCTAGAAGAGCCGATAAAAAATGCCTTGTATTTTTCCCGTCAACGCGTGAAATATCACTGTCCTCGATCATCGCTAGGCGGCCTCGCGTCGACCTCGAAAAAGGTGAGACCGCACGAAGTTGGAAGAGTAGTAGAAATTCAATGATCTACGACATTCCCGTGTATAAAAGTTGAAATGATAGTAAATTACCCTCTCAGTAGAATACCAGTGACAGCCGTCTGAAAATTACTGAGTTTCTGACTGTAACCGGTATACTAATTATGATAATCATACGCCATTGACTATACGATGGTTGTTTGCAAACGGCCGAGTTAATTGCAAGCAATTTCAATTTTGATAAAAAAAATGTTTTCCCATGTTAATTAAATGGGAAAATAAAATTGAAAAGGCGACCTCTTAAAGCCGAGCGACAGCGTCCACCTTTGGTGAGGATTTGCCAATAAATAGAATCATTTGAGAGGACAAGAGCAAAAAAAAAAAATAAACATTCTAATATATACATATATTTATACTAGTATTTTTATTATATATTTTTGTTCTTAGAATAAAATGTATAGATAAAATAACTTCGGGGGATCGACATCCCTGGCATATACTGGCAAGGCTATTGTTAATAAAAAAAAATTATTCTGTCACCTTTTTCCCTCCAGTTACGGTCTTTCTTTTTCTTCGTACATTTAGTATCGTTCGAAAGTAAAAAACAGATCGTCGGTGATATTGCAATGCCGGATAGCGACAAACTGCTATTTTCAGTAGTCATCGCCGACGGTGTAGAAAATGTGACTACCTTTTTCGTGGCCATAATACCGGTATACCGAGTATCGACGGGTAAACTAGTATTAGCGATTCGCCCTTATCCTTTTTCCAAATCAATTAATTATGGAGGCGTAGATAATTTTATGGTATAATTTTACGGTCGACTTTTCACGTCGTGGCAAGTCGAAGGTTTGGCACGATTGAAGGTTTCAATGATTTAGTGTTTTTTTTTTATACAGAGTTCTCTGTCGAGCCTGAGCTCAAAAATAAAAATCTGTAGTATAATTGAAGCAAACCCACTAGATTTTTTTATCTATACATATTATTGTAAGAAAAATATATTCAATTGGGAAAAGGGTGTTGGAAATGCTCGGAGGTTGAGAAACAGTCGAAGATCGATGCTTCGTATGGGTCGGAGTTGAGGCGTCAAAGGTTGGACGTGACGAGAGTGGAACAGCTGGAAGTTGAAACGGCGGTAAATCGAAGCTTGTAAAAGTAGATTTGGCCGAGAGTTGAACAGCGTGAAACGTCGGTCGCAACGCGTCGGATGGACCTCGGATGAGACTTGACCGCGTCATTGATGCGTCGAGCGTTTTTATAGGACGTGGCTTCGTCCTTTCTTCGAGTTTATCACGTCGTAATAGAGAGACTCGCTGCCGTTGAAGCAAAGTCTCTGGATTTCGCTTTCGCCTGTTTTACGAGACCTCGAAGTCGCGTTGGTGACGAGGCGGATAATGGGTGCGGTAAAAGTGGAAATAAAGTCCCGAAAAATGAGGTTGTCCTTCTCCCTTGACGTCAGCCTAGATTCGCCTTTTCCCCGCAATCCACACGTGGATAAGCGAGCCACTCGCGGCGCAAGCTCGATCGGGGCATCGCGTACGCCGAAAATACTTCTCCCAGCGTCGTTATTAAATATCTATAGAGATACTCGTCGTAATTTCGCCCATCCTTGCTGCTCTCGCCTCTCTCGGAGAGGACGGCTTTGGCAAATCCTTTCGGGTGAAAAATGTCACGATAAAAATATCGGCGATGGCGGGAGAGATAATAAACGCGGAGGAAGAAGCGTCAGTTGCTGGGACTTCTCGAGTCTCGTTACCGCCGAAAGCATATCTTTTCACTCGCAACTAGAAACCAGACGATTCACCGTCGTTGCTGTTTGCAACTAGTAAATTGGATTCCTCGTTAATCGAGTCGCCGCTAATTATTCCAACAGCGATGCCTTTATTCCTCCGAGGCTACCCGCGCGTCTCCGTCGTTTGCCGCGCGAACCTACCCCAACGCGCTCGAATCTCATCGACGAAAGCTCGATACGATAAAACGACGTGTTTCACAATATCGAGACGATAATTTATCCGGGAACCGTTGAAATTTCGGAGCTGCGACGTGAAGAGCTTTCGAGAGACTCGAAGGGGTTTTCGTAATTGCGAAAGCAGTGGTTGTTTATAGCCATCGCTAGGCGGGGTACGCGGGGTGCCATGATGTATTGATTGAGGAAGCTGGGGCTACAGGTGGCTCTCCGGCGCAAGCGCGATTCGGGCTACGCGAACAATATGAATAAAGTCGTCTTTCGTTTGGGAAAATTCAGGTTCGAAAAGCTCGGCGAACTTTGGGTGCTTCGATGCTTTGGTCGAGCTTTCGAATTCGAATTGTTGCTAACCGGATGAGAATTGATTTGGAAATACGTTCCGGGTGTTTCGGCTGATGGGAGCTTGCGAAGGGGTTCCAAACAGGGGTAGAACGCTGTTGAAACGGATTTTTCTCTACGATTCGATTACTTGATGCTGAATTCGCCGAAAATTGCGCTGCATCGGCGAGGAAAACGGCTTTTCGCGGAAGTTTCACCGATTGTGAATTTCTACGAATATTATGGGGAGACATCTACGCATCCGCTCCCGCCAACCAATTCTTAGAAACCAGTATCGATATAGCTCGCAGCGAAGGCGTATTTACATGAAAATACGATGTATTTGCGTACCCCTTGAAAATCCGTTCGGATGTGACACGTTCCGGTTGTTTTTCGCCGAAATTCAACTTTCCTTTTCACGACTTACCAGGTTACCCGGTATTTCGCCTACTTTTTCAACCGTAAACGAGCGACCTACTCTCGATACTCGCCGGACGAAACCTACCATCAACAACCGATCTGAAATCATGAACGAATTTACCTCTGGTTCGTGATTCCTCTCCGACCTCGGCGGTGAACCCGCCCTTCAAATCATCCCTTGGGACTAGGCATTCCAAGGGATATTCCCAGCGGGAGAAATCTTCTCGCAACTCTAACATCATGATGGTACGGATGGGTACGTAGTAGCTGCATCGAGTTCGCATTCATTGGTACATTATCGCTATTGCTTCGCGGACGAAATTACGTCGACTCGACGAATCGACAAAGACTCTCGAAACACGTCTGAACCAACAACAAACTACTCTGCAACAAAATTCCCTCGAGTCATGTGGAAAGAAAGCGTTACCGGCACTTACAGAAAGCATAATCATCGTTTCATGTTCCCAACCGAACGCGAAGATGCGCGACCTAGATACTCGCTCGAACGCGACTAGGTCGTGGCTCTGGCTCGGGATCTCGCTCTCGCTCTGGCTCTGGCCCTGGCCCTGGCTCTGGCTCTGGCTCTGGCGCTGGCTCTGACGCTCGCTCTGACGCTGGCTCTGGCTCTGGCTCTGGCTCAGGCTCTGGCTCTGGCTCTGGCTCTGACGCTGGCTCTGTCGCTGGCTCTACTCTGGCGCTGGCTCTGGTTCTGGCTCTGGCTCTGGCTCTGGCTCTGGCTCTGACGCTGGCTCTGGCTCTGGCTCTCGCTTTGGCTCTGGCTCTGGCTCTGGCTCTGGCTCTGACGCTGGCTCTGGCTCTGGCTCTGGTGCTGGCTCTGGCTCTGGCTCTGGTGCTGGCTTTAGTTCTGGCTCTGGCTCTGGCTCTGGCGCTGGCGCTAGCTCTGGTTCTGGTTCTAGGTCGCGGCATCTATGGAAAGTGACGAGGTGGATCATCGTGCAGCCGAAAATCGTCGATGTTGTTGCAGAAGTTTTTATTTACCCGTCGATTCGTAGGTTAATTAATCGGTGCACGCGTATTATTTTTTTTTCGTCGTTTTAGAAGTAAATCCTCCCAGATTACGAGAACACAGAAAAAGGCTCATTCACGAATTGGACATCGAGTAGATCAACGTATTTCCGTTTATGTAAACGAAGCCGAGGCAATATTGGTAGTCCCAACGCGATGATATGGAGAGCTTTCGTTGCGTATCTCGTTCCGGATGAACATTCTCTGTTCGGAGGAAACTTTTCGCACCGCGATGGCCAAAGCAAAAGGTGGTATTCCAGGCGAGCCTCGGTGAGCTGAGGTTAACGCGCGGTCGATAAATTCATAAATAGACCGGGAATCCTATCAAAAATATTATATCTGTCGTTATTTAAAAATTCAATGCGCTGGAACGAGCCACGCGATTTTTTAAAATTTACGCGACACGTAAATCGAATTCCTAGTGATTTCCTATAAATTTAGATGACTTTTTCGCGAAAGAGAGAGAGGGAGAGAGACTAAAGTCATAGTTACTAGGGTCAATAGAATGAACCTTTTTATATAGCATTTTTTGAAGGTAGAGATATTACAGATAATAACTACGAGTATTAACGCGAAGTAATGATTATTGTCTTGAAAATAAGCAGAAATTAAACGCCAAATATACTATACGAGAAGATCGTTTTCTCGATAATAAGATGAGAACACAAAGATAGAGGTAATCGACAATTCCGAATATATCTTACAAAGTAACGATGCATGAAAATAGAGTAGAGATGCAAGGCAAGTTTATACATAATTTGAATATGTTATTGAACATAACTATATAACCCCTAATTTAATTGTCGAATTTGAAAATCGGTATAAATGTCTATTCCTCTTCAGTTAAATCCTACTTCTGATGCAACCCTGTGAGACACAATGGGACACCAGTGACCTACATAGATACCATAGATCTTTCAACGTTGATCAGCAGTTTGTTATCGATTTCGTTCCGGTTTCTCGATCCCTACCTTCCCAAGAATCCAATAAGTGTTAAAAAATAATGTTGCGTTGCTATTTAAGACAATTATTGCTAATGACAAATTAGTATTCGTAAGAAGCAGAATTTTCAGAATAAATTCATGCCAAGACGAAATATTATCAATGTGTTCGATACAAATTTTGAAGTATGGTAAGTTTTTCGGAGGTAGCTGATTTTGCAATTTTGACTGCGGATTCGTGATCAGCAATATCAAAAAGCTTTGTACACCCAATTTCGTTGAAAAAAAACGATGGTTGAAAAAATTCATGACTGAAAGGATCAAGGAAAAATTGAAAGAAAGTAGTACTAGTAGTAGGAGTAGTAGTAGGAAGAGAGAGAGCAAGAGATCGGCATGGAAGATGGAATCGAACGAATCGAGAGGTCGTCGTCGGTTCGGCGTCGTAGGTACATCTTTGGCGGAATATGCTTTGCTACCGTCGTAATGAAGGGCGGTCGAACGTCTGGGACCTCTGACGTAAGCCTCTTCGTGGAATTGGGTTGTTCGATCCTCGCTTCGTGAAATTAGGTACTCGAAGACGACGGGATTAAAAAAACATGTTTCATCGGGACTCCGAGAGGGTCTGATTCTCCGCCGGTGATTTTGCAGCGGCATCGGGCAGCTCAATTTACCGTGCGTTCGGCGGGAATCGAATTCCAGCGGAGAAAAACTTGGGAAAGAGTCCGGCTATCATCGAGTCTCTCTTCTGCCCCTTTTTTCTTTCCCGACGATTTCATTGCGAATTTTTCATTCAATTTCGACGGACTTGCCACGTCGATCGGAAGAGACACGCGCGCGTGTCGTATCGATCAGCCATTCCCGCCCGTTCAAAGCCATCCTATTCAGCGAACTTTCACGAGCGGCAAAGGACAACTCCGCATCTCTTTCACCTGCTCCGCGAATAAATATTTAAACTCGTATCAAACGTTGACTTTGTGTCTCGTGCGCGAAGCGATTCAATTTCCTGCACGGTGCGACAACTTTTTCTGCCCTAGAAAAAAGCTCGCCGTTGAATCGCGGAGATTTAGCCGCGATATCTTGCCCTGTAATAATCACGACGCTTTCATCGGCGCCGAGTCAATCGTCGCTCGGGAAAAAGTTTCAATCGAATCGATCGGTTTGTCAGCTTCGCGTACGACGCGTATCCGATCAGCTTCGCGGATGATTCGGCGATGGAAGGTGCTGTTGCGTAACTCTTTACCCTCCGAGCCTTGACGTTCTCGCGAATAAAAATGCCACGCGTTACTTTACACGGGGTGGCAGCGTTGTCCCGCGCAATTACTTGATTAATCGCGTTCTCCACGAGCGACGAACGTCGAAGCCAAGGGAATCGTCGAGGCACGAGAATCGTTATTACGTACGCCGAGTAAGAGCATTGACAATTCTTGTACATATTGATAAACGTTAATAATTCTTATTCTCATTATTACTACATTATTTGTTATCACTGCATACAATTAGGTATTGTTGGTAGATCTTTATACAGCGTATGGGAAAATCCACAGAACCTTCACATTTTTGGATACTGGAGTATGTACAGGGGGAAAACAAATTTATGCGTGTAGGCCTTCAGCTTAACGTCATTACTATCTAATTCAATGATACTCGAGGGCCCAGAAGAGATTCGTGCATTTCTGGGGGTCTTTACAAAATAAAATTGCTTGTAAATCGTGCATTTTACAGCGATGACCGGTTTTTTTTAATTTTTGGCCCCGAGCTTTTCGTTAGCAATTTGAAAATTTGGTGAAATCTTCTTCTTATCATCTCGTTTGGAGTAATTACAGTTCGACAAGTGTGCCGTTCAACGCGTAGCGATGACACGTACTTAAAGCACCGATACTCCATTTTCTGATGTTAGAATTTTTTTAAACTTTTTGTTTGCAGCTTTTTGAGAAATTTGGAATTTTTAGGGAAAAGTTGAAATTTAGATTTCTTGTATGGATAGGCTGCCAAAAAAAAGATACGGTTTTCAGAATTAATTTGCCTTCAAAGCCTGAGAAACTTTTTTCAAATCATGTTTTTTCGTTGGCACGGCTTTAGTTTTATTTGTGGAAAAAATCGAAGGTTTTGTGGATTTGACCGGTTACGCGAGGTGTGGAGCTCAGTTCGATCTGATCGGTGGCGCGTAATTGCTTTAATTTTCGTAGCGATGGATGCGTTAGAAATTCGAATCACACAACGTTCAGCTGACGGTATCTGAATACAGAGTGGCGCGTTCGCCTTTTGTTTTCGACGGAACGAAACGAATTTCGTTCGATTGGGAGGGGGAACTTCGTTGTCGTTCCGACTGCCAGTCGCTCGTTAAGCGCGCCGTCGTTCTGGGCGAAAAGCAGCTGATAAAGCGAATCCTGATAGCTGATACATCTCGCCGCGACGCGACGATTTCGACGTGACAGAGGTGTATGATTACGCAAATTCTCAGCCTTCATCTCGAGATACTTTCGGGCGAAATCCAAGAGTAGCGTTTCGCTCGCGTCAGAATTAATAATACTGTACGCGATTTGTCTTCATTCGCTTCGCGATGTTCTTCGAGGGTCGCTGAGTTTTCCGTAACCGAAGCTTTGTCACTGTCAGTGTACCCCGAATGCTCGAGATTAACCGGCTCGCGTCTACAAAATACTTACATTTTTTTCTTTTTACAAACACACAGAAAAACATTTTTGTCAAATGTAAAAAAAAAATTGTGCAGACTTTTTTTTTCGCACAAAATTGTTAGTGTTAAAAAAAGTGCTACTTCGGTATCGAATAACATTTTTCTGGGCTGAAGAACGCACCGTGAGAATACCACTAACGATTGCGTTGAATCAAAGCGCTGGATTGTTTAGTATCCTGCGGAAAAATTGCCACGCTTTACGCAATGATGGACAAATTTTTTACCGTGTATTATATTACATCGCGCGCCCTCGTATACAACGTTCAAGGGGCGCCCTACAGTGGAATTCTGAAAAGAAACGTTCGGCCACTTTCGATGAAGGAAATTTTTCGCCGACAGTTCCCTCGCATGATGCATTATAGAGCTGCCTGCGAAAGACGATTTTTCACGACACAACGTTTACATATTTTTGTTTTTTCCAAATTATCCGTATCATATCGCCAGTGTCGGTTTTACGATTGACGGATATTCGGGTGATAAATCAACCGGAATTTCGAAACGTCCAATTTGTAGAAACCACTACGACAATTCGTATCCGTAACCATTTTTTCCAACGACGTCGCGGAGCCCTCAATTTTTCCGGCGAAAGCAGATCAGTCCTCCAAAAAGCTTCCTCTCGAACCAACATGCGATACGTACAAATTCGGGTAATATTCTTGATTCTGTTTCATGAATTTGTTGCAACATTTACAGTCATTCGAAGCGAACTTGACTATTCACGTTCATCCTTTTCCAATAATGCGAATGCGTTGTACGTTCGAGGATTCGTGGATCTTCTCTTCGGGTTTGTGAATAATCGACGGCCCACCGAATAATGGTAACAAAAAACAATACATTTTTTCGATTATGCATACAAACGAATAACCGCAGTTCGGTCCGAACCCACAATTATACTTCATTTAATAGTGATTAATTTTTATGTTTCGGATAAATTGTTGCAGAGAAATCGAGAACGCGAGTCACCTGCGTACTTTTTGAAGAGTTGCCTTCGTCTAGCTTTTTTGTAAATAAATATCGAGTAAAATAAACGAAAAAAACAATGCCTGTGTTATATTTTTAAAGTTATACGTATTCAGCCCAAATACTTGTACATCGATATCTATCAGCGCAACGTCAACGGAAATTCGTAAAAAAGCCTTTTTTCGAGCGTCTAAAATAGACCTATCCCTTAAAGTATAAGCACAAAAGTTGTTCATCAGTAAAAAATGTGCATGGTGCTTTTATTCGTCGCAGTTTTCGTTTCGCAGCTTTTATTCGTGGCATTTTCTTTTATTGCGCTAATGTTCGTGGGATTTTTTGTCTGGAGCTTTTTTTCGCGTATAGTCAAAAATCGGTGCTTTCCTTCGTTACGGTCGTCGATATGCTGTTTAGAAAAACCAAATTCTCAACCGGAAACTATGCGACTAGCGACCAAGTTGTATAACAGATCGGCGACGCGGCCGCGCAGACGGTGCATCCCTCGCGTACCTGCGTTCCAGAGAGTAGACGAAATGTCGGCGACTAAACGAGAGGAGCATCGGCTGTTTCTGATGGCGAATTTCGGGATGAGAATCGCGTACTGAGATCGCTTCGTAACCGACGTAGGAAATGTTTATCCGTTGAGCGACCGCATCTGAGGCATGCAACGAGCGTACGTCAAAGTTGGAGCGAGTATGTCAAGTATGAGCAACGAGCATCCGAACTGTAGCAAATAGTACGAAGTTGACTAAATTCCACGTATTACGAGAAAACAGTTCCGAACTTGGATCGTGATAGTTCGCGTGCGGAAATTTGTTGCGTGGCGTGCCACAGATCTGAATTTGAGCATATCGGGGGATACATGGCCTGCCATGAAATCCTCAAAGTACATCCAGAAGCGTTTCTATACGCCGGTCATCGACGAAACACGTTTTTGAATCAATCTCTATTTCAATGAATTTGCAATTGATCAGAGATGTTTATTAACCACGTGGCCCTACTCCGGATTCGTTGTGGCCGCCAACGTTGCACTCTAGCCAGGTTCTAACATTTTGATAATACGTAAGCGTATCCTGCGCGTAGTCAGCAGTTTGCACTCGGCTAAGGAACGCGACAAAGTGTCTCAGAGCAAAAATGTGCGATAAACAAGAAAAAGTCCATCGAACCAGACGAAGACAATGAGAGATCTCGAAGGCGATAGCTGGCGAGATGTACCTATATTCTATATTTACATCCGGTAAGGCAAAATGAGTAGTATTCCACACGTGGCAGGAGGTTGGCCCTACTGAAAATGTTTACAACGTTAATCACATACTCTGCAAAGGCTCCTAAACGTATTCTGTAGCTAATCGTTACTCGTTCGTACCAAATATTACTTAATCATTATGTAGTCAGCATAGTAAGTAATGGTGTGGCCTGGCTGCGGCTTTTGCATGCGGTGTTGCGGGGCAGGATGTAAAAGATGAACATTACGGTATGGCCCTGGCCAGGCTGCCCTAACTCAGCCAGCTCTGGCCCCAATTTGTAATCGGGCAAACCACACGAGGGGCTAACCATGGCCACATTACCACTTCTACACTGGTTACAACGACTCGATTCTCGTCTCGTCTGGGTACCAAAGCAACAAGCGACGCGCATATATCCGAACCCGGTAACTACCGTAGCTACACAACGACAGCGCTCTGTTTTTCCTTCGCATTCGAGAAACTATTTCACTCCCGAGTTACGTTGGGACGCGCGCGCGCGTGCGCGACTGAACGTAGGCAACAGGCATCCCGGTGCGGCCGCGCGTATACGGCGTAATTTTTAAAACCAGATAACAAAAACTGTCAACCCGATAATAAACGTTGCGATAAGGCGAGTTTCCCCTAGCGACGGGGTTGTCGAATTGTTTGAATGAAAAAACCAAAATCGAGTCGATTCTCAGCATCTCGCAATTTTGTTTCAAACACTCGCTTCCTGAGTATTGTCTTCTCGCTTTTTCGCGTGGACTCGATGGCTAATGAAAATGTTCCTACAACGCGAATCGTGCAAACTGTGAAATATAAATAAGAAAATGTAAATAAATACATGTAAATATTAATAGATGTAGATATTCTCTTTTAAATGTCTTCGCATCGGGGAGAATTTCCGAGCGACGGCTACCCTTTGCTGCGGTAAACTCTGTCCTTGTCCCACAGCATCGTTCGCCATTTCGTCCGAAGAACTGTCAATACGACCAAAGTATCGAGGAGTTTTCTCACGGAAACTTTGCGACGCTCTTTTCGTTTCGCTGAAGTCCGAAGCTCTACATTCTTCGCGTAACGAGATGCCCGCTGTGAGACGAAAAAGACGGAAGCAAAAAAAAAAAGCTCCTCGGCATACCCCGCATTCCTTTCGTCGATGTAGCAAAGACTTTTCGTGCCTCCGCCGGTTTGGCGAAATTTTCGCTACCGTAAACTTGCCTTTCCTAGGAATTCGTTGCGGTGCGTTTGTCGGGCGATCGAAACGACCAGGTCAGTCGAGTGGAAAAGCGGCGGAGTTATTCAGCCGTGACCGGTACGACGACGGAGGGTCGAGGTCATTAAAATCAGTTTGATAAGACCGTCGTCATCCCGCGAGAACGGCGAACCGCGATCGAGCCGCGAGGCGAAATCCGGGCAACTCGACGATGTTTCGAGGTCCTCGACGAGACGGGTGAGGAGGAAATTTCGGTACCCACGGTTCTGTTTTATCTATACAGAGTTTTGGCCAGCCTCGTCCTGTTGCGTTTTCCCTCCGCTTCTTCTTTTCTCCGCCGCTGCCTTTGGCCCTCTCTCTCTCTCCCTCTCTCCCCCTCTCTCTCGCACCTTTTTCTCCTCTCTCTCTCTCTCTCTCTTGGTCGACCCCGCGCAAAAACAGAATTGTGCAGATTCGCGGGCGGCTGAGATACGCTTGCGCGCGAGTCAGACCGGGAGCAGACCTGCTAGTGGCTGTCGAGACGCGACGAGGTAGAACCGAGACTCGAAGCGGAGCGACAGTAGGGCCGCAACACCGAACCCGCGACAGTCATTTGTGAGTAAATGATTTTTATCAATCGAAAAACAATTACACTTACACACACGCACGCATTGACGAAGCTGGTATCGTTGTCGAGGGTCGTACGATACGAATAGTCGGCGGCGAGCGAAGGTAGATGGAAATGTGTCCCGTCCCGAACGTGGCCACCAAGATTCAGAAACCCTGGTAATACGCAACGATTTTTACACGTCTTATCGTCTCGTTTACCACATCTCGCCGCGACCTTCGTCACGCGTTGCTTCGGAATAACGACGACCTTCGCTCGAAATTCGACCGGATTCGAGGAAGGAATCGCAACGCTCCTTTCGATCTTTCGTTGCTCGATCGATTCGTTCTCGGCTTCCAGTTGGCGAAACGTGAGTTTGTTCTCGAACTTTGTTATTATGGTGCTCGAAATCGAGGAATGCCACGTCGAGTGGCAATTTATCATCCACTTTCACGAATACGTGCTCGATCAGCAGTTTTTTCTTCGAATCCAACGAATAATAAGCTAAATCCAATTTTTTCGACGAACTTGAGGAAAAATACAAAAATCACATTCTTTAATTAACCGATTAATCAATTAATTTTCAATTTTCATTTTGAACTTTGAGAATACAAAAATTAAATTTTGTACTTTCTCATATTATTTTCACAATAAATATAACACGATTTAAAAAAAATTTATAATCACTACATTACAAAATGCGTAAAAAATACCCCAGTAATATTTTTTAATTTTATTTCGTATTAAATAATACTTTCACATTTCTCGACAAAAATCGGGACACCTAGAGAAATATTATGCTGTTTTTTGCGGGAAATTTAATTTATCCGATAAAACGTGGGAGAGACTTGCGAAGTTTGTTGAGTGGCAACTTCGTCCAGCGAAAGGAATTTCGCGAATTGGAGTTTGTTGCGAAGAAATTGGTGGAAAGATGTTTTTTGTAATAGGTGAGCCACGAAGGGGGTGAGCAAACGCGATGGATTTCGTTTAGATGTCGAAGGGCGAGTTCCGTTTCGTCAAAATAACCGTGGGAAAGAGAAATGACAGGTGTAGGAAATGGGGAACATTTCGAATCGACGCATCGAGATTGCGCTCGGTCCCATCGGTGCTTCGCGTCGGTTTGTGACCAATCTCTGAGAAATTTACAACACCACGGTTAGTTGAAGCGTTTATATTAACCGAGTGGTGCGCCGTTGTCTGGTTTTTAATTAAGCGTAGCCAGTTTGCGTTGGTCCGCTCGCTTGCTTCGAGGTCCCGCGGGGCAGTTGCCCTTCCGAGAGTCGATTCCCCGGGAAAAGTAAAAACTCCTCGCGTCGAGCTACCCTTGCGAGGAAACGCTGCAATATTCAAATGACGCGTATCAGTCGATAAAGCGCGCCGCGATTTTTCTTACCTCTCCATCTATCGATGTACGCAATGTTTCTGGGATTCTGGAGTTTCGTCGCGAGCAAGGGATGATTCGGGGTGGGTAAAGCCCGCTTTAGTCCTTCGTTCGAATACGTTAGCCTAAACTGGGGCGTAAATCTTCTGGTTGGAAAGTTTCCGGCCGAGTTTTCATGAATTAAGTATAAGCGAGCGCGGGGAATAGCGACGCCGACAGTAGTACAACCCGAAATATGGTCAGCCGATGCGAGCCTCGTACACCGCGCCCAGAAATATTCGCCGAACAACCTTTTCGCATCAAATTCGTCGTCGTTCGTTTTACTCTTATTCGGCCGAAGATACCGAAAGCTGTTTACTGTTTCATGTAATTAATGTTATTCAATATTTATCGTTCGATGTTGTTTCGTTTTTTCGTTCGCCAATAAATGTATTTTCCCAAAGTTTTCGGTATGATTTCATATTTTTCAACCGTGGATCTTTTTTTTCTGGCAAATTCGTTGAGAGCTGATTAAAAATCGGACCAAATGCTCGAGGTATTTTCTCCTCGGTGCTCAAATGAAAATGTTTTATTTTGTCGGTGTTTTATTTCGAAACCGATTCGATTAGCGCAAAGAGGCTAAACGTTTGAAAACATACGACGCGACGAATCCGATGGGAAGGTCTTGGTTGAAAATTGTTCTTCCTTATCATTCCAACGTGAATAATTGGAATAATTCTAAATCGGTCCACGCGAATAAATGAGGCGGGGAAATAAATAAAAAGAGTCGACAAGAATATCCTTGTTACGTGGACATGGAAATACCGAGGCCAGTAACTAATCTGATTAGTTGTCCGGCTAAAACACGACCACTTGTTCATCCCTTCGTGACGAGTGACATTAAAAAACGTGGAAGGTGTATCAAATAACGAAATATATTTCGATGTACGCGGCGTGGCAAACGGCGCGGCTCGTTTTGCTAGTTTTGTCAATAGCGACTATCTAATCGTACCCTGAATTGAATTGATACGCTATCGGTAACTGTTAACCGTGCGTTTTTTAGGCAAGCGCGTAGCGTTGCTATGCTCTCAGGCTGGAGCGATTATAATCGCCACTGCCCGCGCGTTCTACGTGCTTTCAAGTCCGAATCCGTTCGTGGTACTCGTCCCATTCGAACAACGGATTGTTCGTCGTAAGATAACAACATTTTAACGCCGACACGAGAGAACATGGCAGCTTCGACAAAAAAAAAAACTTGCCACGACGCGAAAAGCTTTCCGCGTAAAAAAGCTCCGAGATTTTCTAATATTCAGACATTTTGAAGTATTCAAATAGGTAGTATTAAAAAAAAAGTAATACTAATTATTTCATTATTTGGAAATGAGTTTGAAAAATGGGCGTTATAATTTAAAGTATTACGCAAGACACCGATTGAATTTTTTCCAAATCCGTTCATTCGAGTGGCCCAAACGTTATGCGACGGTCGATAACTGGTTTTGGTTGTCAGGACGAGTTTCTCGAATTGAATTGGCACGGCGGAGAATCGTTTCCGGTTTTTACACCGATTTCGAAACGGTTTCTATTTATTTTTACGTCGACGCGACAAAATGAGAAAATCGTATCAGATATCGATATATTTACGACCGCGCGCCTGGTCGTACGCGCGAATGGAAAAGATTAAAAATCCCCGGTCACAAATGGAAAATTGGAGATGAGTTATCGGCCGTCCGGGCGCGAAGCGGAAACGGATAACGTAGCGTAACGTACGGCTGTGGAACGGTGTTCGTTTCCAGTTTCACGTGACTAGAAGAGAACACTTTTGATCTTTCGAGCGCGAGGAATGATGGACGAACGATAATTCCATTTCCGAGGGAATCGAGGGAGGCGAACAAGAGAACGCCGACTCATTCCTCGTTACGTGCCACGCGCGTGTATGCCCATACGAGGCGCTCGCGCCACTTATCGCGCGGAAAGCTCGCGCGCGCGCGCGCAAGCTCGCTGCCCGCGGAGATCACGCGGCTCGCTCAACGTCCGCGAATTTCTCTAACGATTATTATTCTCCCGTTCGTCGTTGCCTCTCCTCCCGATTTTTCACCCTTCTTCTCATTTTTTATCCACCTCTCCACCAGCTCTCTGCTGCCCACCCCGTCGAAATTCCACCTCCTTGCGCGCGCTACGCGTGCTCATACTCGTGCGAGCTCGCGGACGACGAGATGATCCCGTTTCCAAAATTCAGCGTTAGCCGACCACGATAACGGGATTTTCGCGTAATTGGAAATTTTTAATCTATCGTCACACGTGTGAGAATTACTACGCGGTCAGATTCCGATAAGTTCGATGAGAATTGTCGTCGAAAATGTAGAGGCACGGGAGAGAGATTTCGGCACCTAGCGAGGAAGATAACGATCCATTGTGTTTTTGACGCGCCGAATCCGAGGAAAACGTAATGGTATTCTCACGCGAAAAGCGTTTACGTCACTTTCGTCGCGTGTCTGAATCCAATTATATGCCTTTTTTTCTCGTTACCTGCGAAAATCGGCTCGCGAACGGAGGGAATAACGAAGGAACACAGCATTCAGCATTCAGAGGAGCCACGTGACGCGCGTACCGTGCGAAACGTTGATATTTTAGCATTTTCATCGAATTTACATATTCTTGCTTCGCGCGCTACAGTCGCGAGGTAAAGATACGCCGTCCTTGGTCTTTCTTGCTCGTTTACGAAGCTTTTTATACTTTACGCGGGATATTTTTCCCCGGAACAGCTGTCAAGAACATTGAGTACAATTTCACGCCGTCCTCGTCTACACCTATACACTCGCTCTCGCAGCGAACGCGATTCGCGTAATACGAATGAATTCGCAACTCTGATTCCAACGTAATCAACCTCGACGTTATTAAATTCCAATGAACCGGACCGAGCACATTTCGGTTCACTCTTCGCAAAGAATTCCCCGGGCCGCGTACATCGAAACGTCATTTCTCGTACGGAAAATCACATTTTTCGCCCGATTAATCAACCCACGTCGAGTATATCCACTCCCGAGCCGAAAACCTCGAATTCCGAACACAAAGCTAACACAAGTACAAAGATAACTAACATCGTACGACAATGCTCGATAGCTTCGAATTCCGGATTTTGCTCGATAATAATAATAATTCACTTTCATCAGCTCCGAGCGCGTTTTTTTCACCTTCGCGCCGCAAAATTATCCCGAAGAGACGAGATCTCGGGGTTTCAGCCGCTCTACAATGTCTGCGAGCTTCTCCGACTCGATGATTAACAGGGCTGGTCAATTTGGGAAAGTACGATTTTATTTTTTATCCTACTTTTTTTTCCGGCGAGCTCGTTAAGCGAGGTGTACCGACCCACCCATGCGTCATCGGTGCGAACGTCCCGCCTCTCCGACTCTCAGCAACAGATCTTGTTTAATTTCCCTCGAGGGATGTGGCGTACCGCTCCCTCTCGCTCCCTCTCGCTCCCTCTCTCGCCGCCGCCACTCTCCTTTCCGCGCGCCGTGAATCGTATCGGCGTTATGAAATTAGTCGCGGTATATCCGATAACGTGCCGTATAACTATCGGATGCCGGGATGATATCGGGTGGATAGAGAACGGCGCGCGGGTAACAAAAACAACAGGCGATGCAACCGGCGACCAGCCGCCCGCACGCCGAACTCCTCAGCAGCTCCGGCTGCCGCTAGTCGAGGGCCACCTGTTGCGAGCTGCTCTTTCGTTGCACTCTTTGCGATACGGAAACTAGGAAGTGACAGACGCCCTCATTGTCGGCACCGGCTCGTCGGTATACCGACAGACCTTACCTGGAATTTCTCACCCGGCACCGTTCTCGGCGAAATTCCGACCATTCAAATGAAACAAACGTTGCGCGCAATTTATATCCTCCGCTCGAGAGGAAAAACGCGTAGCTTGTTTCGCAATTTTCGCTCGTTTTCAACAAGGATATCTGCATCCACGACTAACCGACAATTTTCTTTTTCAAGAAGAATCACAAATTCTCGCACTTTTCCCTCGAGTCAATTTTCACGCGTGGAACGATACAACGACGTGACAAAGTTAATCCTAGGTTCCGTATCTGCCAGTTAAAGCGATCAACTAACCCCTTCTTGAATAATTTATGCCACGCCATTTCTCCTTTGTAAGAAACTCGCGACGTTCGATCCATTTTACCAGGTCAGCGGATTCGATTGCAATTTTGTTCCTTCCGCTGCAGTCGTGTGACCTTGGAACCAGAATCGCTCGGCCGAGGAGCTTAGTTTCGAAAAACTTTCATTGAGAATGCCGTTCGACGAGAATATGTCGGGCAAAAATTTCGCTGGCTTGTCCGATCAGCGTGGCGGAGCTCGTCTGACCTAGTTAAGATTTCACCACTTATTTCGCTCATCGCTGAAAGTGCCGAGGCAAACAGAGCGACCCCAAATAATATCCAGCATCGACGTCCCGAGAAAAAATTATCTCTAACTATGTATAATTATTAGAGTGGTCAAAAAAACATTTTTTTCTTCAAGTACCATCATCTCAAAAAAAGTTCCAAGACATAAAAAAATATCTCTCCGAAGGTCAGCTTGATACTTCAATTCTACGAGACGCTCAATCAGTTTTCGTTTCTCCTTAGGCATAGCGTATGAAAAAAAAAAAGGTTTTCGTATTATCTGGACAAAACTGAGAATTTTTTTCTACCATTTCGATGTAGGCATTCTTATAGGAAATCGAGATCTCTAAAAAACAGCCCTGAAATAGTTTTGTCGTAATCCTCGTGGTTAAAAAGTTATCAGGCTTTGAATACTCGCAACTAAGTAAGTGCTTCGTAACTATCCTCCTCAGAATATACTTAGTCGCGAGTATTCAAAGCTTGATAACTTTTTACCCATTAGGATTACGCTAAACCTACATCAGAGCTTTTTTGTAGAGCATTAAATTTCCTATAAAAATATACGCATCACAGTGGAAAAAAGTCTCAGTTCGAGCCGGAGAAAACGAACAAAAAGTTTATACGCGTGCTATTCACAAGGAAAAACAAGAAATGATTGATCGTCTCCTGGAATCGAAATATCAATCTGGCCATCGGGGAGAATGTTTTTTTAGCTTAGAAAAACTTTGGAGATGGTACGAAAAAACTTTTTTCATCTACCACTCTAATAATTATACATAATTTATCTATAATTATATAGAATTATGTATAAAATTGCCACACACAAAAAAGCTATAATTATATAGAACTATATGTAATTATTTTGCACACATTTTTACGTATAATCTTTTTTCCTCGGGTCAAAATTTTCCAAAATTGAGTTTTCACGGATTTAAGTGATTGGAGTAAAAATAAATTAAACGAAATAAAAGTGTTTACAAAAAGAGAAATCCTCGCGTTTAACGATTGTTACGGTGATGTTTTGCAAAGTTCTCGTTGACATTAACGCATCGAAGGGTAATGGCGATTACGACGATCGGGTTTGATTCAGTTGGACGTTTGTTTCCAACGAGCCGCTCCCTAACCGCGATAAAGCGTTTGTCGAGGGTCGAATCACCGTGAGAATCGACAGCGTTCGTAATTATACGGGCGCAAGTGAATCTCCGCAACGCGTTTGTTGTGGCTAGTTTCGTATGGCTTTAATCGTAGAACCATAACGGATATCGTTGAGCCGTAGATCCCTGCAGATTCGCCGGTCAAGCTTACCGCTGCGAGGTCAGCGCAGCTAGTTGAAACAAAAATCTCGTCAGCCTTTCGGTCCAAAGCTTCCGTTCTCCGAGGAGATCCGGCGAGTCGCTGGTCCATTATATTTGCCGCATGAAAGATCACGGGTAATAAATGCGTATTGGATCCAGGTCCCTGTGAATCGTTCTCTCTTTTCCAATGCTCTTTCACGGACGAGAGATAGACGCGAGAAACAAAAACATACGAGAGCTTTAAAACGTCGCCGTTATTTACTCGCGCGAATTTCAAGCTTCGACAGTTTTAGCGGTTTGCGTACTACCTGGTGCCGTTGAAACTATTTTATTTTTAGTGTCGCGATCGCTTTTATCGAAGGTCGCTTCGGAAACGATTTTGCGACACGTGCTCGAGGACGAGCCATTCGTTTTATGACTCGAGTAATAAAATGCGTCGGATAAATTGGGCTTCCGTTCGATTTTCGGATTGAATACCGAGGCGCTGCTTCGGTGCAGTCAAAGATTCCTGGAAGTAGCACCAGAATTTCAATTTGTTCATTCGTAAAAGACATTTGTCGAACACTCGTCCGGTCAATATGTACTTTTAATCCTGCAGGAATTCCGATCAGCCTTTTTTTGTTCATTACGGAGGGGAGGGGGGGGGGGGTCGCTGGTAGTGTGAATTCAAAATGGCGACCAAATCGCACAGTTGCGTATATTCGCTATTTCGAATTTTACGACAAAAAATGTTTTTTCTAGAATATCTCGGCCATTTCAAATTTTAAGGAAAAGTCGTAGAAACAAAATTTGTAGACAATCTATTTTTCTACAACTTTGTTCCCCATAACTTTTCTTCTAAGATCGATATTACGCCGACGGCGAAGGAAAAGAGAAGCGTCACAATACTTTTCATGTAACATGAAATATAGGCTTTGCATTTTCATACGAATGTGAACGACTATATGTTATTTTCTATTCGGAACTATCATGTTTTTTCACCATAAAATTATCAGTCACAGCTGCATCGAGGAGGAAATTAGCAAGGAAAAAGCATAATCGAAATTGAATTTTTTGTTCTGTTTTTTTTTTAATCGGCTCGATTGAGTTCGCAGAATTATACAGAGTTTTCTCGCGCTGCACGTTCGGCGATCAATTATCGGTATACGCAGGTAGTCTCGGTATGGAATATATTCCAGGTATTCGGCGACCCTTTCGGGATTGATTCCTCGCCGACAGCGATTTCGTCCCGAATAATTCTCTCGCAATCCGGGAAACACGCTCTGAATTTCATATTATACGGAGACGTTTTACGTTCGATCGATATTCCATATCGTTTTTCGATGGCGATGAATTTTATGGTTCCAGCTTCGATCGCGATCGCGAGGGGAGAAGAAAATTTGGTCGATCTCGCAGTTTTCCTCTCGCTCAAAACCATTATCAGACGCGCGTATTTGTACGTGGAAAACCGAATTTCGCAGCTGGATACGCTCAGCTTGAAGCTCTGATGGAAAGCGCAGAAGCAGATATGAGAAGAATCGCTTACTGTAATGGATTTTCTCGTAGAACACGAATAGCTATCGTAACTTATACCGCTGACATAAACTACCACCCTCGCTATTTTCTACGTATCAACGAAGCGCGACCTCTTATCCATACATACTCTCCTCCTAGACGTTTCCTCAACTTCCATTTTACCCCATCTAATCCGAAGCTTTACGCGGCAACTTTTCCATGCAAAAGTCCGTGTCTTATCTCCATCGCATCGAAGAACAGAAAATCATCCACGAACACGTCTCGGCGCGAGAGCAATGGGAACGAGCGTTGAAATGATAAAAATGGCATTGTTACACGATACAAGGAAACTTACATTCCTTCCCCGAGGCAATTTCTACTCGCGCGACGCGCATGACTAAAACGTCGCAGTTTTCTCGTAAAACTTCATCCGGGTTGGATGAAGCACGAACGGGGAATCCGGTTTTTTCGCAGACCACCCGTTCCGAATAATTCTCTCCGCGAAACGAATAGAATTGTTCGACGTCGCGATTGCGTGGGGTCTGAAAGAAGAATGTTATCGATGCGGGTATCCGGATTGGACGGTATTTCCGTGAATCGCCGAGGAATTTGCGCGGATTTATCGCATCCGGTGGTTTTCTGAAGAACCGCTTAATCCGCCCGGTTCGAGATGCTCGGATGTATTATTCGTCGTCGTAGGCAACGAGCAGCAGGTATCTTCACGCGTGCATGATCAATCGCTCGGCGAGCAGGAGAGAGCGCGAGCGATCGAAGCTGCGCGCAGTAGAAATGGTTCTTGCGCTGTTCGCGAGCCCCGTTTATAAGCGTCTACGCAACGCGGTGTCGAGCTTAATCCATTTGTCACGAGTGTACCCGGAAAGGTGGCGGAGGGTAAGAAGAGAATACCTGTCGCAGGGCGCGACGCGAGAATTTTGCGCGCGTTATTAGTGTTGGTATTTTCCTTGGTTTCGCGAAGTAGAGCTGGATGTGGCACCCACGTTTGCGCCCACCATCCGTACGTGTGGCTATGTAACGCGCAAGGTTGTGTGTTTATCAAGCTGAACGTAACTCTGCTTTCACGGTTTCCGTACCCGCGGGTTTTCGGGGCCACGAGCCAGCGCCGAGAGATAGAGAAGGTACTGGCAGGCGGGGGCGACGTTTCTTGGCTGGGGAGCGGAAAGTAAAATCTGATTGTGAGAGCAAAGGGGAGTCTGAAGCGCGAATCTGAGAAAGTGCGGAGCTGGAATTGAAATCCGAGTGCAGGGAGCGGAATCCGAGGAAAAAGGAGGCACGGAGCGGAATCCGAGATCGGAGAAGGATCACGCAGCGAGAACTGAAGAGAACAACGAGTGGAAACAAGCGCATGGAATCAAAGATGAAAGGAAATCGAGCTGATCGTTAGATGGAAAATTGCACCACGGAGAGAAAAATCTGTCGGGAGAAACAAAAAGAAGAGCGTGTAGAGCGAGAAATCTGAGAGGAGAAAGATAATACGTAATTACGTTTCGAAGATAATACATAACTGGCAAAAAAGTAATACATGTTTGGGAGAGGAAGAGATAGCGAGATAGAGAGATGTAGTTTATCGTGTCCATAGCGATATCGTACAGGCACGTGAAGTTGGAGAATCAACAGAGAACATAGCAAGAAAAAAGCGAGTGGGAGAGAAGAAGTACAAATGAGACAGTAGATTACAAGTGAAGAGAACGATAGTAGGTCAAAACGGGGGAATAATTTAGAGAAAAATTAGAGTCGGAGATAAGAGGTAGACTTAGATTGGGAGAGATTTGTGAGGTGCGAACAAATAACGAGGCGACAAACTGATTGGCAATGTAAGGAGAGCGCGAGGGAGAGAGAGACAGAGAGAGAGAGCAAAAAGTAGAACTCGAGAGTAGGTTGGTGTAAGAGTCGAGGGAGGTGGTACGAGTCGAGAAATTTCAAGTGGGCGTAAACAAGTATAGAAATCGATGTGAACGTCTCCTAACGTTTCGCGGCAGAATAGACAGACGGGGACAGATGTAGGAGGAGAGAGAAAGGTACGCGAGCGATGAGCCCATATGCGTGCTCTTCCCCGTTTTGCCAATGTTGTATTGACGTTCGCAGGTACAGAGAGCGCTTCAGCATCCGCGCTGGTCCAGAGTTGATCCGAAGCGTTTCGCGGAGGTCGCATCTATTTATAGCTACCGGAGGGTCGCGGAAGACTACCTGTTGTTGGTGCCACGGCTCGAGATACGATAGCCTGGGCATACGCGAGAACCCCCGAGCGAGGGAAAAGTGGGTCAACCGAGCCGTGAAACTGGGTCAATCCACCCCTCGCGCGATCTTCATCGTCGCGAGCATCCCGGGAAGCGATATGTGTCCTCCGACTCGTCTCCCTCTTCCCCTTCTTCGGCGCTCGTGGCCGTTGGTAACAAATTATTTTTAAAAAAACCAAAAACCCGACTCCGTCGACAAATGCTCGCAGAAAAGCGAATAAATAAAATTTATACTATAATATAAATATAACTTGAACGTTGGAAATGGTCCCGCAGGGGACGAGCAAAGAAATCAAACGTATTGTTTGTAATTTGAACGGTTTCACTTGAAGACCACTTCTTGAACGATTACCTTGTCCCAGCCTGCGATACCTTTTCTAAAATTCAGGTTATATTCACATTATAGAGCTTTTTTTCGTATTATTCAGTTTTTTAAGTATATCAGAGGCTTCCCTTTTTCAAAATCTCGATTTCCCCTCACAAATAACACAGGAAACATTTTTTTTTCGGTTTCAACTCGATTCTTCGGAGTTCAACAAATTTTTGTGGGAACAACGAGTATACCTCTCTTGTAGGGCATTAAATTTGCTGTAAAAAAGTACTCCTGAGCAAACGCTATCCGACCAACAGTTTTCGAGTTACGAAGCTGTTAAGCTGAATGTTAATAATAATTGACAACCAATTTTATTTAAATAGGCGAATTCAAAAACAGCGCCACCGTGCTTCGAAATAGAACTAGAAAAAGTTTAGAAATCGAAATTTCTCGTGTTACTCACATGGGAAATCGAACGTTCGAACGAGTGAAGCAGCTAGTTTACTTAAACATTTTTTTCAAGCGGGAATATTTGTGTTTTTGGATGGATTATCAGATCTTTGGGTTGAACCAAAAGAAGAAAAATATCGCCTAAAGATGGAACACCCTAGTACATACATACGTACATACATACGCTCGAAAAACATTACCCTCCGCCCTCGGCAGTCGCGTAAAAGGACATCCGCCCCGCGCCAAGGATCGAAATATGCCGCCTGCTGTCATCGCGGAGCGAAGTCCAAGACGCTCCTCTTCTCGTTCCGCGGAGGGAGAAGTAGCGAGAATCCCCGGGACGTCGACGTCAGCCCCCCGTGAAATTGACGGGAAAATTTTTGAGGATCGTAGCGCGACGGTACTTTCGGACGAAATTGAAACTCGTAGCCGGAGCGAGCGCGCTGTTTGCTGTTGAGAATCTCACCGGTATTTGGCCGCGGTCAGCCCGACCTTACTCCGTCAACTTCGTGGGCTAATAAATATCCGGCAGGTGGCTAATTGAAACCGGGCAAATTTCACCGCGCCGCATCGTTCCGCTCGCGAAAACGATAATGATAATGGGAGGCCAAAAATTGATACAGCTTTACAGCCGCGGTATGATAATGCGAGAAATAATATAGTCGTTTATAAATTAATAAATTATGCATGCCGCGAATAAATTAGATTATATTGAATACTCGCCTCGTTACCTTCGTCCTCCTAGCTCTCGCCCTCGAATATTTACACGCCAGGTGTTCCCACGTTTCTCGAGCTTTCGCATCGACGCCTTTCCATCACTCGCCGTCAATGCGAATCGACGAATCTCTTTATCTCTCCCTCTCAATTATCGACCTACGATTTATCCTTGCCGAGCCTATTTATTCCACATACTTATGAGCGTGGCTCGAGCAATTCTAATTTACTGCCATTCATTTGACGTCTGCACGTGAGATCGCGATATGAAAATAGCAGCGCGGTCCTGATTCGCCTGATAATGTCGAGTAGCCAGCTACCCACCGCAAATTTGCTACGAGATTCGCAACGAATTACGAATCTACTCGACATCGCTAGCAACGGGCTGTACGATATCGATGTTACTAAAAATACTGGAATCACCAAAATTACTCCACCCCCGACGAATGCCATTATTTTATAGTCGCAAAAACAGCCGACTGCTCCGCTCTGCTCTGCTCCAACGAATAAAGCCATTGTTCGCAAAAAATCCGATCCCCGTTACTGAATTTTCACCTCACGCGCTACCAACAGGCTGCTCCGATCCACGCTGATTTGCCGAGCTTTTTACGAACAGTGAATTATTAATTAGCTTCCTTATTCGTCTCGACGAGTGATATTTATTGCTAGCTGCGGTGATACGAAGGATCAATTTTATTATTTTTATCTCTCTCTCTCGGGATTTTTCCCGGAGTCTCGTTCGCATTCGACAGCGCCTCGTTTTTCATTTATGCTCGCGAAACGCGATCCCCACATTTTCGCATCGGTTGTCCGTGATTTTGCAGATATTTTTCCGGGAAAAAGGTTGCGTGGAAATGACGAGAGATGTTTATTGGCGACGGTGGCAACAAAGTAGCAGGTATACGGTTCTCGGTGCGCTCTGGCCTCGAGCCGAATCGATATACCTACATGCTCATATGTATATATATATGCTCATGTGTGTATATGTATATATATATATATATATATATATATATATATATATATAAATATATATATACACGTAGTGAGAGATGAATTTTAATATTTCGACGGGCGAGGTGGAGAAATTACCCTTTCTAGTTTTGTTGTCATCCGCGTATCTCCGTATTTATTTATCCGTGTATCGTTTATTCAGCTTTTTGCAAATGCTGCCCTCGCTCGTTTTATCAACTGCTATCATTTCCTCGCCGATCTGCTGCCTCGTTTCTATTATAATCTGCCATCAAGAGAAACGAATTCGCGAGGCTCGATTTTCCGAAAATTCACCGAGACGGACACGTTGCTGGATCGCGGAACGAAGCGTATGGATTTTTCTTTCATCTCGAATCACCCTTCGCGTCAAATCTGATCTCCTCACCGACTCGTACAAATTTCGGTGTTCTCTGCGCGAATCTGACTGGTTAGGAAAAATTTATTTCCCTCTCGAAATATTTCCCGTGCAATTTTTGTGTCGGGAAGCTTCGTCGCGACGGGTAAAAGCTTTCACTCTTATTCGATCTCGATGCCTATTTTATCAGCTCTCGAAGATCTTTGTAGCCAAAATACGTCGGCGTCCGTAAAAAGTTTCATTATTACCAAAGAAACATCGGACGTGTGTTTCCATTTTTCTCCAAAAATATCGGCTCTTTTTTTCTACTTAACAAGACATGGGACGCGGAAATTTATAAAATTGAGACGTTGCAGGGCGACTGCACGCCGCGGCTGTATCTCGAGGATAAAGCTCGCGTAATTGGAGGTCCGTCGAGACCCTGCAAGGTCGAAAGCCAATCGCCGTTGGAAAAAGCTCGGCCGAATTCTGATCCACCTTCACGTGGCGGCGGCCGCGAGGAAACAAAAGA
Organism: Arge pagana; assembly: GCA_963969455.1. Lineage (NCBI taxonomy): Eukaryota > Metazoa > Arthropoda > Insecta > Hymenoptera > Argidae > Arge > Arge pagana. Next base: position 21,286,735 of record OZ018309.1, on the reverse strand, counting down.
AAATCTTTTCCCCCAAACAAGTTGAATTTCAAAGGATCGCGCATTCGAGAGGATCCGGCGAAATAATTCAAGCGAACCTTCGCCGATTTTACGAAAGCTCATTTCTATTTACGAGCAAATGCCTCGAGTATCTCTGGCTCTTCGAACCCGTTTAATTCCCCACCCAAAAAATATCACCGCCAAGCCAAACTTGCTGGTATGAAAAAACGCGTTTTTTCTACCCCGTCGCGCGAAGAAATTCAGCTGTGTTCGAGAAACCGACGAAAAGCTGGAGCGAAAAATTCGCAGTTTTATCGTTCAATTATACCTGTAATGGACTCGCTAATCGTCGCGCTTTTGGATGTAACGAAATCTGGTCTTTTCGCTCGTTTATCGTCCCATGTAAAATATCCTCTCGTCCCATTTTCCGCGAAACGAAAAGCAGCGCCGAGGTATATTCGAAGTCTCGCGTTTACCCGCCTGACGATTGTGGATTAGGTCCATCTAATTACGTCGAACCGTGATTCGCGGAATGATCTTCCGAAACGACCTTATCTCCCTCGTATTTTTAATCCAATTTCCGGTAAAACTTGGACGAGCCGCTGGTTTTAGATTTATCAAATTTAGCCCGTCGCTTCCGAGTATCTCGATCCTCCGCCTTTAAAATCTCCTTGTCGAACAAAAATCCACGCCTTCGTACATTTTTCGCGCGAACAACTTGCTAACAGGCTTTTTTTTCGCAACGCCAAAAATCCTGTCTCCAATTGTTTGCGGCGCAGATTTTTTCTTTCCGAAAAATTCAATTTTCACGAAATCGTTGCCACGATAGTTTTCCCACGTTTCGAGGGTGTTTCTAGCTAGGAGACGAAAAGTCAAGTCACCGTGGGATTTTCGTCGCCGCGAGCTTTCGCCCGGATCAAAGTCGATGCTCGCGATTCGCCACGACCATCGCTGGTCGGCGGACACGTTCTTGACGGTTTGGAAAAACGGATCGTCGGAGATATCAGCTGCTGACGAATCTATTTGTCGTACGTAAATACATTTTTCCGAGAGCGTAGCGCCGAGAAAATACGTGCGGGAGACAAGAGCAACAAGTGTATATAGCCTTCGTCAGCGTAGTCCTTCCGCAAATTGAGAGAAATCCGTTCGTTGCTTGGGAGGTGGGCGAGACGAAGGTTGGTCGCCGGATCGGAGGGTCACGAGTCGAGGGTGGCTCGGGAAAGGTGAGACTTCGACCACGTAACAAACGATGATGACCTCCCAGGCGCTAACCAATTTTTCACCGTTTCCCTCATATTTATCGCGCCTCGCTTTTTCTTCTTCCGTTTTTCACCTTCCCTTTTCATTTTCTTCTCTCTCGCATCTTTCACTTCATTTTTCTGGCCTGCGAGCTCGCCCTGATTTTCTGTGGCCGTCAGACGCGAGTTCATTTCCGTCTGGTGATTGGATATCGCGAGGGTTAAGCGAACACCGGAACAATCAGCGTTACGAATGCTCGCGTTGCACCCACGTCGCGATCGATAGATCCGACGCGATTAAGCGATCGGCGAGATTTTTCCGACGAAAACACGACCCGCGGAAAATTACCGCTGGTATCGAGAGTCGCGCGCGATGCACGTGCCATCGCGAGTCGGAAAAGAGATTGCGAAAGTTGCGATAAATATTCATAGTTCTCGTACCCACTCGACGCCACGAGTGAAGCGAAGGATCTCCGCGGTTATTCCTCTTTTCCATATTTTCGTGTAATTTGCAATTCTAGTCGTCGCTCGGCCGGGAATTCCGACGCGAGAGATATATTCATTGGTTTGCGGCGACGGATCAAGCGATTTCAAGCAGAGATTCTCGCACGATTTCTGATCACTCGGCGCCCCATAACCAACTTTTTACTCCACAGCCCTGCAGAGTGTCTCGATCGAGCCGCCGTTTATCATCCGCGTTTGCGAAATATTCACGGCAATGAATTTTCGCCGTAGAAAATTCAATGCTGGAAACGATTCTAGCCACCCGTCAATCTTGCTCATATAGCCCCTTTTTTTGTCTAATTTTCTCAAAATATCAACAATATTGTCGAGCATTTTTTGTTGGAGCAATTAAAAAAAATTCGGGCGTAATTTGCGGAGTGGATGTTTTTAATTGATTTAATCTATCGGGAGTGAAATTTTTGTTATTCAAAAAAAAATAGTTTTTTGTAAAGAAGCTATAGAAAAATTACGTTCACAGTTTTTTCTTAATCCTACACATTTTTTACGTAAAAGACATTCAGAAAATCTCGGAAGAAAAATACAGACGAACCAGAACAAAAAATTTCCGCCCTTCCAGCTCAAAATTTGTGGAGTTTGAAGAGGTTGAAAAAATCTGCGGCCGCGTGTTGGGAATTGACGCGGTTTCAATTTTTGCGCACTGTACGCCGCTCGAGCGAAGGTAAACGTTGATTAAAAATTATCTCAGGGTTAACGCCATAGAGACCCGGTTGGTATCGGACACTCGGATGCACCGGTGATGTGATTAGCTTTGAGAGAAGGGTGATCGTCTGTTATTAAGGTTCGGCAACGAACACTGTCAACGTTGTAACTTTCCGAGTCCACGTTTCTGCGAATTACCATGATTCCGATCCCATTTCGTTGGTCTCCGTTCTACTTTCGAGAATTCGTCCTCGCAGATTTCTCGTAGCAGTCGATGCGATCCTGACGAATTCCTACAGCTACGTAGGTTACAAAATGTTGTACTTCCGGGTCCAGGATGATTTATCCCGCTTTCACAATTTCTAAGGCAACGGGGCGGTAAATCAGCCCTCGATACCCACTCGGGGTCCGCGCGAACCCCTCTATTTTCGACGACGCTTCGCCGACCAGAATTAAGCTTTGCATTGTCTAAGGGCGAACCAGAAAAATCTCTAACCCTTTCGCGCATCGGTGACCAAAGACTTTTTTCGGCCACCTTCGGCTCTGCTAGCGAGCATAATCTCGGACACACATTTCCATCAGCTTTGGTGCGACTAGAGATCCAGGGAATAACGAATAAAAAATCATCCCCCGTCCGTGGCGCCCGCACGAGTCACGTGACCGCGACTCCGTGTGTCCGTGCGAAATCGAGGAGGTTTCCGCCGAGTATATGGGCCATGGCCAATCGATAGAGCAAACTGTTGATTCCCGTCCGGACCCACCGACCGGGTGGTTGACTCTTTTCCGATCGCGCGTGTGCGACGCACGCTTGGAAATTGTTTCTCCGACTCTGCGCATCGATGGGGTTAAAATTTGTCTCGCCCCGCCCTTTGGCCCGAGTTTTTTGCTCTCCCATCGGTCGTTACTTTTATTTACGAGTCTACACGCCGAGATGAGGTGCGGTTTTTCTTTGCCCCGCGACGCACGATGAAAGCTCGGTTACGAGCTTCCAAGCTACTTCGCCTGCCCTCGCCATTGTCATCGTAATTGTTACAGCGTCACGTCATCGTTATTTCCCCGCGTTTTCTCGTTATTCCTACGATTCCACGACCTTCCAGCATCGCTGGAAGACTATCAGGGGTGAAGAAGTATATTTGGGAGAAAAAAAAACAAGTAAGAATAATTAGGCAAGGGACAAAAAATAAATAATTAAATAAGAGATAATGATAAGAATAACAAATAAGGAAATTGCGGGTGATTGGACGCATTTTGACGCAATGGAACTTCGGCGCTGAAGAGCCGAGGTACGCGAAACGATGTTTTCGCCTCGTCGATCGTCCTCGCATTGCAAAAAGCACGGCGAGAAGTTCGCTATTCGCAAACGCTGTTACGAATAGCTTCGAGCTGTCGATGCAATATCATTAGAGACGCAAAAGAAACTTGAGAACCTATTCTTCGAACGCTAACGACGATCTTGGCATCGGAGTGAAAAATGGAAAAGCTCGGCCGTGAATACCAAGACCGATCGATTTTGCGAACGAAAACGAAACGAGATTCGCGAGGCGACGCAAGTTTCGGGAACAATTACGCGGGTCTGCGATGGAAGAGTTTTTTTCGAATACTCTCACGTGGAACACGGATTTTAGCTCCATTTTAACACGCCACGTTATAATTTTTGGTTCGTTCGCTTTTACATAAACGTAGCGTTTTGAAAATACTTGCTACGAAAATAGCACTCGATTGACCGCGTTGTTTTTTAATATTTTACACATCTCTAATTTATTTAACAGTCTTTCATATCCGTGCAACGAGTAGAATATATTCGTATCGCTCTAATGCAAATAAAAAAAATGTACACGGATTTCGATAGAATGATTTTAAAAAAAAATGAAAACACCTCGGTGAAATATATTCGTATAAAAAAATTCTTTCGCGGCCATTGTTATTATTTTCACGAAGGGTTCGCACATCGATCGAAATTTAATTGTCCGATACCACACCCATTTCGCAAACATCTACATCCAAGCAATCGCGCGCCACTGACAGCCCGCGATTAGTTCGGAGTCGTTATATTTGGTAATGTAGCCGCGGATTATTAGTCCGACGAAAGTTCACCGCTTCAATTTTTTTCACTCGGCTATTTCGTTCGGCTGAGGCGGTGGAGCTCATCGGCGACAAAGTTGCGGGCGCGACACAAATTCCGACCTGGATTCAAGTGCGAACAAGTAAGAGTAACGATTAAGGCTAACGACGAGAAAGTTTGGCACTAAAGCTCCGGAAGGGTTCCCCGAACATTATCGGTTTCTTCGTATATTTAAAAGTCGAACTCGCGACGACTCCATTCTTCCCAACTCGAGTGCTGCCAACGTTGCTGCTCTACCATTGTTCTCGCCACGAATTTTCGATGTTATCTACGTGAAATCGTTCCAAGAACGATCGAAGCGTGCCGATATCGCGCTCACCCTTATTTCAACGCTCATCTCCGATGTGAAAAAGTTTCCTCATTCCCGTCTTCGCTCAACCTCTCGGCACATTAATCACAGGGGTGAACAATTTTTTTCTAATCTCCCAACACCGACATACCTCACCGTTCTCTGCTTCATACGCTCCGAGTCGTTTCATCTTTCCTTTTTCACCAGCCCTGTTTACCCTCGAGCCTACGTATACGCGTACATAACCAACATACATACATACATACAAACATTTATATGTATATATATATATACACATATATATTACGGTATATATATATATGTATGTGTGTGTGTGTGTGTGTGTGTGTGTGTGTGTGTGTGTGTGTGTGTGTGTGTGTGTGCGCGCGCGCGCGCGCGCGCGTGTGTATATATTCGCGAAAGGTTACCCTCAATGCTCGGAACCAGACCCCCGAACTTGCCGACCTCGGTATCGATGATACGACATTAATATTACCAACCAACGCTGCATCCGAAATCGATGGAGCCTAAGTCCCAGGATAACAGGGGTCTCCGAGGACCGAGGTACATGACTTTGCTGACTTTCTCGACTCTTGCCTCCCGTTTTATTAGCCCGAGATTTCTCTCCTCAACTATTCACCCCTCCGTCTTTGAGGTACAACGGAATTCTCGTTACTCCTCGTTCTCTCCGCTCTTTTATCAATTATATAGAATACATATATACGTATATTAACCGTGCTTCCATCTCCGTTGCGTAAACGCGATAGAAGTCATCTCGAGTTTTCTCTCCTCGTTCCACGGCTCTCTAGCTGTAGCTCGGTTCAATCATAATTATTCCGCAGTTCTTGTTAGCTTTCAAATACACCGTTCGATGCTTTGTTTGATACTACTGCTGCTAGCGAATATTTACATACTCCCATCCACTGCTTATCGTGTTCTCCGCTTCGACGACACCAAGTATTCCCTTACATCCGCCAGACATCACTCCCACTGCGTACGTTTTGATCGTTTTCATCCTCAAAGTTGAATATTTCATTTGTCTTCGATTCTCCCTCTCCGTCTCTCTGTCTTTATAGGCGCGAGTTTCCGCTTTGCGGATTCCCAACTCGATCTCTCTGTCAACCTTTTTCACGCCTCTAATCTAGGATGCGAGGGACACGCTTGGCTTTACCTCCATAACTCAACGTTACTTGTTTCCCGCTACTTTGGCCCGTCAATCTTACCATTAGTTGAACCTTGGTCCAGCCCGGTTGCAACTAAGCTCGTCTGGTAGAGTTGGAGATTATCGTTGGTCTCTCCACGAAATAGATTGCTATTTTGGGAATAACAGGTTTTATTCAAAAAATCCCGTTGGTTTCGATGGAAAAGACAGTTTGTCTTGTGAAGTCGACAAATCTTATTGTCAGTAGTACATAGAATTTTACGCGAGGATATCAACGACGTGGGTAGTCGGCTACGAGCATCGAGCTAATTCTGCCTCGCTGGAAAAAGCAACCTAACGATTACTTACTGGCCTGCTGGTACCAATTTCGCAACTTCGCAGGAGTTTCACCTGAAAAAATAATAATCGGATCGTAGAAAGTTTTTCCGTGGCGTAAATAGGTGAATGATAATTGGCTACGCGTAGAACAGGCAGAACAGACCGTGAAAGTCGATCAAAGGCATACACTTCGCAGACATCTGCAATTTATCGAAGCTGTTTACTGGGAAGTTTTCCAGATCCCGTAATTGACACTCGCGATAACATCTTTGCTCGAAGTGAGAATTTACCTCGGAGGTGTGATAAATAAGTCGAGCTACTGCGCGCCGACGACAGACAAGGTCTCGGTGCGAGCGTCGTCGTTGTCGGTAGATTTTCTCAAATAACTTGTGACATCGCGCGAGGTCGTCCCGACGAGTTTCAGAGACGGAGATCACGAATATTGGGTTATCTGGCGATTCGACCGAGATCAACTTTTCAACTTCTCGCGCCTCTCTGTTCAAATAGAACAGCTTCGCTGTTCAAGGATCTAATCGCGAGTCTCGTCAGTCTTCCTTCGGGATAAAGGTTACTCGCTTTTAATGGAGGTGAGCCGTCGAGGTGGAGCGGAGCTTTCGTTTTGCACCGACGTTAAGCTCCGCTGGTCGCACGGTAGGCAGAAGTGGAAACGATCCCATCCATGTCACAACGTCGATCGTACAGCCATCATTTTTTTTAACCTCTTTAAAGTCATAAATTCTGAGCCGAAGGTGCGCGAATTTTTGCTTCGTTTTTTCCAAATATTTTTGTCCAATTTTCAATCATTTTGACATCCCAAGGTTACTCTGAAGTTACGATTGTTATGATTGTTTCGGAATTCTTCAAGCTTCGAATGTTGGTTCTTTAGGTTTTTTTCTTTTCAACGTCTCGCGAGTAGCGAAGAATTATTTCTTCAGCGGTCTTTCTTAGATTCGATGAATTAGAGGGTTGAAGAAAACTTTATGGCTATATGATCAGAACTGGCACGTGGCTGGAATCGTTTTCATCTGCTCCTTCATCTGCTCGCAATTTTCATCCGCGTGCGTCGCGTTTTTGAAGGTCACGAGACGTGGAATGCGAAACTTGCGACGAGGACGCGCGGGGATGACCCGGGACGAAGATCGCGCGATATTGAAAGCTTCCGAGGTGACGAATGTATATACGTTTACGTGAAAATCGACGGATCCGCGGGATGTTTACCGATTGCTCGGGGCGACGGAACGGTGAGAGCATCAAACTCCGACCGAAATTTCATAGAATTTCGTATCTTCGATACCTTTCAACGTTTTTCTCCAGCCCTCCCATCATTTTTCACGCTCCCAGTCCCTCGATGCGAAACTTCCATCCCGATGCTTTTTACCTTCGGACTCAATTTCGCTACATCCCCCAAAACTCGCCCGTTTACTTGGCACATGCATCGTACGAGGAGTGCAGAGTTCGATAACTCTCGCAACGAATATTTTCCACTGCTGGTTGTCGCGCGGAACGAGACGCGCGTATTCGTCCCGCGGGAGCAGAGACACCGCTTTGACCGGACAGCAGGTCATCCGTAGCCATGAAATTGCTCGAGGATATCCGGATTAGAATTTTCTTGTCGCCGCGTAATCTTTGAACAACGGGGGCCGCATCTGACGTGATTTATCACGCGGTCGGCGCGCGTCCCGAACGGAATTCTGGATCCCTGGTTCGAGTTCTCCTCCGACAAATCCCGGGGATATCCGACTGACCAACATTTTTGTAGGACTCTGAAGTCAATGCCTCGGATTACTCCCAAATCCCTGCCCAATAATCTCGCCAGTTAGTCCACTTTGCCACCGCTACTCGACCACGATCGACGATCCTCAATTCCAACCACCAATTTTTCAAACTTTCACCGAACACCTCCAACTTCGGCGGCATCGTCACACCGCGAGAAGATTATCGAGCGAACGGAATATTTCCTCAGTCTCGTTTGAACGAATCGTAAACCCATCAGTGTTTTCCGGACCGTGAAACAGGATCGTCTCAACTTTTCATCGCTCCAACTCTGCCTCGATGCAAGCTCGCAAATTTAACCGGCGAGAATTATCGCCGTACTATTTTTTGGTCCAAAGTTATCGCCTAATATCTCAACGTCGAAACGATTCTCAGATGTTCTCGGATTATTAATTAAAATTAAGCTCGCGCGCAAACACCGCGCCTCGCCTCCATCCCTCTGCGTGTTCCGCGCAATCTGAGAATGTCCGAACATTTAATCGATATCAATATTCGGTACTGCAAGCTTCGAGCAAACTTCATCGCTACTTCGTCCCTCGTCGGCTGCTCGTTGCTGAGCGTACGCCGAGAGGTTACGCCGGATGACAGTAGCTTACACGTTCAAATCGAGTTTCCCAACGTCAGCTGTCCCATCGCCTTGGGACCTCGATTGTTGATCCGTGAATTCGCAGCGTGTTCCAAAGAATATATAGGCAATTTTAAAAACGAATAAAAACATGTGCTACGATCATACTCATTCCTAATTAACGTATCCACAATCTCTGACCAACTTCATATTGATATTTGGAATCAAAGTGCTAGAAAAAAATTGTTCTTCGATGTATACATTTTTTTTCTCAAAAAAAGTCCAATTATTCGTTTTGCCCTAGGCTTCGCATTGGTAGTACATCAGGTTTTATTTTGGTGCCATCTTTATCGGTGTACTCGTCAATATCTCAGATCCTTGCTGCTCTCATCCTCGCATATTTTTTTTTCTACGCTTCGACAATTATGAGTCGGATATGTGGAAGAACATTCGTGTCTCGTTCGGCCCGCCGAGTACTTTTTTTTACAAAACTCAATGTCAAACAAAAATGGTCGAGCAAAAACTTTTGTTGAATATGTTATTTACGCGTCTGTTTACAGCAAACTTGACGTAAAATATGAAAATATCGCGAGGTCTGAATATAATGAAATAAACGCAGGGTAATCACGCTGGCTTCGTCGTCATTTTTTTAAGCAAATTTAATTCCTCCGCGTAGAACACGTAGCTACTAATTTATATCGTCGGTCGAAAACTGACAGCAAGTGCGCGAGCGTAACGAGTCGAGGGAAAGTAGTCAAGTATCGAATTAGAACAGATATTCTTCTGTTTGGCCGCCCTCTCCGTTTCGCCCCTCCGCCCTCCACCTGCCGCTGATGAAAATTATGAGGAATATTCCCGTGTTAGCGTTCCTTTCAACCCTTTGCCTCTCGACTCGCCGTTTATTTGTTTCCCGGGAAATTTCGCTCCCGATTTAATTATTCGCTTGTTTTCCACGATTTTTCCACGACCGGATGACGAAATACGCGCGCGTAGCTGCGAACAATGCAACGATGACAAAAGCGCAGATCATTTATTTCTTTCATCGAAGCTCAACCTACTTTTTCATCGAGACAATATCGAGCGGCCATGTCGTCCGACGAATACAGTTGACAAGCTCGAAAATTCCCCAAGGATTTCGAATCAATTAATTAATTACCGATCAATTAATTGTAATGCGCGACACCGAGGGAAAGAAACGCGAAATTGCATCCCGAAGCACAGAATGTATCGCGATAATTCCAACGTGGTAATTACCTTCCGCGTAATTTTCTACGACTCGTCGTTGGAATTTCCTCGATTTTATGGTCAACGCGGCGCGACGATCCGAAGATTAGAGGAGAAACGGGGAGAGAGCTACTCGCGGTGAAACGGTGAAAATTACCCGTGTAATTACTTTGGTCTCGGGAAAAAAAGCGAGATCACACGATTTCGTATTCCCTTTCGAGTTTCGAGTTCCTCGCCGATAACGACAAGCGACCTCGGGGTTGAACAAAAAAAACAAAAGGGGAAAAACATTAGATAGAATTGCCAAACATGCGATGCGGGAAAAGCGAAACAAATCGAGCAGTCCAGGCAAAATCCCATTAGCGGGCGCCGCGATAAGCGAAAACCGTAAACACACCCGAGCTCGAGTGAAATATAAATGATCACGCGACGGTTTTTCGATGGTGGAAAATAAAAAGCGTAGTTTCGATATCTCCTTTCGGAGGGGTCGATTATTTTTCTGCGACGGGGCGTATTACCGTGGCTAATTAGAAGGCAGCGGATGCGTAACGTGAGAAAAGCTCGCTGTTGCGTCTCTCGGCAACGATCGCGCGAGGATGCGCGGAGGGTCCGTTTCCAAGCGTGGAGAACACGGTGAGCCGGAGAGGAGAGATCGAAGCAGGAAGCGCGGCGATGGGTAGCGCGAGAGTCGAACAAAGCGTAAGTAAGCCGGAGCTCGATACGCCTGGCTCGTCGATGTTTCCGCAACGGAGAAAGCTTCTCTCCCTAAGAATATTCCTGAGCTACGATGTTCCGACGCTAGCGAATTCGTATGTATGGGTATAATATAATATATGGGTCACGGCGACATTTTTCGCTCATCCTTGAAAACTGGACCAGATAGCACCAAGCTGACTACGCCATTCGGAAATGCAACGCCGACAGAAAGAACACGGGTGTTTTTTCCAGTTTCCCATAAATGGCATAGCTAGTTTGATGCTGTCTAAGTTTTTCGCGGGTTAGTACGACTGCAGTTTGCTTGCAAACAGCGACACAGGTCGCGCGAAGAAGGATGCACATTTTATCCGCTAAGTCGCAATTATTATTTAGAGGTGCTTTCGTATGCCGTGTCGAGTTTAGAAATCCGATTAAGTATGTAGCGAAAGCTCTTTTATTTATACCAGAACGCGCCTCGCAACGATCAATAAGTAAGGAATCCTCTAATAGCGCGCATCCTTTATGAAAGTGACAAAAATCTCAATTGTTAAGGGACAATAAACGAAAGCTGTCCAAAGAATGTTTTAGCCACCAGCAACTTCGATGGTGAATCTTTAACCACCAGTATCCTTGACAATGTTTACCTTAGAGTAAAGACGTTTCGGATAAAAAGTGGAGCTTTCGCAACGTCGTACGAAAAGTGTCAGAGATTTTATACGTATGCGCGGAGTTGGTCGGTATATCGGAAAAGACAGGAATATTCAACTGTATTTCTGGATTATCTCGCATGAAAATGAAGCCTCGAATTTCGTGGTCCACTTTTTTTGAATAAATAAGCATAATTAGTTTCGATTGGGAATACGAGTGAGTTTACGTTTTACGGTAATTTCGGAGTATCGCTCTTGAATTTGGTTCAAAGGAAGGGCTGCTCCGCCGCGCGATGGAAATTACCTCGTCGAATAAAATTTGCGGTTAGAATCGTACGAGCTCGTCGGTATTCGCGTATTGGCAATCTTTTTCCCCTCGATCAGGGTAAATACGCGAGTGGAATCGTAAAATACGCTCGAATCTCACTTTTTTTCGGAGGACGAACGACGCAACGGGGTTCGATGGAGAAGGCACGTCGTGTTTTTTAAAACATTTCCTCCTCGACCCGGAGAAGCTCCGTTTGAAAGCAATACTTCCAAGCAAATTTCGATTCGATGAGCGGCTGAAGCTTCGATGGTTGGGAAACGAGTTCTGTCGACTTCCCGTTTGTATCGTCGGGACGGAACCCAGCACTGCAATTATCTCGGTGTTTGGCCCCTTCTCGACTTTCTTTCCTCTCGCTCCGCGAAATAAAAACGACCGTTTGATTAACGGGCTGCGTACACTCAGAGGCCTAAAAAACGTTTTTGTCAACGAATTTGGTACAACTACCAGTTTATTTATTTATTAATAAATGTTCCGGCGCTCGAATAGTACAGATTTGAAGAAGATACGATAATTTTTTCGTGCCATTATAGTCACAAATAACGGAGTTGCAGACGATCTTCCAGAAGTCTAAAGAAAAAAATTGTTTCGCGGTGAGTAAAGAATCTCAAAGACGGTTTTGAAATGTTTACTCTGCATTCGGCAGAGTAGTTTTGAAACGATGTACGTACTGTTAGTAAACGTAAGAAAAGTCTAGCAAGTACTCATCTCCTTAAGCCGCTGGTATGCGAGGAGGTTGCTCGATCGATAAGAATTTCGAGAGCTTTTCTGGACCAAAAAGTTTCGCTGGGCGAAAACCGCCTCGTGTCCGAGGGACGTATATTTTCCGTACTCGCGGCCGATCGCGTATCAGAAATACGGATCAGCGGAAGCTTCGAACAGCTTTGGTAGGCGCGTCGTGGCTAGAAGCTTGCGAACATCGAACTCGAACGTCACTGAGATGAAAATTTATAAGGCCGAGCTTCTGCCGCGTCGATACGCGCGATTCTATTCGGATTCGGAAAAGCTTCGAACTAAAACGAATATATCGCGCGCTCCGCGACGACTCGCCGGATTAATGTATCGGGAAACTCGGAGTTACCGTCAAAATTACGCCATTAAGTAAGGTGTCCCATTAACCAGCTGGTGGCTCGCTGTTCGCGCGCGACTATCCATTCCACTAAAGAATTCCTACCCGCGAAAGCCTTTTTGCCAGCGTAATAACGACCTATAAACTCCCACGCGGCGAGCGGAGGAACCACGAGCGTTAAGGTTGTAGTCTGGTAGCTTGGGTTGGAAAAATCGGAGTTTTCACACACATTTTGCAAGTACCGCACGTTAAAAGTATACTGTCCAAATTTCGGACCGAAATTCGAAATATTCACAAAGTTATGACGGTCGAGTAGCGAATCTCGTACATTCGTTATTCCGTGCGTAAACATCTTCTAAGAGCCCGAAAATGGATCGCAAAGTAGAGACGCGATACCAGAAGTCACGGACGTATGATTTTTCCATAAAAAATCTGTTGTCAGCGCCTCAAACGTATTTTTCTGGAAACAACGTTTTTTCAGTTTTCCGGGGTGACACGACTTTTTCTGTCCAGCCGATTGGGCTGAAACTTGCGTATGTGCTTCTACACTCCGTAGCTCTCGGAGGGACCAGGATCTTTTTTTTCTGCGTCCCCAACTTTCCATCTTACAACCCGATTCCCACTGAGAAAAAAAGGTCACTGTTTTCTCTGTCTGCCATTTTGTTATTTTTCAACACAGTTGTTGAATCCCAGTTCCAACTGGAATGACAAGCTAACAGAACAATAATCTGCTCGATTCGTTCGCTTCGGATGTCCTCAAGCGGCGAGACCACCGCGACAAGCCACCTATCTTTTTTTCGTTACGCTCGCTCTAGTGTTCAAAAACGATCATGCAAAATAGAAAAAAAGTATTGTTTTCTACACCTTTAGATGCCTATAATAACAAGTAAATAAACCAAGCCAATGGAATTGTCCTCGATAGGTTTTTTAAAAAATTCTCCGCGCGAATCGAAAAATTCGACGTTATGTGCTGTTTTTATTTTTATTTCTCGACGAATAACCAAGAGGATTACAAATCCTTCGTCAAACATCCGTAGCTCGTCTCGAGTTCCCGCTTCAGCGAATCTTCTGCGATCGATTCCTTCGCAACTCGTGTTATCGAATTCCCGGATCATTTTCGTTTTCGTTCCGCCGATTTCGCTTCGTTGCGTGAATCGGATAAAAAACTCGAATCGTGTTCTCCACTTTTTTTTCTTCGTATAAGTAGAAGAGGGAAAATTACGGATGTACTTTCGTATCGTGATCGTGGTCAACGTGAAAATCGGAAGAGACGGAAGCTCGCGCGATTATTGGCCGTGAAATTATAGATGGCAATTTGCAAGCAAACGAGCTAATGCGATTACGCTACCGCTTCTTCGTGGGTCGAAGCGTTTTGATGCGGGGACAAAGAAAACTCGTCGCGGTTCCGTTCCCAGTGTCTCGCGGAGATACGCGAATTGATTCGTGCTGCGTGCCGCCCGAGTTGATTATCAGTAGCTGGGGCGAGTCTGTACAGGACATACGTCCCTCTATCGGTACGGGTACGGTTACGCCTCCGTTTCCGACGGCACCTACTATCGGAGAACGGCGAGGCTGACTAACTCAATGAATGCTCTAATGGCGGTGGTGTAATCGCATTGCAAATATTTCGAGCAACTTTGTTCGCTTCCGACAGGGACAGTTGTTCGGGAACTAAGGCGGCCGCGCGAGGCTCGGTTACGCACGCAAGGCGATGCTCGTTCCAACCCAACACAACCAATACGCCTAACCGCGTGGCGCAGAAACGTTGTTCCCTTGTTTTTACAATTTAACAATTTTTTCCCACATTTTCCACCTGTTTTTCTTGAAGTTTTCAAAATTTCTTACTCCTCTGACCACTTTTTATCAAATTCATTTCTCTACATTTTGGTCGGCCATATTGGAGCCGCCATTTTCGATTTCAAAAAATTGACAGCGGATTCGTAATCAGCAACCTAAAAACTAGCTAGCTAGATAACACTAGCTAGTATTTCGTCTGGGCATGAAATTATTCTGGAAATTCTGCTTTTTTTAGTACTAATTTGTTATTAGCAATGATCATTTTAAATAGTTGGAAACCGCGACGAAATCGAGAGCAGACTGCTCGTAAACGTTAAGGGAGCAAGACACTTGATAAGTACGATTACTTGCAAGTATTTAAAAACCAGGACGGTTTAATTCGGTTAGGAATCGCAGCGTCAGCGAGGTAAAAACGCGAGATCGCCCGACTGAAGCGTTGGCGAACCTCCGTCTGATCGCACTCGACTATTACTACTTGTAGGCACGCGCGACGAGGCGACCGTCTCCCACGGACACAAGATGCTGCGTCGATGGTTGACCTGATTTTGCGAAATCGTCGAAATCGAAGCGAGCTAACGTGCCGCGATATTGCGGCTGCCTCGACACGACGACGGGATAAATCGCGTCACGCGTACATTTTTCGGAACGATGGCTGTGCCGTGCCCCTGGCGTTTCATGCGCGTAGAGGAGTGGATGTCCCCGTAGGAGCAAACGGGATCTCCTCGTTGGCCCGATTTTTGTCGAATATCGTAAATCAACAAACATTCCCAGGGTATCTCGAGTCGAGGTGATAAGAATTGCCGAATTGACGGGGGCCGCGCGGTATTCCCAGCCGTACGAAAGGTAAACATCATTTCAACGTGCTTTAAATTGAATGCCAGGGGAAACCGACCAGCTTAACCGTGCACGAGACGCGGGATCCGTTTGCCTACCGTTCGATGGAGCAAACGCAACACCGCGGCTCCGTCGACAATTTCAGCAATTTTTGGAAATAGCTCAAAACGGTGCTTGTTATTTTTTCGACCACTTTCGTCGATGCGATTTCGTTGGAATCTCACATCTTCGAGTACGTTCCTACCAACGTGATATCTTATTCGTTCGAGAGAATTTTCGTCGCTGGTACAAAATGAAAATTGTCACTGCAACGGAAAAGGAAAAAGCTCCAGGTAAAGGAGAGCTTACGACGAATGAGTAGCCACCAGTCTACTCTTCCCGATTTTCGATAACGCGATATCAAAATTCACCAGAAAAATAAAATCAGAAATATGGTAGTTTTTCTCTGAAAATCACGCGATCCCAGTTATCTCGATCGAAAGTGGCGAGAACGTATTTATTCTCGTTGTATGATGCCAGTCGTCATTTATCATTCTATTAAACGACGCAAAAACTCGAGGAATCGCGTCACCGGCAGATAAAATGCGCCGGCGAATTGAAAAAACGTATTTTCAGTCGGGATTCATTTTTCCGTTCGGAATAAAGCTCGCGGTGACTTTTGTTCGCCACATTTTTCCGATACGCGAACCGTTGGTTGGTTATTATGGAAAGGGGCAAAAAAAAGAAGAAAAAAAACCACCAAGCGTATGGGAAGTCTAGATATCTATTCGCATCGCTGTGGAATGTGGAAAATTTCACTTTCGCAATGGCTCCCCGGCGGGAAAATACCAACGCGATTGGGTTATTTCAGAACATGGCAGCCGATGTTCGTCTGGTTGAACGTTGAATGAGTTATTGGGTAATTTAATATCACGCAACTATAATAACGAGCAACGCAAAAAATCGCGTGGTATCGGATTTCGATAGTTCCCCCGATGATGTTCCCCCGGAGCTAGCTTTTCGCGTAATGTTTCACGTATTTGTTTTCGAAAGCTCGTTTCCAGCTACAAGTTTATTGGCAACGCATTTTTACAAAACAAACTACGCGGCAAATTAGCAGCAGTGAGAGATACCAGCTTTACGATCGAGCACGCCGAATAGCTTTTCGACGAGCGACACGGAACAGTATCTTTAATTGACATCTCGGCTTGGTTATCATTCGCGCGAGCGAAGCTCCGCGTTCCTTTGCTTCGAATGGGATTTTCACGCGAACCTTTCGACCCAGCTTTGTCGTCCTCGAAAATGTTTTTTTCACCCTTCGCGATTGAACGTAGCCGGAATAAATGAAGTTTCAACACGGATCATGCGATTTGTCGGCATAATCATTTTCTCGGATCTCTACGATCGCATTTTTGCTCTCAGCGGCACGAATTTCCATCGAGTCGATCTCGCGTGCGCCAAATTCAATGGGATATTTAAACAGGTCTGCGATGAAAAAGCTCTTTTGAATACTCTCACACGGAACAAACAGATTTCAACTTGCTCGTTCCAATACAAACTCCATTTTAACACGTCGCGACACAACTTTTTGTCATTTCTATCTACGTGCACACGAGAGTGTGCTCGTGCGTATTTCATACTTGAGTATGTGCGCGCGCGCGCGATTGTGTGTATGTGTGTATGAATGTACGAATCCGCATGCGATCAGCATCGGCTTATGCATACTTATACGCGCAATATCATACCGAATATACCTCTGCGTATCATTTGTCTTACGAATATACATATATACAGGGGAGACTCGGACAAAACGGTCCGAAAGGGCAAAAACTGATTTTCAGGTAATGGCTCATATCTCTTCCGATATTCTTCCATTGAACCATTATCTGAAAATCAGTTTTTGCCCTCCGGTCCGTTTTGCCCGACTCTCCCTTACATACACCACTCGTACTAAAAATATACATAAAATATATGCATATGTCTATATTAAGCATAGTAGTGTATGCATAGAATATGCATACATGTATATAACGTAAACCGTGCACGCAAACGTTTGCAGTACTGGTTATATAATTATAATTTTTCCCGTCTAATTACCCAGGACAAATGATATTTGTGTTATTGTGTGCGTAAAGTTGATGCGCGAGGGAAGATTTTCGGTATGTAAGGTGAGTTTCAGACACCGTTCACAGCGGCGTTTTGACCCTATGCGTCGAAAGCTCGGATCATCCGTAGATCGAAAATACAAATTCAGCCCGCTTGGCGACCATGGAAACTTTTAATCAGGAGGTTTAGCAGAACATTTTCCCCAAGTTTTAGAACAAACGACGGAAATTTATCCATTATTCTACCAAAAACTGCGGGGTTCTTTAAGCATTACTTCCACGGGTTCATTCACCTAACTGTTTTTGGTATACCCGCAACAAGTAGAATATATTCATCTCTCTCAGATCTAAATAAAAAAACAATACCTGACCGTGTCAAGTACGTGTCAAGGCGTGTTATTTGATATCAATTGTGATAGAATGATTGAGAAAAAAAATTAAAATGTATGATTCAATTTCAGTAATCACAGTAACACCGTCACCTGTATCTGCTAAATGTGATCACTATTGCAAACATTGAAACGCTTCGGTGAAACATCTTTTACGCGAAAAAATTGTTTCGCAAACTCGTGTTATACGCGCAAGTAGGCAAGATGTTTTGTCGGCGTCCAATGTGAGCCCCGTCTGTTGTCCTCTGATGGTAAATTATGCCATCAGAGGGCCGAGCGCGGCCAGCTTCGAGGATGGTCCCATTCAATTAGTGAAAACACGTCCCGCCGGTGATAGTTTACTAGAGTTCCGCCATAGATTACATTTACGTCCTGATTTAGCGATCCGATAAGATTGTAATTCATGGGCGCGGAGCAAGCGAGCAAGAAACAACAACAGGTGCGCGTCGTCTTCTCGCCAGAGGCGGAGGGAACGGCCGAGGTCGAAGGATCATTTCCCGTTAACGTTTTGCCGTAGCGGAACATCGAAATCCGGTGTACATTTATCAAACGACGAGTAATTTGTAATTCGTTTATCCCATCCCTATCTCGTTATCCTTCGGCAAACTCGATAACAATGATCACGCGATAAGAGGCCTCGTTCGCGCGCGACGTATCTCCGCGGATAGGTAAAAAATTTAAGTCTACGTGACGCGAATCGTCGAGATTTCACGTTTGCGAGCGTAATTTCTCCTCTCGCAGCGGCGTAAAAGCATCGGTGGATGCCGGAGAGGGCCCAACGAATTACCTCGGGAGGAACTTTTTCAAGAATTTCAGATGAAACGTATTAGGAAAGGTTTTCTTCCGCAAGATTGTGGGGACGCTGCGTGGACCGCGACCCCATTCTTCCGTAACGGCTCGTTGCGTCTTTCTGATCCGCTTTCGTTTCATACTTACAAACGAGTCTGATAAAAGATCGGGCGAATTACGAAGGGACTGAAATACGTGGGTGAAAAAATGGGACAAAGAATTCGACGCGCTCGTAATTCACGGATGCATTTATCGATAAGTGAGACTGTTATCGCGCGATTCCAAATGGAAACTAATCCAATTTCGATCGCATAGTCGCAAGTTTTTTTGATCTCTGTTCCAAATGTCATAAGTAAGGAATTCGATAAATTCATCGAGGAATTTCTTAACCAGCTAAATAAAATTAGCCTCGCCGAACCATCAAATCTAATAATCCGAAAACTTACCAAATCTAAGAGCCCATTAGCTTGATAATCGAAAATCGTAAACTCATAAACCTGTACGCGAATTCTATGTATTGTAAATTCATGTATTTGCATAGCATTAAAACTAATCAAGCTCTGATATTCATTTCTCAGGCATTTCTCATCTCTACATTTGACAACATTAGGACTTTCATCTAAATCTACGGTTCAACATTTTCGTAGGCCTAAAATTAAATTTTTTTTCTCACACTTCGTGTCAGCAGCACTGAAGTTCGAAGCATACGTAGAAAGGAACCGATTGCAGCGGGCATATATATTTTTCTTGAAAAAAGAAATATTTTCAGGAAAACGAAATAGTATTTCTTTAGTCGTCTATAAATAGCGGGAGAGTATAAATTCATTTGAGGATATTCACGAAGTACCCACTGGTACAATTTCCCTGCTAAAAGTTTGCCTTCCTGTTTACCATCAATTTCAAAAGTTAGTTCGCTAATGCCACGTTTCATTACGTTGAGATAATTAGTTGAACAAATAAAAAAAGCGCTTTCTAGTCAAACTGAAAATGGTATGTATAATAAATATAGTTTTCCTTCTTCTACGCGTAAAAATTGCAGCTTTTCTGTGCCATTTTCATCGAGATAACTTCATTTTCTTTGTTATTTCTACGTGTAATTTTATTGTCCAATTTTTTCAGCGACGAGATTTTTTTCTAGATAAAATGTATCGAATCCGTTTGGATTCAAAACTTTGTCATCGTTCTCGTCGTCGTGCCCGAATATCTTTAAGAAGGCACAAATGTCACTCAACGTACAACACTCATATTTATCTGAATTAAAAAAGACCTCGACGAAGAAGTATTTGACTCTTCGCGGAGCGTGTCGCACCTGATATACGCCAATCATTCTGCCGTCAGTTTGTTCGAAATATGCCGAGACCTTTCCGTTGGTCGAAAGAAAGTTTTTCCTTTTCGAGATGAGCGAAAAAAGTCGCGCCCCGGGTGCACAAACTTTTTCCTGCTCGAGAAGAGTGAAAAAAGTATACGCACATCGACATTATATACACGTCACAGAGTCTTGATTGAGGTTCGACCGGACCGATCCCCGACTTCTAATAACTTCCTTCAACGAGCATTAAACTCTTCGCATCATAGAAACTTTCTGGTTCGGAATCATTTCATCTACCTATTCCCCGATTTCGAAGCGATTTCACCTCGTTGTCCGGCAATTTTTCAATCTATTTGATGCGCGGTCCTTTATTTATTTGCGCCCTTGCAGCTCAAATTTCCTGACATTTCGAAGACATTAACGAAAAATGTACGTCTATATGATCAAAATTGACGCGTGGCTGGGATCGTTTCCATTTTTACCAGGTTGTCTTTCGGGCGTATGTATGTATGTACGTATGCATGCATGCCTAATTCTTTGGCACGTTTGAAAGCCTAAACGGTTTGCCGGATTTCAACTTCTGAGGTTTCATTAGATTCGTCTGAGTTCCGGTACTGACACAGGGTATATTCTTACAATATGGCCTTCGAGAAAAAATATTAGCGGCATCATTGAACAAAATAAAAAATAATGAAAACGAAAAAGGTAGCGCAGAGGGGGGACAAAGTAATGGTTAAATTGTCGTTTTTTAAAAAATAATTTGTTTTGTGGCTCACTGCCAACGAGACTGCGAAAGGGACCAGGCCACGACGGATTGACGGGGACAGAGGAGATCTATGATTCGAGCCATAATCTCTAGCAGGCGCGTTGGAAAGGACTTCGTTGCGCGAGATGAAATGAATATCGGACGGCACGTTGCGGTGTGTTGAAACGCGCGTGGCAACTTTCTCGTTAAGTAAAGTGGTCGGAAATTAAATTGATTTGTCGCCATACCACTGCCCTAGCCTCGCTCTCATCTACGATGCATTGTTCGCACTTTTTCAGAAGATTCATTGTTACGAGTTGGCAGCAACGCCGAAAACAATGATCTCATTGTTTTACCGCGGCTCGAAACATCGCCGCTCTCATCTCGACTCCCGTCGCGACCACCTGCCCGGTGACCCCGTTCCCAGTTCCCGTTCCCTCTCCCCTTCGCGCCTACGTTTCACGTCCGCCGCGATTTTTCGGAAGATTTCGAAACCAAGTCTCGAGACGAGTGATGCGACAACGACATGATTATTCACGTCGTCTCAAATCCCGCCGACTAATGATAATTCCCGAGCTTTTTGCTCGTTCCTCGCGCCCTCGCCTACCGTATCGAAGATCGATTCGGGCAAATACCTTTAATTCCACCTGCCAGAATTGGTTTACCTTTGTAAAATCACATCAGATCCGTTGCTCGACTCGATTTATTCCCCCCTCCCCAGCTTCTCCGCCCGCCGAACGCGAAAAATAAGTCTCCAACACTCGCGCAAATGTAAAACGAGACGGCGAAATAGAATAAGCTTTTTATTTCGCCGGCGAAATAAGTTTAGATAAAAGCTATCTCTCACGGCGAGTCGTAATTCTCGAAATCGAAAAATAAAGTAGGAAGCACTGAAATTTTACTCTCGCACCGCTCGCCGTAATTGGTCGATAAGAGGGGATCGCGAGAAACGCGGATGAAACTTTTCTCCTCACCGGGAATAACTTGTTTCATCTTTATCTCTTCAGCTCCCAGCATCCGATTCGTTACTCGTTGAAAAATCGCGACTGCGAATCGCATGATAGCCGTATATTACGACACCCCGGCGTATTCCAAAGCTCCTCGTCCTTTTATCTCCTTAAATATATATTCGTCGCACTAAAATGTATAGATCAAAAAAATTTAGCCACCCACATCCTGGCAAGGCTATTTTTAATAAAAAAAAATTATGTTATTAAATTTTTTTCCCAATCATAGTTTTTTTTAATCATAAATTCAGTATCAATCGAAAGCAAAAAACATATAGTATTCTGCTCGAAATAAAAAATCAGATAAAATTGTTTTTCCTCAATTGAAAATAGCTTTGACAGAATATGGGGTGTCTACGCTGCTAGGCTTTTTCTTTTCAACTATACATTTTATTGCGAGTGAAGTATATTTAATCAGAGGATGAGAGTGTTGAATTTAGGTCGGATATTAGCCGAGTAAATTTCGACGAGTTTTCACGAAAACGAAACGAGCCGCTTATGCCTCCTTTGACAAGTTGCGGATTACCACGAAGAGACAGGTGAGAAGAGACCCCTCGCCCTCTCTCTCTGCTCTCGTATCGCCGGAATCAGACGAGCCGCGTCGATTGAACGAGAGAAAACGATGCCCGGGACTGACTGATAGTCGCGATGGGAGCTCTATTACACGATCGTACGGGGATTACGCACCTCGCTAATGCTCGTTCGTTTGCGGAGGGTATATTGCGACGTCGCAGGATGCCGAAAACCACGAGTACGAGATAAACTAGCGAGGGGGTCGCGGCGTCGGCAGGTTCGCGGGGAGAAGGGGCCGGGAGGCGAGTCGACAAACGCGGGGTTGGTACCCGAACGCGAGCCAGGTTATTTGATATTAATTTAGTGCCGCGCGGTGTAAGCACGAAGCGCAGCCCGCTCCGCAGTTTCAAAGGGTTGTCAGGAGCAGACGAGAGAGAAGGACGAGAACGAGGATGCCGGCGGAGGTCAGGTAAGGAGGGAAGAAGCAGCGAGATGGTTGCGCGAGGTTTGCTGCGAGAGTTCGGGGTGAAACATCGAGAGTGAGAGAGGGGGAACGTTGAGCGAAGGTGTTCGCGTCTATCAAGTCACAGGTGTTTGCGTTTATCATTTAAATAACGTAAAACTCGACCAATTACATCCGCATCCCACTTCTCTTCTCGTCTGGCCCTCGCGCGACCGTCATGACTTTATTTCGCAACGGGGTGGATTTAGCGATCTCAGCAAATGAGTTTCTGCGAGGATCAGCGAAGTTTTTCGCGTGTTTTCGCCGAGGGTACAGTGAAACGTATCGGGTTATACTCGGGCGTGCGGCGGATGGACCGTCCACATTTTTTTGTGAATTACTGGGGTCATTCGCAAGTCTTACGCCAGATGGCCCGGGGCTTAACCGTTGTAGTCACTAGAAAATAATTTTTTTAGAACGTTCACTCAAAAATTACCAAAATTCCGCACCAAGACTCGCAGATTTTTTATTCACTAGTGCATTAGCGTAATTTTTTTTATCTTATTCCATACCGTATTCCAGTTCGGAGTTTTCATTTCTGTCATTTACTTTTCGGACGTTGGAGCTGTGTAAGTAAATTTCTCCTCGATCGCTGCCACGAAAAATGATTTAACTTCATTAGGAATACGTTACGGAATAAGGTAGGAAAAAACTACGCTAATACACTCGCGAATAAAAAAGTTGCGAGAGTTTAGGTGGGGATTTTGGAAATTTTTGAGTAAAATCTTTTGCGATGAGAAACGGCATGACAGCGATGGCAAAGTGAAGACGATTGCGTATACAGAGAGCGAGAGGAAGCGAGTGCTCTTTGGCACAGTGGTTATAACGATTCCGTTGAAGCGCAGCATCCGAACCGCATAGCGGTTATACGTAGACTTCGATGCTTCGAGAACACGCGATGCTCGCTCGAGCGATAACGACGATCTGATTCAATGATTGGACACGGATCGTAGATAGTTTTCCAGATAAATGAGCCGGAATAGGTTCCAGGTTTCGCGTCTGCGCTGCAAAACGTTACTCTCGGATTTTTCCGTGATCGACTAACGCGCAGAGACGTGACCCGCAGAGAAATACGATATCGTTGCGCTATCACGCTCTGAATATTCCAAGGATAGCACCTGATAATCTGCCCTATCGCGGACCGGTTTATCAGCATCGTCGCATCTTTAGTCGGTCTCCGTATCTATAGCCTGTCCCCAACCAAAACCCGGAAGCTGATCGTCGCGACCCTATTCTCTTATTCAGCAAAAATTCGTACGGTGTATAAAACATCAACTAATCGTTTCAATTCTCGCAGGGAACGCGAATTTTCCGCCAACCGGAGTCGCAATAGTGAATTTTACGAGCACCGATTAGCGAGCCCCTAACCTACCAGCAATCTCAACGCCCCCGAATTAATCGAAGTCATATTGCGAGTGTGCAACTTTGATCCTTGATTTGAAACACTGAAACACCTTCGGACGCTGACAACATTGCTAGTAGAAATGAAATAATTTTTTTTCACTAACTCGCCAATGCGACTAGACATCCTACGAGACACGGCAGCTTTTAAATAGCCGTCACTTTCAAATCGTAGGATTTAAAACGAACAACATAATTTTTTGTTCTTATTAAAAAAAAAAGAAAAAAATAGAATTAAAAAAAAATTATTTAAAATTAAAAAAATATTTCTCACAGTCGCAGTTTATAGATCGGTATAAGCCAAGCTGAGTGGGTGGTGCGATTTCTACATCGCTGGTCAGTTTCCGGTTTGAAATAGAGTTGAAACTGGATTATTTCTACTAGAGATATCAAAGCTCGGAAATGTAGAACAGTAACGCACACGACGCCACGTGCGGTCTGTCGCAACGTTTTTTGCCTTCGGTGAGATCACCCCAAAAAGGTCACACCGACGTACGTAGTCGTCGCTGGGTACGGGGATACGACATCGCGAGGTCCGGAGTAAATCGGGGGAAAAAGTGTGAAATGCATGCGAGACTCACCGGAGCCGAAGACTATCGATGGCTGTGGGTGCTTTGGCTGCTTTCGGCACTTGGTGTACCTCCGTTATTCACTCGAGCTTGCTATTCGCTACCAACAAAGACGCTGCTTTGAGGCGTTTCTCTCGGGGAACGTGGCACTCATCGTTTCGTGGCTGCTCCACCGTTGTAGCGTATTGACAGGGCGTGATGTTTTGATTCTGGGAAGCGCCGGTGTGTCCATCAAAAATTCAGAACCTTTAGAGGCGCGGCGGTCCGCTGATGCGCGACGAATTCACAACAGCCGAATATAAAAACTTGACGTGAATACCGAAACGTTATCCTGCATCGATCGCGAGCAGCGCCGTATATTCGCGGCGGAATAAAAATTCCATTCGTGCCGTATTACAGAATTAGACGGCTGAATTTACTCCGAAAAATACCCAGCGCGGAGATTTCCTCGGGAAATGCGAAAACGATGAGACCGTCGGCGTACAAGTAGACGGAATACGAACGAGAGCACGAATAAAATCACGCGATTAGGGACGATTTCGAGGGAAAACGGTATAACTCGATTTGCAACGCGACCGATCGTCAAAACGATGATGACAAAGCTGAAAAACGGAAAACTTCGACGAAATCTGACGAAGACAGAAAAAACAAAGGAATCTAGTAAATAAATATATGTAAGTCTATATCTATAAACGATACCATTCTAATATCGTACGAGCAATTGATCATTTTCTTACCACGCAAAATAGACTGCACCTTTAGAAAAACTTTAGTGTATCCAACTCGAAATTCTCAAATGAACTTCAGGTTTTTCAATTGATTTCGCTAGAGTCAAATTTATCACGCGTGTAATCGATTCTCTCGGAGCTTTTTTCTGCAACGCGATTTTATCTTAGTTTGCCACGTGGTTTGCGTTTTTTCAGAATCGCGTTTTTTCAATTACACCGTTATTTCGCTCGTCTCCTCAGGTTTCGGAGGAGCTTCCCACATTTTGTTGAAAAACGCACGAAGAACGGTTACACGAAGGAGAACGCGACCCGTCCGCTGAAACGAATGGTTAAACTTTCCGTTGTAACGAAACGCGTTGATTGCAGAGGGAGAGTGCAACGGAGAGAATTTCTTTGAAAGACAATTGCATGATCTTACCGGAGCTGCGACAAAAGCGAACGATTTCCCGCACGTGAAAAGAGCTGCCATCTCCACGCGAACTCCTTTCACGTTTTGCGTCGCGCGAGGGGCAAATAGCAAAGCGCGCGGCGATCGGAAAAGGATGCGTCGGTTTTCTATCAGCCGAGAGTTTCACCTTGCGATTGCACGATCGAAGCACCGTATCACCAAATTATTCACCGCACTAATTTCACCCACGTTTATTCCGACGGGAGCAACGAGCTGGAGCGCAAAATACGACCGACGCGTTTGAGCGCTGCCCGACGACTTCGATCCTGTAGATGCGAAATGTCAACAAGGGATTATCGTCGGCGATTCTTATGCGAATGAATCGAAAGGCGATAACAACGCGAGACTATCGAAGCACCGACCTTGTTTTGCTGTACGACGTCTATTGCCTAGCCAACTGCGACGAACGAATTCTCCGAATTCGTCGTACATCGTTGCGTAGAACGGTCGTGTTTATGTTCGTTAGGTGCATTATTCTCGGAAATCTGCTACACCAAACTGCGTTCGTCGTAGCTATTCGTTAAGGTGGCTTGGTCACTTCGGGAATAAACGAAAGAAATCTGTGAAATTTACAAGCCAGATGTGTCGTCAATAAAGTATGTCCCATTCATTTGCAATCAAGAAAAACCACAGGCGACGAATTAATTTTTAGGGGAAATCGCTACCGAAAAATTCTTAGTTTAACGCGTAGTCTTACAACAAAATTACCAAATCGACTCCATTTCCGGAATCGAACGGTGGAGCTCGAAAAATGAAACTTACGTTAATGGCATTTATTTCGAAGCATATCTTAGTTTTGAGAAAACGTAGGGTCGACGACTTTAATTTTGAGAAGATTACTAGAAAGGTGTAGGATACGAAAATCGTTTCTTTCTGTTACTGCAAGCAAGACTTACAAATTTCTACAAACATTTTATTTTAATTAATTTAATCTTATTTGTTTGAATCTTGAAAAAATAATTAAAAAAATATATATTGTAGTATAAATATAAGTTTCATTTCAGTATTTTCAGTACCTATAAATGCAAGATTCGTTTATGTTATGGTATATATTTTATTTATCATTTGCTTAAGATTCAAGCAAATAGCATTGCGGGATGAATTAACCTCTATGTGGTGTTTCTAGCTTGATATGGGTGGCATCGGCCGAACATCGGTCTCCCCTCTTCCTCTTCCCGTACTCGTCCTGCTTTCCCTTTCTTCCGTTCTCCTACTCTCTTTCGATGTCCCCGTACTGGTCCCACAATCAGGTACTGTTTGGAATTCGCGAGGGTCGACTTGGATCCATTGGGCATGGTCCCGATGCTGTCCGACGACCAGAACACATCGAGAATCGCAAAAACATCAATTTTGCATGATTTTGCGATGGGTCTTCCTCGGGTTTTTTCCGGATTTCTCGACATCCAGCGGACATAGATATAAGATCAGGCACTGTTTGGGATCTGCAAGGGTCGACTTGGATCCATTGGGCATGGTCCTGATGCTGTCCGACGACCAGAACACATCGAGAATCGCAAAAACATCAATTTTGCAAGATTTTGCGATGGGTCTTCCTCGTGTTTTTCTGAATTTCTCGACATCCAGCGGACATAGATATAAGATCAGGTACTGTTTGGGATCCGCAAGGGTGGACTTGGATCCATTGGGCATGGTCCCGATGCTGTCCGACGACCAGAACACATCGAGAATCGCAAAAACATCAATTTTGCATGATTTTGCGATGGGTCTTCCTCGGGTTTTTTCCGGATTTCTCGACATCCAGCGGACATAGATATAAGATCAGGCACTGTTTGGGATCTGCAAGGGTCGACTTGGATCCATTGGGCATGGTCCCGATGCTGTCCGACGACCAGAACACATCGAGAATCGCAAAAACATCAATTTTGCATGATTTTGCGATGGGTCTTCCTCGTGTTTTTCTGGATTTCTCGACATCCAGCGGACATAGATATAAGATCAGGCACTGTTTGGGATCTGCAAGGGTCGACTTGGATCCATTGGGCATGGTCCCGATGCTGTCCGACGACCAGAACACATCGAGAATCGCAAAAACATCAATTTTGCATGATTTTGCGATGGGTCTTCCTCGTGTTTTTCTGGATTTCTCGACATCCAGCGGACATAGATATAAGATCAGGCACTGTTTGGGATCTGCAAGGGTCGACTTGGATCCATTGGGCATGGTCCCGATGCTGTCCGGCGACCAGAACACATCGAGAATCGAAAAAACATGAATTTTGCATGATTTTGCGATGGGTCTTGCTCGTGTTTTCCGGATTTCTCGACATCCAGCGGAGATAGAAAAAAAATCAAAGGGGTGGAGCACCTAATTGGGGCGATGGATTTTAATGGAGCATCTAATTAGCACTTAATTCCTGCCCAAACAGTTTTTCGAAATTGGTCCTCCTTCGGTTGTGATGTTTCTAGCATGATCTCAAGCTAGCACCACGGGTATTTTTCAAAAGATGAAGAGCACTTAATTCGGCAATAGAGCATTTAATTAGCATCTAATTAGCATTTAATTCTCAGATATCGCAGAATTCGATTCGATCATGTGGTGTTTCTAGCTTGATAGAGGTGATGAATTATTTATTGCAAATTTCTGTGCACACATATTACAGATATAACATGGACATTGTTATTCCCTATTTTCAGTTAGTATTTCCCAACGCAGTCGGATTTGTTTTTTATAAAAATAATTTATCCTCTTTCCCACTTTTTTGTTTTCATTATTTTCTATCTGTTTCAATCAGCGCTCTATCGTTTTTCGCGAACGCCATATTGAAATAATATACAGAGACTAACCGGCTTACCACAGAGGAATGGTTGAAATAATTGTCAATTTACATGATTTATTACCAGTTTCACCGTAATCGGTTGTTCCAGGCACTTTGATACCGATTACAGCGAGACTCGTAATAAATTAGCTGAATAGAAAATTGTTTCAACCATTCCTCTCTAGCGAGCAAGTTTGTATACTTCAAATAGCTCCAGCTAGTCTTCTAATTATGACATTCAGGTTTCATTTTACGTACAGTTTTGGAAAGCTTGAAGAGTCAGCTTTAAGAATATATTTTGGTTATTGGAATGATTACGTGTAATTTCAATATAAGTGAAAAAACAAAAAATTCGATGCTAAATAAATAGGAAACTAGAATAAAAATAGCGACCTTAGAGCTGAGCTACGGCACCCCTCTTTGGTGAGGAGTTTTTGTAATCAAACAAAAATATTTGGCAGGGTAAAAATAGATTTTGTTTGTTGTTAATTCTTGAATTAGCCTAATGCATGCATGCATACATGCATACGCTCGAAAAAGATTACCCTGCCTTGGCAATCGGGTAATAATAAATCCTCGAACTTATCAGTTCCAAAACATCGACGAAAACGAGAGTCACTTTGGGATTTCGTTGCAATTCGCTGTGCGTTACGCTACAATCCGAGTAGGAATTAATATCTTGTAAGTATTATAATGTAATTGGGCGATATGAAATGTCAAGGGTAAACGTAATTCGAAAATGGAGTCGAGTTACGCGCTTTGTCATTTACCCGACAGGATTCGCATGGGAAGGGGATTAACGCGAGGGTATTTGACCGTGGAAGCCGGATGAAAAATAAATGTGACGTACATCGTGCCGCGTCGCTTACGTTTCCGGCGACGCGCTACGAAATGTGATAAGGTTCGTCGTTGTTGGAAACGGTAGCGAGGTAAAAATTCGCGTAAAATCGGCGTCCCCTCCCGAGGATGAAAAACCTCGGTGTAATTTCAATGCGAAGCCGAGTCTCGTTTAAACTTTACTGTCAGGTCGCTCGTCGCGCGCACACGGGCGAAGTAGAGTAGCAGTCGAACTTTTGCTTTGACCGAGTGTGTCGCGGGTTTGCTAAATACTTAGCAAACGCCGAGGCCTCGGAAGGCCGAGGGGAAGTTTCCAATTACAAGGCGCCAGGGTAACCTGAAGTTTGGATCGTTGGAACTGTCGAGGCACTTCCTACGAGCCCCGAGAACGCTCGTAGTCACGCGTCCTGGATAATCTCCAGGAGCTACGCGCGAAAATCCGGAGCGTTTTTCCGAAACTCTCGAGAACATCGATTCGAAAATAACTTGCCTCCTCGAAAGTTTCGGCAATTCAGCGACGAGGACATCAGTCGTGGTAGGCAAGTCCCAATAGCCACGTCGGATTACTCGTAATTATTAAACCCTGCCACTCTCATTTTACGACATATTCGTTTTATTCGACGACTCGAGCGCAGCAAATTTTCGCGACGCGTACATCAATGTTTGGGATTTATTTTACGGTTACAATAATAAATTACCGTACGTACATTTTCCCGGTATATTGTAGCACTCGTGCGGCTTACAAATTTGATCTAAATTCAATCTAGAGCCTCTCAAAAAATGGTGCTGGGCGACGTATTGGAAAAATAGAAATTACAAAATTATCAATCAGTATAAGTGTAGGAATCGCTAACTTGTAGTTTTTAAGGAACTGCCAAAAAATTTAGCTCTATCAATGAAAAATGGCGATAAAAATCTGAAATTTTCCGGGTAGAACAAGAAAAAAACTTATTATGCATACCATTTTCAGGTTGATTAGGAATCGCGATTTTTTCTTTGTTTAACTATTTATCGCAGCATAACGAAACGTGGTACTAGTGGAGTAACTTTTCAAGTTGATGGTACGTAGGGAGGCAGGTATTTAGCATACCGGGGAAAACACACGATGCGAAGCGGCAACGCGACGTCTGACTTTGACGTGCTGTTGCTACTGACGGTAGACGACCGCGACGCTGCCTTCAAGTCGCGAATCGAGCTGGTGCTCCCATCCGGTCCGGAACCGGATCCTGGAAGAAGGTTCCCGCGAATTCGTCGAGAAGGCGGCGAAAGTCGCCTCCGGTGGTCCGGAACCGCGTAGAACTCCCATCAACGTATCCGCGTGATAAAAGTTTGAAGTTCGCTTTTAGCCTGCCGTTAATTATTTCGAGCCGTTCAAAACACCGAGCAGTTCGCGGGTGCGCGAAAGTACGGCGAAAATAGCCATCGCCGGAGGATAAAACCTGGCTTGTTTCGCAGCCGGCGTTACTTTCGTTTCGAACCCGCCGTTCGCGTGATTTTTCTCCAAAATCGTCTCATCGGGAGGAAACGACGCGTGAAAATATTCGCAGGGAGGTAAACATCTCGCTGTACCGAAATGAGTCTACGCTCCTCGAAAAACGTGTCGTTTATGTTTTTCGTCATTCGGCCCTCCTTTGTTTCCGCGACGTTTCTCCCCAGACTTTCTCCATAATTAGGCGGCTACATCCAGTTCGCGACCGGAACAAAGAAGTATTTCCACTTATTTTTTTAATTTTCTTCCGTGGAAGCAAGTTTCCGATTTTTTTTTATAGCAAAGCTTTACAATTTTTTCATTGGAGAATATTTATAAACGACTCCTGATAGAATCTTGGTATCCAAGTTCGGGAGTTACGCGCTGCTAGATGACATCTTAGAACACATCTCAGATGCCATCTTAGTCGAGTCAATCTGTCCAAATATTTGCTCTGAAATAACGAAAATTCCGCTCAGCTTTTTTTTTATTCGTAGGAAGGGTGGAGGTGTGACTGGTAGTGTAAATTCAAAATGGCGACCAAATCGTGCAGTAGTAGTGACATTGTATATTTATTTATTCATTGCATTGTAGGCCAGGGGCACTGGAGCATGTGTTCTCTTAAAAAAATGTTGAAGAACAAAAATAAAACGTAAAATGTTGTGTCATTTATTTTCTACCACTGTAGTATTACCGTAAACTGTGTGTTGGCTTGACAGCCAAGCCAGCCGCTAGCTTGGCTCGCTCTATATTCGCTAAGTTGCGCAACGATACAACAGTGGAACACTGTGTAGGATCGAGCTTGAACCAACATCGATATTGTACCAGGGAGGGAGAAACGATAAATTGCATGGACCGCTGTCTTTCGCGAAATGTAAAAAGTAATAAAATAATGATTTCATAGACTATAGAAAAATATATATAAATATAGAAAAACGCGTTTAAAGTTCTACGTCGCGTATGTACGTAGATAAAATGTAATGAATAAGTATTATAGTATTGTAGTACGAAAAATCGATTCTTCCAAGTAGAAGCTCGAGAGGATGGTCGTTCCTCTCATCAGCAAATTGTTCGTCAGTCCTCGTCGGGATGCTAGTTCGTGAATCTCCGGTTAATGGTCCTCGCGCGTCGATACCTTCGGTCCCATAGGCAAATTAAGCTTCGGCTCGTCTCAGCGTCAACGATTGCCTTCCGGTCCAGCTCATCTTCCGCATCCGTTCACGTCTTCGCGCCGTATCCTTTCCAAAGGATCCGCGGCGGTTATTTTCCGGAAATTTCCCCTCCCCGCGAGATATAGCCGTGCGCGCATTTATGACCTGGCAAAGTGACGCGAATCCTGCGAGAGCACGGGGAACAAACGGAGTGCGACAAATAGGAAAGGTTGGCGAAGACACGGACGGTACGTTGTCAAAAGGATGCTCGTCCTCTCGTTGAGTAATTGAAGGGATCCCTCGAAAGCTGGAACCGGGACGCGAGGGTTGCCGCCACTAGGGTTGAGCGAAGGGGACGAGGCGGGATGTTTAATTTGACTCGTTGAATTTCTTCCTTCTTTGTTGAAATTGTGCCATAATTTTTCATCGCCGAAAAATAGACCGGTTGACGTCTACATAAAGGCCGCTGGTCACGTCACGCGAACGATAACGGAGGATGAAATTTATTGTTCTTTTACAACGAACGGAAGAGCGGCGTTGCGGTAGAAATTTAGGAGAACCGCGACACAGAAAATATCGCGCGAGACGATCACGCGCACGGAGGATAATCGAGCAACCGATCGAATCTGTAATTCAACATTTTCCTCTCGCTCTCCGCTCTTTACCGATGACCGGTCGCGAAAAATTCACCCGCGATAATTTTCGAGAGCTCTACCAGCCCGGCCGACATTTTCACTCCACTTCCCGAGTCACGTACGACTAAGCTGACTTTCTCTTCAAAAACCTCCGACAAAGTATCGCGAAGCCGCTCGTTCGCGGAGTAGGGTATTTTTGTTCCTTTGTCAGCGATTCCATTCTCCTGCGGACCCTCGATCGTGCATCGTTTGCCGCGTCCATCGCGGCCGAAGCGTCGCGAGCCGACGATAACGAAGAAGAGACGCGAAATTTCGCCCGATTTTTTAGACACAGTCGTCAAATTATTACCAACGGTACACACATCTTTGTATTCTCTGGTCCAACCAGTTTTTTTTAGCAAATAATTGATAACAGGTTTTATTGGTATTTTTTCACGTAGAAAGGCATCAAATTGGAATCATAACATGACGATTTACGAGAGCTTTAGTTCTTCTGTGAAAAAAAATGTCTTTGCAATAAGAATCAAGAAACGAAATAAATAATATAATTTATTGAGAAACAAATATTTCTCGCTGGTTTTTTTCTTGTAGATCGATAACGCCAAAAAAACGAATTTTGAAATATTTCGAACAGATGATACGTAAATTGCTGCTTTACGTCGATCGCGAAAAACCAACCGATAATTCACGGCTGAATTTCGTGACAGTATTGCGGAGGAAAATGCACGATGCTTCGAGATCGTTTGGATCACGTGTACCTATCGATAATGGGCTCGCAACGGAATGGGAAATGGAATAGACTCGGTTGGTTGGAATTGTTGCGAATGAAGTGGCTTTCAAAGGTATCGATTGCCACGAGATCGGAAACGATGTTTCGGGCCGAGTGACGGGCAATCGGCAGGATCTATCTATCTTGCTGCAAAAGTAATTCTTCGGGAAAGTTTGTCAGCAAGGGGTTTAGTTTCGCCGGGGTTCGAGTTTCCACACAAAGTCTTTTCATCAAACACACCTGATATGGATCCGGCTTCTTTCTCAGAGTTTCACTCGCCGGTAGCGAAGAGCAGGGAACGAGCCGAAGCAGAAGGATCCTTTGCAATTATTAGGATGTCCCGTCGGTTGCTATGGTGACATAGCCGGTCCCGCGTCGCCTCCGCGCCACCTCGCCGCCCCGCGTCTTCGTCCCCCCGTCCTTTTGCCCTATTATACTCCAATTTCTACTCCTGACATACCTGCGAGGTTACGAGAATACACTCGCGCCCCACGCTCTCCGACGCCCGCGTCCACCCGAGACGTTCGCAAACCACCTGGGGGCTCTTCGAGAACTTTATCCCACGAGACGTTTACTTGCCCGAGACTTTTGTTTCGAGGTTACGTTTGACCCGTGCGTTTTTTCCGACCCCTTTCCCCGCCCGCGCCGCAACCAGCCGCGATTACCGATCCCCTTTGCCCGAAAACCAGTCGTTTCGTTTCGAATTAGCCACAACTTCGACAGACGGAGACGCTGTTGACACAGCGATCTCCGATACACGCGCGTTTCGCAACAACAGAATACTTTCCTCGTCATCTGGCATTGTCACCCACCGATAACAAAGTTTTCCCAAATAATTTGTCTATCCCGATGTTTTACCAAAGTGTTAATGATTGTCCTAAACGTAGTCCAAAACTTCCCCTTTCACATTTGATAGAATGTGATATTCACACGTCACACTCAGTGGACACAGGTGACTGTACGTCTGAATGGACAGTCTGTGACTACTGAAATAAAATCATACATTGTTTTTTTTTTTTAAATAGCCGGATTAAAATAAAAATCGATGTGAGAATATTGAAAAAGAAAAATGTATCACAGATCTGTGTACTTGATCGAGCAATTTTCATTTTATCACCCGGATTTTGAAAGTTTCCGAAAATTATTATTCCCCGGTTGAGCGTTGCGTGACTCGATCATCAATTCGCACTTTTATCTGCTAACCTAAAATACTTCTTGCTCCATCCGAAGTGGAGCATCGAGGTGCCTGATGTTGGCTGATCACAGCGCGGTCTTTACTACTTCAATGCAACTCGCAGCCGCGAGAGATCGATTCCAACCGAATTTGAAAGAACGAAGGGGCGAGGGAGCGGCAAAAATAAGTTGGCTGACTATACGCGTGTTTCACTACTTCTCACGCGTTTCTTTGTGTTTACATTGAAAAGAGCTTTGAATTGTGGCAGCCGAGGGTGAAATATGAATTTTATCCCGCACGGCACCGCGATTTTCGGATTACTACGAGCATTCGGGAAATTCGATCAGTGGCTGACTACGTTACGTTATTTACTACTTTCCTTTCGTTTCTCGGCATTCTCGTCCGGAAAGGACTCGAATCAAGGCGGGTAAACGAGGGAAAATCAAGTGCGGAATTGAATGAATTCGGAAAGCGAGCTACAGCTGCTCCCTGTTGCTCGGTTTAGCCGCGGCACTCGCTCGCTCCGTCACGGACGGTTACACATTCGCCTCGCGAAGCACGTGTCAAGTTCAATGTCGGCAACTCCACCTTCGCGACCGTTCGAAACGACGGCGTTGACGCTCGAACCTTGCGATCGTGTCGCGGGACCCGAAAAACGACAATAAACCTATAACTAACCACAATTTGTACACAATTCGTAAATAATTTTACACATTTTTTGCAATTTTGTAAAGAAATCTACATAATTTTATAAAAATAAATAATAGAGAATTTTTCAGTGGTCAAAAAAAAATTTTCCTATCATCTCAAAAATTTCTGTGAGGTATAGAAAAAAGTTCTCCCCAATGGGCAGCTCGATATTGCAAATCTACGCGACGCTCAATCATTTTTTGTTTGTACGTATAATTTTAACGCGTAAAAGTTTGTTTTTCGTTTTCTCGGGTTATAACTAAGACATTTTTTTGGTGCTATTTTGATGTACATATTCTTGTAGGCGATTGAATTCTCTCCAAAAAAGCTCCGAAACGGTTTATCGTAATTCTAATGGGTAAAAAGTTATCAGGCTTTGAATCCTCGTAACTAAGTAAGTGCTTTATAACTATCCTACTTAAAACTTACTTAGCTGCGAGTACTCGAGGTCTGATAGCTCTTTACCCATTAGGATTACGATAAAATTATTTCAGAGCTTTTTTGTAGAGAATTGAATTTCCTACAAGAACATATGCGTTAAAGTGGAAAAAAATTCTTGGTCATGACGGGAGAACACGGAAAAAACTAAACGGACGAGATAAAAAAAATGAAATGAAACTCGTCGATCGCGTTGTTATTTTTTCCTCTTTCTCTCTCGATTTCGAGGCGAGCTTTCGGACGGGCGGTACACGGAAAATCGGGATGTTTTTCCCTGCACCTTGTTTTCACGTACATCTCGCGAAGCGAGTCTTGAATTTATTATTCGTCGTTTTTCTCGGGAGGAGAAAAACATCAGGGAGATTTCGGGTCGGATTCGAAGGGTGGAAAGGGAGGTGAAAGATCCTGAGATTTATGGAACAAGAGCATTGCGCGTAATATCCGCGATCAGCCAGCGAGTTTCTCGCTGGGAACTCGCGAAAATGCACGGGGGCGACATTTATTTAAGGCTTTCTAAACCGAGGCCCGAGATCGCGCGAATTAAAGTATTCATTAACGTCGAGCTTTTCGAGGGTCCTACGCGTACAACTGGAAAACTCGCGCATCCAATATATTCGTTCGACGATACAAATTCAATCTCATCGCCGCGGGATTATACGAGCTTTGCGATCATTCGCCCCGAGCAATAACCTTTTCCGGGAAATGACGGGAAATTACGGGAAATGATGGATAGTATTTCATGCAGCAGCGAGGGCGACATTAATTACGCCATAATATACCCCGTTTCGGCGATCGACCCACCGCGATGATTTTGTCGCCAATATTTTCCTGCGCTTCTGCAAATTCCTTCCAATCTCAAGTAGGTATCACCAATTCGACTCTCCGCTATTTTTATTCGTTGCCCAGCGAACCTCCTGCGAAGAACTGAAATACGTCGACTATAGTTCGAATACGCCCCGCTTTAAAGTCAACTTTAAGAAATTAAAGAAACTTCAGTCGAAGAGGGGAGAAAAGTAGAAATTCCGTTAAACTTTATAATTTTACGATCAACGTAACGAGATGAAAATATTAGGAAAATAATACGAATGATTAATTGTAAATATTAAGTTATTCGTTTATCACGCCCAGGAATGATGTTATTAAATTGAGAATACGAATAAATGGAATCTTCTGCATTTTGTCGGCCACGAATTAAGGTCAAAACGGGGCTAGATATAGTTTTCTAAAAATTGGAATTTCGAATCGACGAGATTTAATTCTCCTTGCTATCGTGGGTCGTTGTAAAGTAATCCTGTTTTATCACGGGCTGAAATTGTCGTTTCTTGCAATCGGACACTGAAACTCGGTCGCTCTCGTTTTCCAAGCTTACCGACTGTTGACCGAGCATAAATTGCGAAGGGTGAACTGGTACCCCAACGAGGGGGGATGAATATACGCGCGATCCTTCGCCGGATGTAGGTAAGCTCCAAATTTCGCGAATCCATCGACCGCACGTAAAAAGAAATAATAAATTAAAAAAAAACGATCCCTGTGATTCGCGTGTTTCTACTTGTTACGATGGATTTTCGCCGTCATTTTTCTTCGATCCTATTATACATTTTACAAATAACCACGACCTACTTTCTTCGTTCTTCTTCGCTGTTTCTACAATATTATTAGGTATAATGCGCACATTTTTGTATATTCGACGACGTAAAACTGTCGTAAAATTTATTTACGCGCGGTCGATTCTCAACTAATGTCATTTACATATTATTTGTTCCAAATAACTGACACGGCAAAGTGTTGAACGAATATTTTGAAATGTTTTTTCGCAAATTATATGGTCCAACATAATCAGAATTAGTTCAATTGTTTTGTATTTTAATTTTCATCTCAACGACATATTTTTTTTTAAGAAGAAATAAATTGTTCAGTGCTGTTTTTTAATGAGTGTTTAAAATTTAAAAAAAATAGTAAAACCTATTATCAATTATTTGCAACAACAACAAAAATAGTTGAACCATGGAATACAAAAATCTGTGTCCTGTCGCTAATAATTGGCAGCCTCGTGCTGCACTTGGAACGAGAACCGGGGAATTTTATTTGAAATCGTATTTTAAAGCGACGAACTATTTCGCCGGAATACATGCAGCCACGCGAAGCGTAGAATGGAATTGCAAATTTGTTCGCCATCGAGTTCATATCTTGTGCAAACTCGCTGCTTCGTGAGTTCGCATACGCTGATTCGTTAATTCGCAATAGCCGCGAAATAGCGAGAGAGGTGAGCCCTGCAATCGCAACGCTGCAACTGAACCAGGTATGTTTTCTCGTCGAGACGAGGATTTTCTCGTTGGGAAAATACTACTTACGCGCAGATATACGCGTCGATGCGCTCGTCTCGCGCGGGACGGGAAATTTCCGAAGAAAAGATAACCGCCGCTCCTCTCTTTCCAGCTTTCCCATCAAATTGTGTCCGTGTTTTTTTCAGATCGGCCAGGCCCTTGCCATGCGATGTCGTTGCCGAGTCCCAGACTTCGACACTACAGGTCGAAATACAAACCACTGAAATAAAATATCTCTCAAGACTTCTATTACTCTCGTAAATTTGTTTCGTTCTGAAATATTTCTGCTCTGCATCCCTTCGCCGCTTGGAATGTCGTTCGTTATCAAAACAATAAATCAGCTCCAGTATAATTGGTCCACTTACTACCGTATTTCGATTGTCATTTGAGTAAAATAGAATTTTATTACGTTGCCAAGCGTTGTTTTTGGCATTTGGAATGAGAATCGTTGACTTTTAGTTTTAATTTCAATCACGATCATTCCGTCGCCACCAAAATCACCACAACTCGATCGCAGATTTCGTAAAACATGGTTTCCGATCAAATCTCGCTCGACCCACCGTCCCCGATATTCCGAACCCAACGATTCCTCGCGAAATTCGTCGTTCGTTTCGTCGACAGAGATTTCCTCGAAACCATGCTTCGACCAAGTCTGTTGATACTGCTCTTTCGGCATGGCCTGGTAACTTCGTACTTACTTTACTTTTAAGATGCACCCACGTCTATATTGTTACTTCCACCGCATTGAACGAGTACCGAATTGAATTTGCAACAACAACAAAAAAAAACCAAAAAAAAAACAATCAAACACGGTTGTTCTTTCGCTGCACCTCGAATCAACTCGATGTCCTTTATATTTCCAGGAGCATGACAGCGATTTGCTTCGTCTGCAACCTGCCCATTCTCAGCCATCAGGTGGGCCTGATCTGGCAGGGTGGAAACGGATGGGATGACTTCGTTCGCGAACAAGTCGAAGAGTCCACCCTCAAGCAACGTTTGGGTAACCGTCGTTCGAATCGTCCTCGCGGAATTCGGGAACTAACCCCTTCTCCCACCTCGGCTCCTGCTTCCCTGCGATCCTCGACGAGGAAAAGCTTCGAGGTTATCGAACCGGTTGGTAAATTTCCCGAACATTTTCCAGGTGCCGGACGAAGAGACTCGGCAGCGCAGATCACTTCCATATCGCCGCCGAACGAGATCCAGGACTCGTCACCCCCGAACCAGCGCCGCCGACGCTCCAGTTTGGCTCAGCTGACGGATATCCTGCGAGAATGGAGCGGCGGTGGGACTTCGACGAAGAGCGGCAAGGGCAGCAAGCTGTACAGGCGCGAGACTCTGGCCGACATCGCCAAGTCTCTGCCCTGGGCGAGGCAGCACACGACGGACGCGAGTCACCTGGCTAGTCTGCGGAAGCGGCGCGAAAGCTCGGCTGACAGCGGGATCAGGAGTCAAGCGTCTACGAAATCGAGGAGGGACTCGGCTATCAGCGATTTCAAGAACGATCTGGTCAGATTTCTCAGCAAGAAGGAGTCGCACCAGCAGTCGTCGCCGCAGCCCACCATGGTGTCGCCCACGCCGCGTCGAGGTAAGCGAATGTCCGGGCTCGCTTGGACGTCGAACGACGAAAGAAACGGGTCCGAGAAGTGTTCGGAGAGTTTGGAAACTTTGGGCTTGCAGGATCCGGGGAATCGACGAAGAACTCGAGACGAGGCTCGGGCGAGAGCGCGAAATCCAGGAGAGACTCGATGGCCGGTGGACAATCGGGACAATCGATAAGTCCGGCGGAGCGGAAACATAACTGTCGACATCACAGACGCAGGCAATCGCAACAATCGCAGGAGGGAGGCGGAGTGACACCCACGAAGTACTACCGAAGCGATCAAAGACCGAGCGCTTCTAGTACGGATAGCGCGGCAAGCTGTGCGGTTAGGTTGGTATCGCTCGATCCAACTCGCCTGCGAGAGTCGATATAGCTGCGTACATAAATGATACGCGATTCCGAAGAACGTCTCTGTGCCTCGATTATCCGTATCACGGAGCAGGCTCGGTACTACGCGTATCTTGTACGCGGGTAGCGTTTTCCCCGCGAGTCGCGAGGCTTCGCATGAAATTCTAGCCACAAAGGATTAACAGTCGAGAAACGTTGTCGCGGGGTATCGCTCGACGTGCAATTGCGAATCTTTTCCCCGCGACGACCTATTCGCACGAAGCTCTACTCCTATCCGAACTCCGAGAATAAGCCTCCGATTCTGCGAACAGAAATTATCCGCGATCACATCTGAGTTGCGTCACGGAGTCACGATTCGTCGAAGCTCCCTCGCGAACGATTTGCCATTCGAATTTAAATAGCCTTCAATTACGACTCCGTATTCCAACAATTTTCGATCACTCGATGTATACAGTCGAATTACCATTCGTTCGGATCACATTGCGTGGCACGCCATCGCTATCGGAACTTTCTTTTTCATCGAGCTTTCGACTCTGACGACATAATACGCTCAATGATTCCTACTCGCAACGCACACGCGCGCATACTGATAGATTTATTTACTTGTTTAATTCCGTAACAATCGTGCAGGGAAGTCTTATTTTTCCTTCGAAAGGTCTCGACTTTTTTTTAAAACAACATCCCCTGTATTACATATCAGGTTATCATTCACTACCGAACTGTAGTATTTATTTATTTCACTTAGGTTGCATCCTTAGATTTCTATTATACTATCCACCTTAACATACACTCATATATATTTGCCTGACTATCGTCGGGTAGCTAGACCATCGACTCGTAAGGATCGTCGAGCATACATATATTGCGTAAGGATTCAATCATATTTGTCCTGTTACGCCGAAACTCGACGAGGCCGGAGTTTTTTTTAACATTCAATGTCGTTAACGACGGTTATTCCACGGGCTGAACTCGGATTAACGAATTATCGAAGGACTTTTGTGCTGTCTGAGCAGAACAAAATTGGAGAAAGAAGAGAATTATTGTCTATGAAATTCGAGATCCGAGGCGTCGACGTATTTGATGAATTAAATAACGCTTTTGAATTAGTATTCGACTATTTTATCGAAAATAACGAAGGAGAGGACGCGGTAGAGTGATGGCAACTATTTTTTTGATGAGTGACCTTGAACGGAAGCATTTATTTATTTTATAGAGTTTAGCGTCAACTTTAGATTCAGATTCGATTGCGCGATAAGAGCGTTGGCGGTAACGATGATATGTATGTATGTTATATGATATACGAGACATAAAGTATGATGT
Source organism: Arge pagana (assembly GCA_963969455.1). Classification (NCBI taxonomy): domain Eukaryota; kingdom Metazoa; phylum Arthropoda; class Insecta; order Hymenoptera; family Argidae; genus Arge; species Arge pagana. The sequence continues at coordinate 21,245,518 of OZ018309.1, read as the reverse complement.
ATCAGAATTACGGAGTGAAAAATGACGTTGTGGTCGCACGACGCAAGTTGGTTCGCGCGGTGTAAACGAAACGAGTAGCGATTGGAATGGCACGGCAGCTTGTTCTCGGAGTTCTTACGGGGAAATAAGTTTGGTGGGGTTGTAGATGAGCAGTTTGATATTTGTTACGTTCGAAATTTACGGGTTCGAGAGTGACAAAGTCGAGATACAAGGTTGGGGTAGGAGGGTACAAGAAGAGTCGTTAAGACTTTCCCTCGAGATTCGTTGTCGGGGGACAGCAAATATATTAACTAGATTCCGTTGCAAGGCCAAATCCCGGTTCTATATGATACTCGAGGAACTCCATTCGACGGGCTGGATATGTTTCGAAAGTTTCGAGTTCGGCGTCTATTCGATTTGCCGAAGAAAGGTAGCTGCGCATCGAGAGTTCGGGGAGCCGTAGATGGGTCGGAGTAGAGTTCGAGTTTTTATTTCACTTCAGGGAACATCTCGAGACGCAGAGACTCCAGGGTGACAGATACGAGAAGTCGCCGACGAGTTTGGGAGTGAAAACGGAAACGAAGACGACTTCGGCGATGCTTACCGTAGAAATGAAATCAACCGGAACCGATAGCGGAAGAGGTTTTACTCTGGAACCAACGATGAACCCTCCGGCTATCGTCATGTCCTCGGTCACACCTCCGATCGTCTCCCCTATGGCCGGAAGCAGCCTTCCTCTGCCCGGGGTATCGACTTCCGGTAGCTCCAGTCCCGTTGGGACACCCAATTTAAATAACACGCCGACCCATCCCCTTCTCACCACCCGGAGGGACTCCACGACTCAGGTACGCGTCACCCGCAACGAACGGACCTTCGTTATCGACGACACCTTCTGACCCAAATACGAAAACGTCAACGGTACGGTCATCTTTCCCCTCGCTGCAGCAAACTCCCAACGACACGATTATACGAATTTTCAGAAATATCACGCCAATCCGAATGTACCTCGCTTTCCATATCGATCCGGATGCTTTAGGCATCGAATGTCATTCAATCACGCGTAAAAACAACGAAAAACCGGTTTCCCGTTTCCCTCGCCTCGACGCATACGACTTTGACGGACATTCCTTTTTTTTTTCTCCTTCATTCCACTTCAGCCCCCCGTTTGTTTGCCCTCGTCCACATAGCTCCTGTCTCTCTGCTGCAATGCAATGCCAGCTCGTTCGATTTGCCTGTACTCCCGATTATTTTCCAGCATGGATAACGATTTTCATCTCGAAAATTATCATCGCGGTAACGTGAAAACGTTTTAATTTTATTATTCTCTTCACCAAGCATCAAACTTTTCGATGGCTGGCGCTTCGAACGAACCATCCCTACTAATCGGGAGTGAAGAGCAGTGCTCTGAGATTTCTTGTGACTCGGTGTGATTTTTTTTTATCCTTCACGCAACAAACTGTTGGAGCTTTCGATTCGTTGTGACGTTTCAGTGCTATTACAAGGGAAAGGAGGCATCGCCTAGTAAATTGGCAAGGTTAACCCGACAAGCAGCTGCCATCGACGAGTCGCTGCCGCCTCCTGGTCGGAGAGGAAGCCAGCCAACGCTGTCGCCGGATCCGGACGATGGAGGTAAATCTGGCGCGGAAATACGAGTAGTTTCGGACTTTACGGTGAAATCTGTGTGTTCGCAGGTCGCAAGGCTCGGAGAGACTCGCTGAGTCCTGACTCGGCTTCCTATCCGAGAAGACGCGACTCGAAGAGTCATTTGAGTCCGGACAGGAACGCCGCGGACAAGAGAGACATCAGTCCGAATCGGCAGCGGAAAGCTCGGCTGAGGAGACAATCGACGTCGATCGCGTGTGGACGACCACCGAGGTAACGAATTCGCGAGTATTCGAAACTCTGGGATCGATGAGTCACGTCACTCGAAATGTCATACCCCGAAGGGTACTTTCGAGCCCTCGGCGACTGTTCTCGACGATAGTCGTCGTATACACTCGACATTTCGAAACTACCACAGCGTTACGATAAAGACAAATATAGCCATTTGAATCCACTTTTTTCAGGTCGTCGGATAGCTCGTCCTGTTCGTCTCGTGATCCTAGCCCCTGTGCCCGAGGACCTACCACCATTCAACACGCTCCCGTCATCAGGCGACAATCAACCACCGAAGAGATCCTCATCGCGCGCGGTTTCCGACGACAAAGTACCACCGAGGAAATGATACGATGTAGAAATTTCCGAAGACAGAGCTCGCAGAGCGACGATACGGTACGTTACGAAGCTCGAAGCCCTTGTAACGCGCGTCCATATTATTTCTCCAAAACCCGCTCGAATCCAATTCGGCATCTCCGTCTATTTTTCTCTCCCCCTTCGGCGAGTCAACGATTAGGATTCCCATTTTCTCACATCTGGTGCGAATAATCAGAACTATTCCAAAAAATACTAACCCAAATACACCAGCGACTTCGCGCTACCAGTTCTTCTATATTACCTCGCGCATCGAAGCTCATTTTGACCTGAAACTAACTACGAGAAAAAAAGAAAAAAAAATCTAATGTTCGGTAAGTCTCTCCAGTTGCGTGATCATTGTATCACGGGTAAAATACAACTCGCGGATTACCACGAAATGGATTTAGGTCGAATTTCGCCTCGTAAGCGAAGTAATCCGTACCGATGACGAATGAGAATATAATACAAGAAGGAAAAAAAAAACAGTTCAATTTCTCGTTGACTTCTCTCCACTTTTCTCCATCCGTAGGCAGGTCAGTCTATTTATTCGTGGCGCGCACGAATTTAAAGTGCATACTCCGCAATTCGCAGGATTATTCGCGTCCTGTTAGGCAAACAGCCGAGTTGGCACTGATAAGACAGGTCTGCGGGAAAACATTTTTTGAACAGTCTCGCATGGAGCGTACAGATTTTAACTTGCTCGTTCCAAATATAAAATCCAATTCAACGCGTCACGTCATCATTTCTTTCCTTTCACTTTCACGACTACGTACTGTTACAAGTAGAACACATCCATCTCTCTCTAATCGAAATGAAAAAACAATGCGTGACCGCAACATTTTCTTTTGTTAAAGTTACGTTATATCAATTTATATCGACACGAACGTGTTATTTTTTCTTTATTTTAATCGAGCTGTTTAGAAGAAAGAAGAACAAAATGTATGATTTTATTTCAGTAGTCGCAGACGTTCCGTTCAGACATACCGCACATTCTACGAATACCTTCGTATCTGCTAAATCTGAAATGTGAAGTTTTATACTACATCTCTAAGACCACACAGCAACACATCTTTATAACAAAGTTATTTCGCAGACCTGTGCAATCAATGTCGAACGAGGGCGAAAAAATGTGAAAATGCTCGCTTCTTTCGATCCGTTTCATTGTTAGCGCCTCATTTGACCGCACCTCTAGCTCAGAATGGGATTCGCGAGCTGCTCCGCAAATCCCCGAGCTATTCTACTCGGAGAGACGACAACGATGCGAATCGTGTAGGAGAAGAAATCCATAGAAATCGCGAGAGTCGCGTAAAAGTAATAATAGGCGATGTTTACCTCGTTTCATTGCGTCCGCAGAAATCTGATGGGTACTAGAGCACCTTTTACACTGTCGTCCGATGAGCGATAAAGTTATCGGCTATTGGAGCGAGAGGCGCGGCTGGTATCATTGGGAGCGTAAATCCCTTTTTCGATAATTGAGGTGGAGATGACAACAGATTTGCCATTGACAGCCCCAATCACTCCCACGCCATTTCGCAGCAGCAGCTCAATGAAACGGCGATAATGTTTCGTCGAGCCTCGCTCGATCATTCGCACGAGCAAAGCCATTCGAAGCGAAACGATGTCGTTGCCGCGGGGGAAGAGAAAGAAAAAAATAATTACTCTAACGCTGCATGCGAACTATAATCAATAAATTCGATCACCATCGCCGCGTCTGAAAAAAGCCAGATCCAAGATGCGGATGAGTTGCGTAGAAGAATTGAAAGTTCGTGCTAATGCTCTCTTCCTCGCTCGTGTTCGCAGGTCCAAAGATACAGAGGCAGACGAGACAGCTCGGCGCAAATAACGGACGGGACATTCGCAACGATGACCGTCGAAACGACCAGCACGTTTTTCGACAGCAGCACGCAGACCGGTGAGTCTTGTAGGAGGTAGAGAAAAAAGCTCGAGCGCATAGCTCGAGCTGTCAGAAAGTTCTTCGCGTCCCATTGTTCCTGGAAACAATGAATCCGTGGTCGGAGGTAACTTCTCGTTAATCGCGGCGCGTTTCGCTACCGTTAGAAATGAAAGGGAGGTGGCGAGGTGGTCGTAAAGCGTCGAAGGCAAAGCGTGACTCGCGAATTCATTCGCCTCGTCTGGCCGCATCGTCCAGATCGTGGAACCGGGTAGAATTTTTTAACGTCGCGACGAGACGTGATAATAATTAAAATCATCGCTAACATATCTCTACGCGCGCGCACGGTTATACGTACAAATCGACGTACGCGTGTGTAGGTGCGTATATATATTGGCACGCGTACACGCGCGCTCGCTTGTATATAAAAATGTATATCCTCTCGCCTCGTTACGAATCTTCGTCGGACGTGACGCTTTCAAATTCCGTCACTGCGAGAGATCCCGGCATGCAACGGTGGCGGATGACCAATAGGGAGCCGTTTCTCGTGCAGGCGCGAAACGTTTCGCCGAGAGGAACGCGAGCCGCGCGCTTGCGTCCAGCTCGGCATAGTTCTTGGCAAACGTGACAGGAGGCATTCCAGTCGATAACTGACAACAGTATCAGTCGTGAAGGAGGTAGCGAGATCCGTCGGGGGTTAATAACGAGTCGCGAGTAGTTAGGAGGAGCCGAGTAGCGAGTTTCCGAGAGGAATATCATTGACGGACGTGACGTAGGGGTGGATACGTCGCGGATCAGTGGTCGCGAGTGATGGCAGAGAGTGGTTGACGATCAGCGATAGTATTCGCGGTCGGACGAGCTTTCGCGATCCGCGGTGAAATATCGTCGGAGAGAAGCGAGAGAGAGACGGAGAGAGCGAGAGAGAGAGAGAGAGATGAGACGGAGAGAAAAAAAAACAATGATAAACAAACGAGCTTGCAAGCACGTGAGGAACGATTTGGTCTGAGAAAGCTTCGGTGAAGGGAGAAAGTGTTCGCTGCGTCGATCGGAGGATCGCGGAAGGAGGTGTCGAGAGACGATAACAACGGGGTGAAAATTGAAGAAAAAACACGATACCCAGGCAGCACGCGAGCCGGAGTCGCGACTGTCGTTCGCCACGAGTTCGGGGAAACGGGGTGTTAATTGTCGGCAGGTGGGGAAGAGGAATTCAACGGTTGTTAGCTAATTAGAAGGGGGATAGTCGTTGCATGACGCTTGAATATAATCGGGTTAGAGAGGCTCGAGCTTAGGAGCAACAACACTTCGATTTTTCACGAGCCACGCGACGGGTGGTGGCCTTTCTCTGAATATTTGATCGGCCTGCGCTTTATTTCGGCCCGAGAATCCTCAAGGTTCGTCGAGGTAGCGAAATACTCGAGGACGACGACGACGACGACGAGGAGGAGGAGGAGGAGGAGGAGGTGACACTGAGCGCGAGATCGTATTCTCATCTCGCGATGCGAGATTCGTTCCGCGGATGGGAGAAACGACAGGGATGACGTATGTACGTCGTCGCCTGATAGACAACCACTTGTGGATGCGGGAAGCGAAAATATACTCGTTCCCACGACCCCGAGCGTCGAGACCTACCGAGCTTTCGCCGAATTCGCCGCGCTCGAGCGTCGTCGATGTAACATCCGACCGAGTCGTGCATCGATAACGCGACGATAATGCTCGTCGAATCTTCCGGAAGATAATTGTTTTCCAATTTGTTTCATCGTCCGAGACGAGGGACGTCCGATGAGACGACGTCGTTGGCACTCGCCGAACAAACTCGACGACGCGATCCTCGCGACCACATTCGACCAAACATCCGCCTCCGCCACGGATGAACCAGCCGAGAATTACTCGACGAATTCCACCCTCCACCAACCTGAATTCCCATTCTTGCCAGCCACACCCTGTTCTTTATGATGAAAATACTCGAAATTTTCAAAGCCCCCGTTCAACTCGACCCACCGCGTAGCTCACGACTACTATGTCTTTTCATTTGAAGAACCTTCGCCGCTCTACGACAACAACCACTACCACGAGGAGTGCCTGAGATGCAACAGTTGCGGCCTCAATCTCACGGGACCCAATCAGAAACGAGCACGCAGGTAAGACTGCCAATCTCAACAATTCGTTTCTCTTTTATGCCCCTGTAATTTTCCCGAATAAATACAACGCTACCTCGAATTACCAGAAGCTACTGATTACCTACTTTTTCCTCACGCTCCCCAAAATTTCTTTTCAACCCCCACCCTTGAATTAGAATCGCGAATCCGATTTTCCGACTAACTGCAAATGCCACGAGATTTATCTATTCGGCAAAAAATTATCAACGCGGAGATAAATTCTGTTCGTCCATTTTTTTTTATTATTTCGTCTGAACACCGTGAAAAATTTAATGGTTCGAAGGAAAGTCGTTCGAGTATCGGTTCCAAATTTACGGGGTACCTGGTACGAATAATTTCACGAAAAAGCATCCTCGTTGGATTTCCCCGCGAGGAGTAATATTTCCAGCTTGGCATCGCGATTGTTCGGCTTAATTAAAAACGTTACGTCTGCGCTCGAGTTATTAACGAACCTCGGTTACGTTGCGATCGACGGGCCGGAAATTGTCGATGTATCGAATTCACTCGGATCGGGTGTCTCCGTAGATACACGCGCGCGAATAAACGCCTACTAAATATTCCGCGGAAAGCTTATTTCGCTCGGCGAACAGATATTATTTTTCCGCGCGCGCGAAACGTACGACAGCTATGAACAGTAAAGTGTCAGTAAAAATCATACGAGCGTCTCGCGTTCACGGATAACGACGCGTATCTTCGCGAGGATAGACGGGGATCTTGGCGAATACGTATAGATGGTGCCTAACAGTTTATGATAACCGAAGCAATATGCGTCCCCGTAGAAAAGGGGTAAACAGTTCCGCTCCGTAAATTCCCCGGTAGTTTATATTCCCTCCGAGGATATGAGCATATTTTAGCATCGCTCGTCCGGCGAATTATTCGCGGCCGAATGAATTGTTTATAGCTGATTGTTTCGAGCCGTGCTTTCCCACAGTTTGACGAAGCGATTTGGATCGATGTGATTACAGGTTCAAAAACCACATTCTGTGTGACCTCCACTTCGCGGACGTCGCTCTGATGGAGTGTTCAGACTTCATGCAACAACTTCGTAGCTTCAAGCCTCAGAGTCTGGGCTGCGCCGTTGCTCGCCGAAAATCTTCGACGACCCTCATCTTCCCACTGCCACCCCAAGCTTGTTCCGGTCAGTCATACTCATCGCATAATTTCCATTCCAATTGCGAAGCATTTTTCCGGGCGAATCGAGAGATTTCGAACGTCGCGGGACTAAGAGGCGACGACTCACGTGCCGCGGGCGTCTCACTCTAAGTTCGAATACCAAGCCCTGTCAGTCCAACAGCTTGGTGTTCTACCTTACAGTGAATCGACCACGGACGCTTCGTCATCATCCGGATATGAGACTATAACGAATTCGGTCCTTTTCTGCGAAGAACAAAAAATCCGCGAACCTATTTCGAACGACTACCATCCGATTCTTTCAGGTCGATGGGAATCGAGGACAGCGCGTAGCGGAGAAGAAATTAATCGGAACTCGGAATTTCTCGATGTTATTAGACGACACTTCGTCGATGTACCGTTTCGATCGAGGCATACGACCAACGTGAAATTCGTGCAATTATCATTGAAAAGAAAATCCCGATGCGATATCGTAGTCGAGTTTGTTTTGTTTCGAGATACTTGCGATGCTCCGCGCGGAGGCCGAAAGAATTCGTGGCGCGAAAGTGGGGCGATGAGAAGGAGGAGAATATTAAGAAAGAAATAAAAAAAGACGAAGTCGTCGATCGGCTCGGGAAGTTCGAGGGAATTGGTTCTGGGTGTCGCGTTTACCGGATACGTTTGTTACTTTCAGACGAATTCTGCGAAGAATTCCCTCACAACCTGATCGCTACGCCCGGATACTGGATCGAATGTTCTCGCCAGAAGATCGCCTCGGACACGATTTGGGACGAGAGCGAGAGCGACAAGGAGGCAACGGACCCGGAGCAAGCCGAGGACCAGAACGAGCCGACGTCGCGCGGCGGGAGGCAGGATTTTTGTTTGTTCGAGGAGAACGAGATCGACTCGGACGACGTGCCGCGGAAGAAGACGGCCATCGAGGAGCAGTGGGAGAAGAATCTGGGCTTCGAGTTGACGTCCGTGGAACAGGAGACGTACGAGAAATACTTCTACGGTTCGGAGCATTGGAACTACTTTACGAACGACGAGGATCTGGGGCCGGTGATCCTGAGTATCAAACAAGAGACGATCAACGGTCGCGATCAGTTCAGGATCCTCGTGAGAGCGATCAGCTACACGGTTCACGGTCTCATTCCGGCCAGCTGCGTGTTCGCGGATCGGTACAATCGGGAGGAGGTGGTTCGCAGCCTCGGTAAAGAGGTGAACATCAATCCGCCGTTGACCCTCGGTCAGCTGCCGGACACACCGGAGGAACTTCTCAAACTCGACCAAGTCTTCATCAAGTCCGAGCTGAAAGTTGGCGTGATATACGTGCAGGAGGGACAGTACAACGAGGAAGAGATCCTCGACAACAACGATAATTCCGTGTCGTTCGAAGAGTTCCTCCAGATCATCGGCGACAAGGTCAGGCTGAAGGGATTCGACAAGTACAAAGGCGGACTCGATACCGTTCACGATCTCACCGGATTGTATTCCGTTTACACGAACTGGAGGGGAATCGAAATCATGTTTCACGTCTCCACGTTGCTACCCTACGAGAAGCACGACCCTCAAAAGGTAAGTGGGTGTCAGCCGCGCGAGAGCAAACAAGGGAGAGAAAAATCTATATGCGCGTGTGTATGTGCCACCCCCGGGAGACCAGCCGAACATTTTCGCGTCGCGTCTCGAAGGGAGGCGACCGCGAAAGACTAGCGAGCGAGTCTCGACCCAAAATCGTCAGATTCGTACGCTTCGAGTCGCAAAAGGTCCGCCTCAAGGTCGCGATAATCTCCATGCGAACGTCGCGTCAATTCCGTCGATCCTGTTCGTTTACCGATATTCGAAAACGAACGCGCGAGCAGTGCGGAGAAGAAGGCGAATACGCTGAAATTTCACACCTCCGGAAATATGGATAAAATGCTACCTATCAATTTTTCACGCTGTCCTCCGCAAACGAATCTCGTGCCTGCTCGATAGGCGAAGTACCTAGCCGCGTGCCGTAGATATTTTCAGCATAGTTCCCACCTCGATGCGCGTCATCGTCCGATGGAATGTGCAAGTGACATTTCTCGTTGCTGCGGAACCGGATCGAACTGTCGGTTATGCCGAATCGGAAAAAGCCGAAGAGCATCTCGTCCAAGTTCGTCGAAAGACAACAACGACGTTGATGATAATAATAATGGTAATGGTAATAGCGGTAATAACGATCGATTGTGCTGTGACGTTGGGACAAAGTCCCGTCCGCACAATGGCATCGCTTATACGAGTAAATAAAATGAAGGAAGGTAGGCGTTGGAGGTCCGGTTTACCGCGCTAAAAATCAATCGCTTCCGACGTGAATAATCGTGAAAAAATTGACGTTGACAAGCGGATGAGCGGCGTTTGGAAGCGCGAATTATTCTTCGTTAAAAAAAATCAAGGATTAAGTCGGGTTTTGATCGTCGGTTATTTCATCTGTATCGAGAGCTCGTTTTACCGGGTTTCGCGGTGACGGAGGGTTGCATAACGCGAGCGGGAGGACGACGCGATCTCGGGTCTGAATTTAATTACGTAAAAGCTTTCGACCCGCGTAATCCGTGCTGCCTCTACGCGTTCGGGAATTCCCATGAAACTTTACGGTCCCACCTCGGGAGTAAGCGAAGCAGAAGTCGCGCGTAAGAGCAGCGAAGACCGCTGCTTCAGGGCAAAATATTGACAGAGCCGCGTGTTCTTCGCGGTTGGACCCGCGCGATTCTCATCGCTGCTCCTCTTCTTGCAGCTTCAGAGGAAACGACACATCGGGAACGACATTGTATGCGTCGTGTTCCTGGAGGCTGATAATACGAGCTTCAGTCCGGCGTGCATCAAGTCACATTTTCTCCATACCTTCATACTGGTGCGGGTCAGTCCGAAGATCAAGAGAAAAATCACCAGATACGAAGTGTCCGTCGTGACGAGGGACGAAGTTGGCGCCTACAAGCCGTATCTCTGGGAGCAGAGTATCTTCGAGAAAGGTGAGCGTCAGCGAATCAGAATTAAGGTGGCTTCAAATAGTTGTGTTTTCTTTACATAAATTAGCATACCAAACAACTTCATTACCAACCGGTCGCCAGGGAGTGTGTTAGGTATAACTCAATACCTAATAGTGAAAATAAAAAATTTCGAAGTCGAAAGTAATATTTAGTTTTTTCAAAAGTAAAAACATTTTTCACCAATATTTCTTTGCTGATGTAATCGACAACATCGATAAGAAACGTGTATACCGACTTGGCGACGTGTTCCACGTGGCCAGTATAATTCTTAGCGTTAGTAATTCATGTTTCCAATTAAGTACCTTTATTATTACCTCCGTAACCGGTACTTTTCTTTATAAATATAGATTCAGCAGGAATCATTGTACGATACAAATGTTTGCTGTCAGAAATTGTCATTTCTTTTCAACATTTTATACAGCAAAAAATGATCTAAGCGCTCGATACTAAACTACAATACTGATGTATAACGGCTCAACTTTGACAATTTATTTCTCTTAATTTAGATCTAATAATTACTCTGCGTACAAAAATTGTTGCTGGATCCTGTCGTGGTTGCAAATTTGGTGGAGAACTGGGATCGAACGATCGTCACGGTTGTATTTCCAGGTCCCATGTTTCGCGAATGGATTCTGACGAAAATCGTCAACGGCGAACGCGCGAGCTACTCGGCACCGAAGTTCGCCAGGATGCAGGAGAGAACGAGAAGTCAGATGCTCGAGGACATCGTTGCTAATCTGGCCAATCACGCCGAGACTGGTCAAATTCCCAAACCCTACAGGTAGACTTTGAAAAAAATGTGCTCGTCGCCCTCGTTTTGTGATTTTTTTTTAATCTTATTTTTTGCTATCGAGTTGACGACATTCTATTCTATCCGAAGGCGAGGATCGTGGCGGCCGATCGGTCACATGAGACCCTCGTCGCCGCTTCTGGATTCGGTGAGGGACCAGTTCGAAGATTACGACCAGCTGGCCAAGGATTTCACGAGGGTATTCTTGAACAACGTGGCGAACGTGACCTTGAACGCGAGCCTGTTCGACGTATCGTTTTTGGTCCCCGGCCAACAGAAGCAGAAGGTTCGATTCATCGGAGTGCGAGCGATCCTCGGCGTACGAAGCAGGTCCTTACCTCGAATTTACCGCGACGAGACTCGTTGCCTTCGGCATCGATCTCGATCCTTCCAACGATTCTCCTCTCACCCGCTGAAACGCGAGTTCTCATGGTATCGCGGTTTGTCCAGGGTCTTTCAAGAAATGCTCTACGGAATTCAGACGGGATTCGGAAGTCCGCAAGTGCCGGTCGCCGAGCTTCTCGCTCGTCCTGCCCCAACTCTGCTCAGCCCTCAGAAACCGAAGAGCTCGAACTTCCTCCAGGTTCCCGACATGGAGAGTCCGAGGTAGGTAGCGCGAGCGCATCTTTTCCTTAACGAATCGCGCGCTTATCGAGGTCAAGGGCGAGGTGCGCGCCGAAAGCCGAGGGTCGGGCACGAAACGGGGGTGGTACGGGGTCGGAATCCTTGACCGATAAAATTTATCGTCGATTTGACGCGTATTGAAAGGGATCGATTGGCGAACGGGGGAGCGAACGATGGAAAATAAATGTTTGACTTCGAGCGAAGCCGATCGAGTCTTTAACTTGGTGAGATTGATTGCAGAGCTTTCTATCGGTGTCGAATGATTGATATCTCGATGTATTTTTTCAAGGCACATCCATGATTCCGATTCCTCACGGCACCGCATGATATTTTTCTCATTCTCACCTACATTTTTATCCACTTATTCGCGATAATTCCGCACGTTTCTCTCTCTCTCTCTCTCTCTCTCCCTCTCTCTCTTTCTCTCTCCCTCAGATTTTCTTCCTTCGTCATTGTGAAAACTCCGTCAATATTTTACTTTTAAGGCCGCACTTCCGAAACATCTCGTCGTCTCCTCATTTAACTCGTCATCAAAGTGATAGCTGCATCGTTACAGAGGTAGCTAGTTTCTCGCTTCATTTTACATTTCTCACTTCCAATCTAAATCTACCTGTTACCTCTAACTTCAATTTCTCTCGAAATTATTCTCTTGTCCCCTAATTTCTTCAGTTTATTTTTGTATACTACTTTTTGTTGTTGATATTTCTATTTTCACCTATTTCGAGTTAGTCCTTCCATCTGCTTGCTTGCCCTTCCGTTTCTGTTTCTTCTTTCCTCTGTTAATTCTCCGTCTTCTTGTACTTGTCCAATATCGCTATGGGCACAAAAAACTATATCTATCTATCTATCCGTTTATCTCCTTTTTCTCTTTGTTGTCTTTTCCATTAACTCTCGCACAATTGGCTTGCCTTTCAATTTTCGATATTATATCCTGCGCGGTATTTCACTTGTCTTTGATTCGTCGCATCGACGAGCCGATGCCTGTCCATCGACCTTTTTTCGCCGTAATTTCTAATGTTCCCACCGCTATTTCGTTCAAGGTCTGTGGACTGCGCGGAGTTTGACTTGCACAGGATATTTTTCCGTCGCATTACTACTTCCGAATGCACGCCTTCTTCACGATTCTGCCTGTCGTTGTTTTTTGATAAGCATCCAAATTTCGACTTCTACTCTCCGTTGTTTTCTGTGATAAGCATCCGAATTTCAATTTCAATTCGACTCCGCTCCCAACCTCCTCTCCGTTTTTTATCGAACGTCTTCCGAACCCCGAAGTGCCGCCCTGCGGTTTCTGTGAGATACTCGTTCTCATTTGTTTAGGCCAAAAAGCGTGCCGTCGTCGCCGATGGTAAAGAGAGCCTTCTCGAGGCTGGGGACCATCACTGCCGGTTGGGGTCGGAGCATTCGCAAGCACGGCAGTGGAAACACTCTGCAAACCGAGGATCGGAAACGATGGTCCAGCTCTCAGGATTGCAGCAGTAAGCATCGACGTTTTCTCATCCGCAAATTTCGTCGTTTCCGAAATAAGAGACATTCGTTGTCTGCATTGTATCGCTTCCATCCGCGTTTACCCAACGTTATCTGCTCCAGCCTTGAATTTCCCATTGACTCGGAACTCGTTGTTGCAGACAAAGAAGGAAAGGACCGGGATCGAGGAGGACAATCCTTGGCTGTGCCGAGATTGAGCGTTTGCGCCGACGCACAAAAGGTCGACAGAGCCAAACTCACGCAAACGGAAGTGAGTTTTCTCGTTTTCCTTTCTCACACGCGACAGAAGCTCACTCATGTTTACATTTGCAGTTCGATATCATCGAATTCGACCCGGAAACCTTCAGGACGCTGTTGGATTACCTTCACACGGGATCGTGTCCGCTGACTTGCAGCAACATTCCCGGATTGATCTGCGCGGCGGAGCACTACGATCTTCCCGAACTACTTCAGGCCTGCTTCCACCACGCGAAACAATTCTTGCGAATCGAGATCGTCTGCGTGATGCTGTGCGCGTTGGAGAACTATTACTGGCGATATACCTCGGCTTCGGAACTGGTCAACATGATTCTGGCGTTCGTCGAGACTCGGGCGTATCAGCTTTTCCAAAGTCCCGATTTCTTCACCCTGAGCGAGTCGATGGTACAAATGATCATGTGCCGGGGCCTGGAAGTCGTCGAGATAAAAAAGTTCGAGGCGATGTTAGGCTGGGCGAAGCATCGAATCAAGACGAAGAATTCGAAGCTCGATGCCAAGTTGGAATTCAAGTGTACCATGGAACGATTGAGCCGCGACTTGAAGCTGTACAGGATAACGCCTCAGGAATTGATCAAAGTGAGTGGGAATCGTGATCGAAGCGAGACGAACTAATCAAAGCTCTTCTTTCTCGCTGTATAAAACAAAAATCGTAATGATAACTCGAGTCTTGGATCTATGGCATCTCGATCTCAACAGAGACACAGCGAGAACTTGAATAATGCCTCTCGCGTGTCCAGTGAAAATAATGGCGGTATAATTCCATTAATATTGGTCTCAACAAACCCACTCTCGAAATAATTTTGTTTTTTGTCTAATTAAAAATTATTTTCACTGAAATATCTATTCACGAGGAGGGCAATTCTTCAAAACGTATCCATGTCACGTAGGTTGTTGATCTCTTTGGGTTTAACTCGCCCTAAGATCATATACAATTTTTAATTTGTGCTGTAATTTTTTATTGCAAAAATCACTGGAAAAATCGGCTTTTTTTTCTAAACGTGTCCGCCATTTTGTTAATTATGCGCAACAAACATAATAATTGTAGCCACAGTTATACTGTATCTAATAATATTGGTTTTTCATGTTTCGGATTGCTCGCTTAAGACTCTATTCATGTAACAGCACTCATTCTAGCGAACGGCCAGAGCTTTTTTGTTGCTAAAATTCGCGAAGACACGTGTTTCACATTGCGAGTGTCGCTATTGTGTAAAAATGTCTGCAGAAGTATGTCATATTTTTTGATAGAGGCATCTATAGTTTTCACTTGACCTGATATTTAGTATTGTTAATTGTAAGTAATTATTTGGTAGTATCCGCCTCAATTCGTCCTGAGAAGAACATATTACGATTATTGATCGCTCGATCTTTTCGCAGATCGTTCTACCATCGAAAGCCATCAAGAACGAGCGGATCCTCGAGACTCTTTTGTTCCAAGCGAATTCGGGGATCTACAGAAACGTCGATACGTATTTGGAGGATTATCAGAGACGAGTGCAGAATCAGGAGAGCTTCGATTGCGGATTGTAAAAATCAGGCGGCGAGAAGATGATCGGAGAATCGACTGAGAATCACCGAAACTCGGAGGAAAATCTTTGCCGAGGCTCGACGTTTGGGACGATGACGTCGATTGCCGTTGTCGAGGCTGAATAATAAATCGGGTGGCACGAGAGCGAGCCTCCGAGAGAAATCTTCGTTCTCGCTCTTCGGTCCGGTGAAAACTGTTGTCGATCCTGCGCGAAAAAAAGGAGAGAAATGTTATTTTTTCTCCTCCTTCGCATCGGGCGAACGACGACGCGATGCCTTGTAATCGTAGCGGCAAACATAACCATATAGGTACGTGATGTTAAGTCTGATGTAGGTTCGAAAAATTGACGAGCTCCGACGAGTATTTCGAGGCGAATCGAGACGAGTGCGAATTATTCGAGAAAAATGGAACGTTAATCGAAGATCGTCGACGAATGGAACGCGTGCGTTTAGCGCTTAGTTTTATACAAATACTAGATTATATACAAATTTGTCCGGACGAGAATAAAAAAAGAGCCGTGAGCCCAAAAAAAAGACGAAAAACAAAAAACGATACGAACGTCGCTGTAAAATAGGATGAATGTTCAAAAAATATGTAAAATACGCCGGACAGATCGTATTGAAGTTCGGGTAACGCGAAAGAAATACATTTTTTCCACGCCAACTTTAGCGAATCGATGGCAAAATATTTTTCCCATAGTCGAAGCGTCTAGCAAAATAATAATGGAAAGAGAACGCGAAATTGTCGAGTATCCGTTTCCTTCGCGACGATCGGGCATCTCGAAAACACTCGGAGCTGGTTAGACGCCGTTATTCTAAAATTGAAATTACGAAACAGAAGCACAAGGAAATGCACAATTTTCGTAGCCTAGGCAAAAAGTCGAGAGATTAGGGTGAGAAAAAATTCGGAGGAAATTCGAAACCGCGGCGAAAACGATTCGCGAACGCTTCGGTTTAGTTAGATGAGAAAATTAAGTAGACGAGAGTCGCGACTTTCGCGATATAGATTTCGCGAACCATCAGAAGTCGCGTTGTGTCGCAAAAAAAACGACGACGCGCGATTTCTCGGGACGTCGACGATTCGTCGCCGCAGCCGTGGGCGAAAGCTCGCGCGATTGTCCGTCGAGGAGCAGGCGAGCAGAGTCGAAATACAAATTGCTCCGATAAATCGTTCGATACAACGCGTTCGCCAAAGTCAAACTTTCGAGCGATCCACGTTTCTCTATTTGTAGGGAGTGCTGAAAAGAAATGAAAGCGAGATGCCGAACGATGGACAGATGATAATCTGGAAAAGAAAGTATAAGTAGTATAAAGCGTAGGCAATAAACTGTAAGGTTGCGTACCTACATAGGAAATACAAATATCACAATCGGCATCGTCGCGTCTCGTTGGGGCGAGAGAGAGAGAGAGAGAGAGGAGTGGAGCGAGCGAGGGGGAGCGGGAGGCGAGAGCTTGCGGCGATCGACGATCGAACTGTGCCCGCTTCCGAGGGGACGGGACGCGATGGTCGAGGGAAAATTTTGCCAGGCAAAATAACTTCCAAACAATCGGCGGCATGGAAAGGCCGAACATGACAATCTGTATGATAAGAACTATTAATAGTACGATTAAAGTTTAATATTTAACGACTAAGGATAATAAGCGCATACTAATAAGAGGAAATAATAATGAATAGGAAATAATGTATGATAATGGGGCTAAGATTAATGATAGAGGGAAAAAGAGATACGGCGGTGGAATAATTATACGAATAATAATTACTGAAAGCGTTGATGTTGAATGTGGGATAAAACGTATTTGAAGTCTGTTCTGTTTTCTATCGTAGATTTTGTATCTTCAATACTCTAAGACAGAGATTCTAAAGTCTGTGGGGATGGCTGGAAAATAATTATGCGTCA
Organism: Arge pagana; assembly: GCA_963969455.1. Classification (NCBI taxonomy): domain Eukaryota; kingdom Metazoa; phylum Arthropoda; class Insecta; order Hymenoptera; family Argidae; genus Arge; species Arge pagana. The sequence continues at coordinate 21,228,560 of OZ018309.1, read as the reverse complement.
AAATAACGTCGTCCTTGAAAATTTAGCCGGAGGAGACGGGAACGCGAAACGATAAGAAAAAAAAATAATGCTGGTCGGTGTCATGTTTTTCGATCTCGATCGTGATGTCAGAGCGAGGACCGAAATTCGAAAATACGACTGGCAAACTTCGAAACTGTGGCGCGTCGACTGCTTTTCACGTCCCGCTGAAAACTCCTCTGTAAACGTGGCTTTCGACAAGAATAATTACAACAAAAAAGAGTCACCCATCTTTGAAACGATGCGCTGAAATAAAGAAGATATGTCAGCTTTGCGATTCGGGCTTGAAGGATGCGGGGAAATATTTTTGCGGACGCTGTTAGAGGAGCGCGGTCGACCGCGCGATGCCGCAGTAGATACATCGACGGTATGGTCAGACGCGCCGCGTTCGCGAGAGCATAGTCGGAGGCGCGTTACCGTTCGGCCGAATGTAATTATGGTCAGCGAGGTTGCACGCACGAATCGAGTACTTATCTGTCCTCGCATCGTTTACCGCTAAATTCGCTTTACAAGATGCGACAACACTCGCATACAATTCGACGTATTCTCGAAATTCTACAGGAATCTCGCGACTCATCGCAACGTTCCGAAAAATGTTATTGTTGTTATTCTGTCGAAATTGGGGTATCGTTAGAGCTATTTGTCCAGCTCGGTAGAAATTATTGACAGTCAAGAGCCAATGGATGCTAGTCAGTTTATTTGTCGCGCGGGATTTCGAAGATCGGTTGCTCGCTCTTCGGATACGCTGCTCGAGGAAATTATTGGAAGCGGCAATAATTAAAGCGAGTATCGCTATCGCCGGGGAAAAGTTGCGTCTACATAGTTCGAAAATCGACTTTCTCACCCCGTCGAAGGCTAAAGTTACGTTCGGTCGGAAGTATATCGCGATTCCGAATGAGAGCGACTTTATCGATGGCTCCAACGAATAATAGCACCAAAAAACTCGACGCGGAAAGTAGAACCGGAAACGAGCTTTCCACCAATAAAAGTAGCGGAATCTTTTTTGTACGAATAAAAACAAAATTGTTGTATTTTGTTTTACCTAAATATTCGCGGTAATTATTATAAACGGGTAGAAAAGTTCTATAAAGAGATTTCAATAGCAAATATTACGAACAAATAATTTATTTCAATTGCATATGCTTCGAACTCGCGAATATATTAATTAGTATTAGCACATTTTTTCTCATTGCATACTCGACCCTTTCAGTTGCAGCGAGACAGCAGAGTCCCACCTAGATACTAACGATTTTGTAACTTTTATGAGCAATTCGTTGCCGTTTTTTGATCCCTGCCTCCTTATGCAATAATAATATTGCGTAACTATTTAAAATAATTATTGATAGTAACAAATCGTTGTTAAAAAAGCAGTTTTTAGAATAAATTCGTGCCAAGGTCAAATCACTGTTTGTACTATTTGGAAACTTGAGGCCACTCATCAGGAGTCTGCTGTCAAATTTTCACAATACAAAATGGTGGATTCGATATGGCCGATCAAAATTTTGAAAGATGGCAACTTGTTCTGAAATTTGGTATACAGGGGTTTTTGACGCAGCTGATTTTGCAATTTTGACAGCGGATTCGTAACCAGAAAATTTAAAAACCTTGAAACTTGCACCAAATTTGATTGAAAAAATTGATAGGTAATGAATTTCGCGACTGAAAGTCTGAAATATGAACGGAAAGTTGTTTAGCGATAAAAAAAAATGTGTACGGTGCTTTTTATTCGCGGCAGTTTTCGGTTTGATGCTTTGATTGTTGGCAGTTTTGGTCTAGTGCTTTTATTCGTCTGTAATCGTAAATCGGTGCTATTATTCGTTGGAGCCGTCGTTATTTCCTCGGAGCACGGGCAGTTTTCCGTTTCGGAACAAATCGACGCTCAGTCTATAGAATAACATCCCGAAAACGCGTATTGGATCGCGTTATTTCCCATTTCGCCGGAAGTACAACGGGGATTGGGTTCTGCAGAGAACTTATATCGTATCCGGGGCACGAAACGTGCTGCATAATGCGGCGATATACGGCGGCCATTATTTCATATCTACGCATATTGCATACATTTTTGTGCGCGCGTTCGCGCGCGTCCACGGAAATATCTGCCACCGCGATGATTGGCGACGCTCCGGGGTATTTCGGGAGAAATTTGGAAACACCGTCGTAACACGTGTTGCGGAAATATTTCAGTGTTTCCGGAACATTCGTCCATTCTGGGTACAATATTGCTGACGACGTTCCGTTTTATACGATGTGTGTATCAGAAAAAGGAGTACGATGATCGATTTTGTGCCCTATAATCGGCTTCCTTTTTTGTCAAACGTGTCGAGTAACGGTGTGATTGGCGTATTCGTGTCAAATGTACGGTAGCGTTTTGCGCGTAAGAGTTCGTATCGATTCTTCTGCCCTTCTCGGTTCGCAGCTTCGCTTGTCGGGTGCCCGTCAGCCAAATGTACATATTCGATTGTACCTAGTCGGGACAAACATATCGGACGAATTGATTCCGGAGGAATGGAATTTTCCGTTGGATCGTTATTTCATCCGAAACCAGGGATGTTTATGTGCGTATTCCCTTTACTCGTACCCTTTACGCGTACAAATTTCGAGCATTTCGCAGTTGTAGGATTTGCTGTCGAATTTAATGTTGATTGGACAATTTCTAACGTTTCTGATCACAGAATTGATTTTTTTTTAATCGCCAGCTTGCCAAAACACCACGATACACGCGAACGGACAGTTCGAAGCTTTCAGCCCGGGAAAATATGGGCTTCGAGTTGTAGACGAGTCTATTTTTTCGGGTTCCGTGCGAATCGCGCGCAGAGTTCGCGTCGCACTCGCAGAAACGTCCCGGGCAATGCGCGAGTTAGTAGGAAATTCGATCTACGATCGATAATAGAGCGATGAAATTGTCGACGCGAAATATCGTTTTCCAACGCCAATTCCCCACTGTGTAATGTATATTCTGTTGTTACCTACATATAAAATAACATTACGGTATAACGCATTATGAAATAATAAATATTGTTGATTCTTCGCGGAGAATCGCCCAAACTGTTAATAAGTGTCTTATTGTTCAGGCAGAAGGCTGGATAAAATAATATCGTATACAAAATCTATGATAAATTCCTGTTAGACTTTCCACTATACTCCATTGTACCTATCGCCACTGTACGCGACATTCGAGCATGTGTGAATAAATTCGTTGTGCGGTCGTCGCGAAGCTTGAAACCTGTGAAAACTTCCACGTTCGATATTTTTCTTTTCTTCGCCTCGGATCGTCTGCATTTATTTTCGCTAACGTGTACCATACCAGGTCGAGTCTGCACCGTCCTTCGGAAACAAACAAACTGATTGAATTTCTACTGTCTGTACTGAATTTTGAAGAAGAAGAAATCACGCGTATTTGTGTCGCCTTTAGTTTACGCGCGTGTCGTTTGTATATCGCGAAAGTGTATCGTCGACATTTTGGATAATAATTTTTGGCAACATAGTTATAAATTCTCTATCATTCGGGCTCGTTATCCTGTCCTCTCATTTCCTTAGGTGTATCTATATCCCCTCGTACCGGATCTCCCTCGAGGTGTGTCGTAACGGATAAAGTAAAAAGTTACTCTAATCAAAGAGAAAACAATGTCCAGCCATTGCCGTCTGCTGTTCGACTGTATACACGTACATACTATGTTACAGAATATAACAAGAATAATAAAAAAAATCTACACACATGTATATATACATATATATGTATGCAGTTGTAGATGTATACGTATATATGTATGTATATATACATGTATAAATAAAGATGAGATACGACGTAAAAGAAAGCCAAAACTCATACGAAGAGAAAAAAAATACATATTACATCAGCTGAATTTGTCGAGAATTCTTTGAATAATGAGATTTTCAATCGTTTTCGATATACATCTTCGTAACAATGCAATTGTAAACTTTGTCACACGCGTGACGTGATAAATTACAAGATTAATCAAGATATGTTATTTTCCTGCTTTGTATAAAAATGACGTTTCTGTTGAATATAAAAACTACTTTGTAAATGACGTGAAAAAAATATGCCTTTCCGTCGAGTTTTTTTTCTTCATCATCGAAATCTCATTACTGCGAGGGCTTATCAGCTCAGACTAACACACCTGGGAAGATGCTGAGAGAAAACAATAAAATACATCATTATATGAAAAGAAAACAAGAATTATTGTATATAATATATGCACGTGTGTATTTATATATACACGTGTGTATATAGATGTGTGTGCATACCCACGCTGCGCTTGTATGACGACTCGGTCGCTTTTTCTACTTTCAGGCAGAATAATTTTTCTTATCGATTGTGGGAACGAAGAAGGCGCAACCTGCGAGGATGCACCGGGGCGCAATGAAATCCGACGAGAATTTCTTATAAAATCTCGTTTATTTACAATTTTACACTCTCAAAGTGTATGTTCCTTCCTGTACAAGTTCCAACGACCACAACGCAATGGCCGTTATTTTTTTTTTCTTTCTTATTCTCCGCTTACAATTTTCTTACCGCTATCTAAACCGTGTCTAGTTTCAGGTAAGAGATGCGATCAAAGGTTACAATATCGACGTTATTGATTCAACGTATTTTTCGCTTTTGAAATCATCATCAGCAGCTGGTTTCCAATTTCTAAAGTATTTGTACCTCGCTACGCTCTCTGCGGTTCGCAGTGGAAGTCTGAGTCAGTCGATTGATATAAATCATTGTTCGCTTCCATTTGCGGTCAGAGATGGACGAAATGCAATGCAACGATCAAAATGAGAATCCGTTCGTTAAGAAAAGATTGTTCGGAGAGAAAATATGGCAATTCCATTTCCAAAGACGAGACGAACAACGACCCGGTTATTTGTAGCGCGCATGGTTCGATGAGTCCATCTCTGATGGAGGATATTTCTACGCGTAGCTTACATTGTTTGAAATTCATAATCTTATCTCCTGTCGAATTGTACATCCGACCTGGTCCGATTCATTCTTTTAGCTATTTAGAATTGAGCACGAGAATTAACGTTACCGCGTCCGATACGACGACGCTGGGACGATGAAGAGAAATAAAATAGAAATAAAATATGAAACAATTGACATCTCTTGCGAAACCCGACGACGCTAAGCTACGGTTAATCGATTGCACAGTTCGGGTAATAAAATTCCTATGTATTTACATCAATTTCGAACAGCCGATGTAGAATAACGTCGTTTCGGTGCTTCGACAAAAGGAAAACGTGACGTATCGATTGTTATTTATTGTATCAGTTACGAATAGTCTTAGGTTTTTAAAATAAGCGTAGACGATGCTGGTTTTGTAAGTTTCATATGAGACATCCTTTGTCCTCGTTATATTACCGACGCGTCCAGCTAGCGTCCAAATAAATAATTATATTAATACTCGTTCAGAGACAGACGCGATTTTCGCCGTTTACGCGTTTTGCTGATTTCTTAATAAGAAAATGAATAAAACCAGTTGACATTCGACCGAAAATAATTCGCACGGTTGCGCTGAAAGGCGAAAAGAAAACGACCTAAGAGTTAGGATACGCCTAATCTCACAACATGGACGTCGGTTATCCCCACCCGAGGGTCTTAAACATGATTACTTTTATAAGGGTCAACCGGTTTAACTCCAGTTTCGAGGTGCAGTCTCGAGGTGTCCGACGACGATGCGTGCGATTCTAAAGTTACACCCAACAGACATACGAACGAAGAATCACACCTGGCCACGACCGTACGTATATTAATATAACAAATACGCTGTCGTCATATTCTCAATCATTAAACAATTTAAAATGAATACGAAACACGCACCGTCGCCCGACAGCTCCGACCGCTGCTTATCTATCGTAACGACTACCATATACCTACGCGCGACGAATGAGAATAGAAAAACAGTATTGGCAGAAAAAAAAACGTGATACGCGGAACACATGGAATGAATTAACAAGAGTTTTTTCTGTACAGGCAGGCCTAACTTTCTAATAATCGTAATGTATTGCATTATTCTTGAAACTAGACACAGCCCTGTATTTAAGCGAAAGACCACGATTCAGAGTTATGTACAATTTTGTACGCTTGAGAAACGTACAGAGTCATTTCCAGCGTTCCTGAAATCAATTTTAATAAATCACATTAGCGTCGTGTTATTTTCAGGTGCATGATTTGTTCACCATTTCGCTCTGACACTCCAATCTTTCGGCGTCCAATGAAGACACTTGGGGTCTATTCTTACGTGACGTTTGTCCATTGCCGCAGCGTGCTGCTGTATTATGTCTCTGTGGGAGGAAAATGTTGTTTATTTCACAAAAATTCAAGATTCTTCCTGCGAAAGTCGAACGCAGTTCGATTATTACTGAAAGCTTCGTTGTATCAACGTGCCATTTCTTACCGATTAAGCGTAACGATATATTGTCCTTTGTAATAATTGATGAGATTAAGATTTTGTAAAGTGGATATAACATCCTCTTTCTTTATCGACGTCAGTTCGCATATTTCGTTTATCGTGATCTGCGGCTTCTCGTTCTCCACCAACGGCTTGACGTTCAATAAAATGTCCAGAATCGTATGTGCCCAATAACTTCTGTAGGATAATAATCCCAAATCGGACAGCGGCTTTTCCGGAGATCCAGTCTTACCCTCGAATTTTGATAATTCATAAGAAAATTCTATCAAAAGTTTCCCGTAACCTTTTCTTTGATAAGGAGGCATCGTCAAAATACACGCGACATTGTAGTCCTCCGTAGATTCTTTCTCTTTCGAAAAATAGCCGACTATATGGAATCCTCGGCTGTCAAATTCTGTCATGACGTAGAATAAAAATGGGTCCGTATCGTAATACAAAGTTTTGTGGTCTAAAAATAATTTAGCTAATAGGCAGAGATTTTGAGCGTAGTTTTTGTTTTTCCGTCCGTCTATCTCGAAGAACGATATCGAACCTTTCCTATAAATCTCGTTTCCCGGCGGATGTCGTAAATTGCACTTTGCTAGATGACGCTCTAAACACTTCCGACTTTTTCGATACTTTAGGCAAAATTCACAGATGTAGATGCACGTCAGACTGACCATCTCTTGAGGGTACGGACTGAAGTACCATGGTTTAATTCGATGCCTTCCTAATTCAATTAGTTCTATATTTTTCATCCTAGTCACGACGTCGTCGTGGTTGTTTGCAATCAACGAACCGGTCGATCTCGGACCGGTTGCAGGTACTGGTTGCGGCGGTGCCTCCTGAGAATCTTCGTTCTCCAAGAACGTTGCTTTTCTTTTTCTGGCCATTTTTTTCTGTAATGCTGCCTGCAAAACTGCCGAACCATTGACGGGCTCCGGGGTTAGGTTCACCGGACTCTGCGGCCTACTGGGAGCCTGTTTTTTTGGTGTAGCTGCGCCCGTCCCCGGCGCCGTCGTACCTTCTCGTCGTGGAAACTGAACTTTGCGAGTATCCAGGCAATTCTCCATGACCCACTCGTCGAGTCGTTTGTTGACTGCAACGAATTTTTCATACGCGTTAAAGGTTTGCGCACAGTTCGGACCGCGACGCGAGTCGTAGACGTTCTCTACATTACACACGGATACCGCGACGAGGTGAAAATCATGGAAATTCGTCGTAACATTTATAGGTTATGCTAATGTATGTTTATACGAGACACGTAGGCTCGAATCTTTGAGATAAAATCTATCATTGGGATTTTGATCACGCGACGACGCGTTCGAGTTTTGTAAAATCTGCGAATGGTATGATAGCGCGAAACAATTACTCACAGTCAACATAATGAACGTAGTAACATTTGACACCTCGCAGCTCTTTGACGCTGATGATTTCGGCAAGTGCTGAAAGAAAAGATATTCCAAAGTAGGTATTTTCACGATTGAGATGCGCTGGCAACATTAATAACTTACGCCAATCGTCACCGTCCTGCATTCTAACCGGCAAACGACAACCCTCCACAAGTGAGGACTGAAATTGAGGTTAGGTTAATGAAAGTTGAAATTGCGAAGAATTTTTACACCATACGATTGTTATTTCACGACACAGAAGAGCGTGAGTAAAAAAACTTACTACTGAATCACATATGGTCTCCCGCTCGTCGTGTTCCTCGATCATTTTGATCAAAATTTTGACAAACCGTGTCACTAAACACAAGATTGTTTTCATACACTTTCGAGGACTGATGCCTGCGCCCTCTCGGCAAACGACAACCACCGAGAACTAATTTCGAACGATGTACGAAACTTATTTCACATTTTCATCCGTGACACTGCGACGAATCCTCTCGAATAATACCATTCGCGTCAGGTGATACCTATTACTTCGTTTTATCATCGGCATCATCCACGTAGCAGTTCCAATTACTCATCTCGCACAACGCTTTCAACGTGACTCAACCAGACAACACGAGGCTCACCGAGGTCATCAGACGACGCTTAACTCCACGTGGTGAGCATTCTATCACCGTACAACATTTTCGTTCGTATTCGCGTAAGAATTTGTATCGTGTTTCCCCATTCTCCAATGATTTTCACGATCATATCGAACCACGCTTTCAGAATCTACGGACGAGAATGAAAATAGCGTCGACCTTTCGCCGTCACATCGATGTTTCCCTTCTGCCTCGTGTTTACAATACGCCCGAATCATCGTACGAGTAGTGGTTGTTACGTCGCATTGATGTTTCCTTGTTTTTGACGCGAGCAGTGCTAGAGTCGTAGATCATAGTCGACAACTGGACAAAAACACATCGCCTCGCCATCACTCAGTGTGACTTGGTCAGCGGTCTCGTCACGACGCGATGTCGAAACGTTGTCTTTGAAATTTCGTGGCTCCTAAGCGAAGCGACTGACCAAAGTGCAATGTGCAGCGAGCGACGAGTGGCATGCGGCGCATTCACGGCTGTTGGTACGGACGGCTTCGACGTTACCTTCTGGCAGTATCATCAACATCGAGGCAGCGGGAGCATGCAGGGCACGCGGTTGAAGGTAAGCGCTGCGTCTACTTTCGTAGTTCGTCGCGCAACGCACGTATGATATTAGCCGACCGTTGAATCGCAAACAACGAATGAGGCTTCTGTTTTTTTTTCTTCAAAATCGCCATTACGATGTCCCCATTAAAATCCTAACTTTGAAAATCAGTCCGATATCTTCATCTCACCTCAAATAGTTACTCACTGTCGACGTCGACAGGTTTATTGTTCGACGAATTGGTGTCGGAAGTCGTTCGACCATGCGACGATATCATATCTACGAAACATTTCGCTAAATTTCAACGAAACAGTACGCGTAAAGATCGACTACGAAAATTTACGGATTAATAGACGCTCTCGTATAAATATATCGAGAATACCTTGGAAACAATACGAAAATCTGTTATGTACCGCACACCGCGTCGCTATCCAGTTCGTTGGTTTATACGCATCGTAAACACGTTCTATACTAGCGTATTATTCTTATTTTTGCTGATTTTGATATATATATACATACAATTCTCTCGATACGACGTAGACTGTTTTCCTAATTTCGTCGATGAATCGCTTTATATTTGGTATTAGACAAGTCGCTACGATATCAGGATACAGTTTCTCATTCGTTCAAGAAATCTTTGATGATTTTGTCAAATTTTTAATTCTACGAACCGCACGATGAATCTTACCTGATAAATTTACGTTTCGAGTCATCGGATCATTGAAATCTCATCACGCTATCAAGAATTCTTACATTTTCCATCCGATATAAAATTCAGTAATCTCGTCGTGCGATGCCTGTAAAAGTTGACAATTAATAATGTATGTACAACGATCGAGTTGATTTGTATTATTCTGCTTTCGTTTCACCCGTGTAAAAGCAATAAACGTAATACCCGAGAAAAAAGATTATATATAAAAATTGGCACGGTATAATTATATAAAACTTATACATAATTTAGATAAAATTGTATAAAATTGTATAGTTTTATTTTCAATTATACGTAGTTGTTCATAATTTTCTTTTCTCGAGCAGAACGTCTCGGAAACTCGCACTCGACGGGATTCCTAGGCAATTCACCTATTCGGAGGTGACTGTTATTCCGACACGTCTCAATTGACGCGCCCAATTGTGACATTCATAAACAACGTCGTTGAATCGACTAGCTCACGGTCACGTTTGCAGAGGTTTTCCTCGAAATACGAATAATATTCGTTAATATTTCTCGCGTCAACACTGCGCATCGCAATGTTTGCTCGTTCATCGATTACTCGTGATCTCAGCTCTATGTCCCTCCGAGACCCATAAATAATTGATGGCAAACAATAAATCGTTATTATTTTCGCGGGTATCAAATATCCATATTTTCATATTTATTCGACCATGTAAAATGCGTAGACAGCACAAATTTCCTCGTTCATATTTTTTATTATCCAATGACTTTTCGACTCTCCATCCGTATCCAGCTGTAATAAATCTGCGAAAGAAAAAAAGTCCCGTTTTTTTGGTGGTGAAATTATTGGAAATTGCGATAGAGTTATTCGAAGCTTGTGGCTGTGCGAAACGATACGACGGAAGTCATGACTCGACGCAGTAAAGGTCGGTGGTTCGTGAAGCTCGGTGAAAAACGTCAACCGGAAGTAACCTAGGGTGGGTAATTCTGGCTGCAGTCTCACCCGGTATATAACGTTCCTGCCCTCATATTGTTATATGAAGTCTCCGGGTACATAAGTGTGCCCACATTCAGCACATAAGGGTTGATAGTACTCGCGCGTACAAGCCACCCTTATGTACAGGGCGTGGCCGTAGGCGACCAATCCGATGCTGGGAAACTCCCGAAAGCCCAAATCGAACGTAATAAAAATTTTAGCGGCTGTGTCAAACGCCACGGCGTAAGGGGATCAGCAGGGTTGATCCGGGCTTACCTACATTTTTCTTACTTTCCCTCGAACCTCGTCCTCTCTTCCTCTTCTGCTTCCCCTTTTACTCCGTCGCTCCTCCGATCACCCCCGCGTCCCGGTTTCGTGTACGCGAATACACGCTCGTACCTATCTATCTATACGTATACGCTCACCTCTCTCTCCTATCCGTGCCTATGCCTTTCGAATTTTCTTACGGGATTCCCTCTTATCTTTCACTGTCGAATACCGCCCGATGCATTTATATTACAGGAGCTAGTGAACCCTCCGTTCAAACGAACAGGGCCACCTCCCCCCGCCCCCCTTCTCCGTTCCTTCATCCGATCGCAACAACGCGGATTTAGATCCGAATTCGACCCGTATTTGCATGCGATAGTAGCAACACGCACACCGTGAACAATCGAATCAGGGAAACGCACTCTTATCAATCACTCGTTCCCCCAGAATCATCCATATTTTCCCGACTTGTCGCTGACAAATGAAAAATTCGCAAGGTTTTTTCCCGGCACGATTTCAGATTAACATAAACTAAGAGCAGAACAGATCCTCATCACAACAATATCGCTCGTGCCGTCGTCAGTTATCTCTGTGCAGATTTATTTTTCAGAAGTCCAATAACTACGCGCACGATGAAAAAATTGTATACAAAATTATAGTACCACAAAGAGTAACCCAGCTCTGTGCCAGAAGTACCACAAGCCAATGGAAGAGCATCATCTAAAAAGTGTGACGCAGTATTTTTTGCTACGCTCTACCGAAAGCTTCGAATCGATGAAGCAAACTCGTTCCACACTTTTCTTCCACGGTGTTTTACCCACCCTTGAAAAATCAACTCGTCCATTCTCGCGTTAATTATAACTGTAATCACCGCGTTCATCGCATGACCGGATCACAGGAGAGGATCGCATGGAAATTAAACAGCTCAATCAGGGCCAAACCGTTCCGTGGTCGTCTGAATCTGATGTAAGAGCGAGCCCAGAAATCTGCCCGCTCAATAACGGTATAAATTTTCAATAACTTACGCCCTTCATCTTTCCCTTGAAACCTCGGTTCGTAATTTCAGCACGTCGTCGAGTGATCGTTCGAGACGAGCGGAGTCTATTTAAATTCTATCTGTCCAACCTCGGGCTCCGCGAAAATGTGAGGCGAACTAGTAGCCGAATTCGTACAGCAATACGAACACTTGTATTCGTTCGCATCGCGGAATCGAGTTTACCTAGCGCTAAATAAATCTAGCTTACATCTCCCGGAAAATGCATCGATCCCTAATTACTCGTGTACCACCTACTCGCCGCACATTTCGTTCGGAAGTACCTACCTCTCAACGACGGTGACGCGATACTGGTAATTTATCATTTAATTAGCACTGATTTTTTTCAATTAATTATTCCCACCTGATTCTCTGGGAACCATGCAAAACGAGAAGGGCGTGTATTTAATAGCCTTAGTGTTGCCTTGGAAGCATGGTGCCATTAGGAATCCCACAGGGCTACCCTTGCCCTTCGCTTCGCGCCCAGACTTACGACGTTGGCCGCCTCTCGTCTCGCTCGCAAGTGAGAAACGCGGCCGACACTCCACCCACACGATGCCACTTACACCACACGCGGTACGGTAAAATCATTAGACACACGTGTTTCGCACATCGCGCAGAATCCCCGCTTGCTTAGAATGCTTAGATAGAGCTCGACCCGGAAATCAATAGGAAAACAAACCGTTACGAGGGCATGCGGCCCTCCGCCCTCCGCGTTCCAACGTTCCCACGAATTCCGCGAATTCTGTCCGTAAATTTGGCAATTCGACTGATCGGATCCATCGCTGTCGAGGCATTATCAGCGATACCTCGCCCGATCAACGCCGACAGATTTTTAATTCTCGCCGCTTTCGTGCCAACCAAAGGCAAAACGAAACCGGGACGAAGATTTTTTCCCTCCCCCACGTCGAAAAAGCTCGGCCTACGCGGTATTTTCCCTCCATCGCGGCGATAATCTTCGCGCGTTTGCGTGCTGCTTCGGAATGATCTTCCTCTTTTTACCGCATTCCACGCGGACGCGAACGTATACGATGTACGTACGTATATATGTATGCGTATAAAATACGTCCGTATAAAAGGTTGCTCAAAGGACGTTTCCCTGGCGTCGCTTAAAATTCATAAGACGTTCTGTTTACTTACTAAAGATACCCGGCTGCCTTTTCTCTCCTCCCCTCCTTTCCTTCGCGTCGTTTCCTCCTCCTTTTTTTATCATGTTCAAGACGTGCTTTATCGCCGAGGAGGAAATTATGCGTTGCACTTTTCCTCTCTTCTGGCTAATGAACTTTTTTTCCTACCTCGCGGACCACCGACGCTTCGCGACGCGTTAACTTCACCTCGAGGACTAATTGCTTATTTATTACGAACCACGTTCAGAAAAGCAACCTCGTCGAGGTGTTGTACTTTGAAGATTGTGAATGCCAAAACGTTCAGGGACCACTCGACTCGGCGCGAGCTTATTGAACGTTCGAATTCTATCATCCGTGAGAGAATTTTCACGAAATATTGTAGATCAATCGTATCGTGATCCCAAAACGCATATTATAGTACGTAGTATTTGAATTTTTATCCAAATTCAGAATCGAACTAAAAATGTAAAAATACGCGTATGATCTACAAACATGTTTGACTTTTTCGATGAACACAGCCGTTCGAGTGATATTCGAGTACAAAGTTCGAAATGGGTGAAAATAAAATACTCGCGATTAAAATATCATTTTTTATTCCTGATGAAAATAGGTTTTACCAAATTTTAGCGAGTACATTTTATGATCAAGCAGTATAAACATTTAGTAATTCATTATAGTTTGCAGTTTGGACTGCGATATTATTCGAATGGCTATGCTTATCAAAAAATTGTGAGAGTTTTTTTCAGAACATTCGATTCTCTATAAAAGTACATCTTTGACTGATCTGTACGATATGCCATTGTTCAGACACGAAATCCCCCCCACGAGAAACTTTTTCCGCCATTTTATTCAGATGGGAAATAAAAATTCGCAGCAAGTCAGCTCTTAATATTGATATTAGGAGGTCAAATTTTAATAGGTTTCTCGTTTCCTCGTCCTGAAAGTATACAACCTGTTTGCGAGTGAAAAGAAAAAAGTTGCCCGAAAATGACTCACCCTGCTGTATATGCATTATGTATGGCTCGTTTGTAGCATGTAAACCCGAAGGTCAAGTCCAAAAAATTCCATTCCAGTCGAGTTCAACTTTACTCGATTGTTGTTGCAATTCACTGGGGATTAGAGGAATCTTGAAACGAGCGTAGAGAAAAATTGGGATGGATCTACGAGAGGGACTCTTCGGGAATCAAGTCGAACATCAATGGATCCGGAATTATTACTAAATTTCAATCGAGTCGGTTTTCGCGAGAATAAAACGAACTCTCGCGACTGCTTTTCTCGTGGTGCTTCAAATTGTTCGAAGATTTCCATTTATCCGCAACGCGCTACCACGCAATCGGACGCGTCGTCGTCGGCGGGGAACAACGGACGTAGAACGTCGCGGACTTCCTCGTTGGCGGAAACGTGCGTGGCATTCCTTCGCTGCAACCGCATCGGGTGTTCGTATTTGTTTTGGCACGTTGAACGAACACATCGAGCGAGTCGCGAAGGGGTGGAAGGGTTGCACGGCTAGCAGCCATCTTGCCACAAAGCTCTGGCTAGACCAATGAACGGCTCGGCGTGGTCACCGAGTTCCTTAGCCTCCCGCGCAACCCTTTAATTGTAATCAATTTACTCCCTCGAGACGCCCGAGACACGCCGCGCCGCATCGTGGCGTGAATATAGTGAAATAATTAGCGAGGAAGATGAATCGGCAAAAGTTAGACGTTGTTAATGACGTTGTACGCTCGCTACTCCTTTAACTCCGATTTTCCACCTCTCCGCAGAAAACTCTTCCGCGCGTGATGAACTGAACCGACCATCGCGATCTCTTTATCGAAGGTACGCGCTTCATCTCTGGAGAAAAAAACCGGAGCAGCATTTATCCAAATGTATTCGATTGAATTCGCCGAGGTTCGCCGAAATAGAACGAATGTTCGATCCACTCTAATCACATATATTGGTTAGAAATCCTCGTATTTTTACGACGTTTATTTATTGTTCGCTGTTCATTGTGGTTCATGGTGCAAAAAAGAACTACTTCGATTTCCGTGCCAATTTCTATCCCAAAAATGGAGCCCCACTCGACGTCTCAGTGACGCTTTCTGGCGGAGCTTTGGACTGCCTACGAGGATCCAAGTTGATCTGTCGTGTCGCACTGACTGCTACCTGAAAAAATCCCAGAAAAATTGAAGGAAGTCGCAGCTCGCTGTCGATAGGCAAAAGCAACGTTGAGACCCTTTAACAAATAGTCTCGCGTTTACGCTTCAAGAAACACGTCGTCGTCGCAGCTCGAACAGCATAACGAAGTTTATCATCATTCGTTTCCGAATGCGCGACTCGTTCGTCGATATTTATCGAAGACGATTATCGTGGCGCGTTGAGCAGTAGGAATCGACGAGCTGACAAATTATACGACAGGTATCGACAGTTGTTCTCACAGGTTCTCTGATTCATTGTGTTCGAGAACTT
Organism: Arge pagana; assembly: GCA_963969455.1. Lineage (NCBI taxonomy): Eukaryota > Metazoa > Arthropoda > Insecta > Hymenoptera > Argidae > Arge > Arge pagana. The sequence continues at coordinate 21,213,050 of OZ018309.1, read as the reverse complement.
GTCTTGAAACGACGAAGAACAGACGCGTGTTCCGGAACCAGTTTCGCGATCGTCAGCGGGTTTTTGGCCCAGGAGATCAAGACGGAGGTCAATTAAGGTCGAAGCGTCTTGACCCTTGCACCAGTTGATGTGTGCCCAAAGGTTGATCCGGGGAACCGGTTCGATCGCCGGGAAAGTCGTTACCTCGACGTCTCGTATCCGACCCTTCGCGTCGATCCCTCGTGCGCCAAGGTCCTCGTCGCGATGGACGACATCTGACGGTTTTCACGCAAATCCTGCCAGCCGCCATTTTTCTGCACAGCACTTCCGTCCATTCTGAAAAATTCAATACCAAATTGTGTCGCTAAAAAACGAGTAGCAGAGGAAAGTTGCCAAAATTTCGCGGCCATTTCTCTTCTTATTTCTCCGCAGCAAGTAGAATATACCCTAACGAGCACGCACCTAGTTTTTCAAACATCTCTTTTACGTGGGAACTCGCGTAAAAAATGTGCAAATTTTTGTGCGAGAAAGAAATGAAGTTTTGTGACGAAAAATCTAAGTTTTATATTTTTGGTACCGATTTTTTCAAACGGTATTATTTCGAATTCATTCCAACGGTATTGGTTCCTTGAGCGTAGCCTCTCGCCCCAAGTTCCCTCGCTAACTTTTATTATTACTTTCACGAGCCAACGGGATCTCGCACGAAGTAATATGAAGTTGGAATAATTTTTACAAATTACTGATCCGTCAACTTGTTTGCAACGAGCTGCGAGCCTCGATTGACGCGACCTGAAGCTCGAGCGATTTCTTTTACGAGGGCGATGCTCGAGCTTGCGGTGTAACACGAGTGCTTACGAGGGCAATAAAAAAATTATCCGGTCGGAGGTCAGCGATGCGGAAGTGCGGTGCAGCATTCGTTCTACCGTAAATTTGGTTTCCCTCGAATCATCGTCTCTCCGCAACGAGGCTTGATTTTTCTTTGATTTTCTCTCATTTGTGTACGTTCCTAGTTACGTGTACGTATAATCTATGCATGTATAACATATACGTTTTGTACGTCTATATATATTAGGGTGGGCCAAAAAAAAAAGTAAAAATGCTGCGATTCCACTTCTAACGGGCTCAAATGTGAGGGACCCGTAAGTCTAATAATTAATGCCCCAAAGGTTGAACTCCGTACGATAACCCTTGGTGGGTCCACATTAGATGTTTCTATTTTCCAACACAGGAAAAATTATTTTGATTCATTCTGATTTTTGTTACCGACGAACGATGCGTTGTACAGTGAAGTTCTTGGCATGTTTTTTTAGAGAATCGAATGCTCTACAAAAGTGCCCATTGCGACGTAGCTGTAATGTGCACCTGTTAGGTTGTAGGGGTCATTGAAACCGATTTTTGCATGAAATTCTTATTTTTTTGACGTTATCTCATAAATGACTGGACTTACATGAAAAATGTCAATGGCAAACTTGTAGAAAATTTCATATGCTATAAAAAAGGTTCAGCAATCAGAATCGCTAAGATCGATATTTCTCGAGATGCGTATTCATTAATAATAAAAATAGCCTTCGAATTCAGGGGTGAGGTGATTAAACTATATCTTCACGCTGTGTCCGAGTTCGTAGGTCGTTGTCTTTTCTAACTAGACGTCGCGGTTCAGGCATGCTCAAATCAGAATAAGTTTGTGACAAAAGTTTCTTGTTTTCGCACTAAAAATACGAATCTGCCAGAGAAAAAAGGGATCTCATTTGAAAAAATAAAGTTGACCTTGAATATGACGTTGATGGTCACAGGTAAGGTCACCGAAAAACTTTCACGGAGACCATTTTTGCACAATACAGTATTTTGAGTCTAGAGGTGCTGCGCGGGTGGTCTGGACCACCCCGTCCAAATATATATATTCCCCCGCGCGAATACATATTTGCGATAAAATATTTAACGTACGAATATTTACATCCGCGTACCTTTTTCGCCGATCAAGTTTTCGCCTCGACGTTGTAATAATTTTACGTTAGTTAATAATAAATAACAGTCAGAAGGAGAAGATAAATGATGCAAATGAGTTAATTATTCGAAAGGGCTTCGGGTTAAATGAACGAAATCAGGAAGTAGTCGCAAGATCTGATATAATATCAGAGGAAACAGAAAATTGATATAAACTAAAACTAACGGACGATCGCCACCTTTCACGCACTCACACATACGTCATAAATCGAGAACTCTCCAATGCACATTTATTTATACCGGTTTTAAAATACTAGTGTTTGTGAAAGCGATTAGAACAGGGGTAATGTCGAATATGTGATATCTTAATTTGGTAAAATTCTTCGTGAAGGCGATTTGCTCGGCGTCGACAGCTTTTCAAGTCGAAGGTGACAAAATGAATATTGGTGATGATTCGCTTACGTTTATCCACTCCGAAAATCGTTGGCTCACTTTGCGCCGCCTTCTTGTCGTGCCACCCGTCGTAGTAACAATAGATAATTCGGTTCACCTCGTGTTGGCGAAAATGGTAGACGATCAGGAAGAAAATCTTCTCCGCTCCAAATTGACGATAAATGTTGCCGGTGACACGGACGGACGCAAAGGAGCCCGAATTCCACTCGTTCGCCGGTTTTTGTCGTGGGCGAAAACGGCGCACAAAATCCAAACGTTTCACGCGCACGTCGCCTAGGGATTTCCTTGGCGGGCAAACTCAAACGCGATATTTACTTGAGCGTGAATCATTACATGCCACCCCCAAACTTGTGCAACGTCGTGAGCAAGTTTCTCAAACTAATCGTGAGGCTTACCAACTGTAGCGCAATAAAGAATCGATTCCAACAAGGCAACCTTCAAAATCAACTATGATCGTCTAAACTCATACATACACATATTGACTTGAAATTACATTTTCGATTTCATATCCGATATCATTTCTCATATTTACCTAGCCGTATTTAGTCTCTATGCGTTACAATTTACACATATTGTCCCATCTTACAACAATAGTCATACTATTATACATATTTACACATGTTACCACATCTTAAAACTATGTATGTATGCAAAATTGCATGAGTCTACATTCACACGCCACATTCACACCTTATTCTAAAGCATCTATTTACATTGGCTTGTTTTCTCTTACAATGCACGAAATTTCCAGAAGATACATCGTAACTCGTCAAATTGTATTTACATTTTCTTCAAGTTAATTTAACCTGGCATCAAAACGGATTCTTCCGGGAAACTCCACGACAAATTATGGTCGACCATTGATTTTTTCAAAATATTTGCGTACGTTCGCTCGATTGTACGTTCCTTTTATCTTGTTCGAATTCTTAGAGTCAGTTAGTACGAAAGCATTTTCACCAATTACTTTCAAAATCCTGTATGGGCCCTCAAACAGATGAAAAAATTTCCGGGTCACTTTATCCAATGCCTTTGACATATGTGGTACACGTAACATCACAAGATCACCTATATTCAATTTTACCTTTGAAATTCTCTGATTTTTTGAACGATTTGCAAAACCCTTTTTTATATTTTCCTTCGCAAGGGATACAATAACTTCATGATCTATTTGATGCAACATCGGAAATTTGACAAGTCTCAACACGTCATCCTTGATCGATTTACCAAAATGCACCTCCATCGGAGCGTAATTTGTACTACAATGTGTCGTTATGTTTAACAAGTTTTCTATTGTCCCTATTTGATCTATCCATGTCGTGTGTTTAGTCCGACAAAATGTTCTAAATAACCTGCCTAACTCACGCATAACCCGTTCTGTGGGGTTCGATTGAGGGTGTCGGATGCTACTATACAAAACTTTAATATCTCGGCTCTCCAATGACTCTCTCCATTTAGGTGAAGTGAACTGAGTTCCATTGTCACTCAATATTCTATTAAATTTCCCACATACCGGGATGTATTTATTAAAGATCTTATCTAACGACGCTTTCGTCGTAGCTTTTTTTAACGGATATAACTTCACAAGTTTAGAAAAGGCATCGAGAACAACAAATATATATTCCATTCCCCCCCGGGCTCGAGGGAGTGGGCCATAGTAATCAACCGTGACCAGGTCAGATGGAGCTTCAGCAGTCACTTGATTATATGGACCCTCCATCGGGACCGACAGATACTTAACGCGTTGGCAGAGGTCACAGGTTAATACGAATCGTTTTATTTGCTTGTTCATGAATCTCCAATAATAAAATCGTTTCATGTAAGCCATCGTCTTAAACACACCGGGATGTCCTAACTTGCCGTGCACATAATTTATCAAATTCTCGGTCAGTGAAGCCGGTATTACGATTCGATAGATATCTTTTCCGTTTTCATGTTGAAATAAAATTTGTTGATAAAGTTCAAAGTTATTTGAAAATTTATGATTCGTACTTGCATTTAAAGTATCAATGATTTCCTTGCAATAATTATCATTTAATTGTGATTGTATTAAATTTTTTAATATTTTCTTCAACGATATGTCCTGTTTGTATAACCGCATTATTACCAGCGAAGAGATCTCGTCATTTTGATCCAGTGAGACGAACGTGTTCAGTAAACTGATCATTAATTTCTGTTCAGTTTGATTATAAAATTTCCCATTCGGATTACGACTTAAAAAATCCGCAACCATATTATCTGAACCTTTGCAATATGTTACCGTGTATGAATACTGTTGGAGAAGCAAACTCCAGCGTATTAATCGTGAGTTATGGTATATTGTTGATGATAAAAAAGTTAATCCCTTGTGATCGGTCAGTATTTCAAACTTGGTACCTATTAGATAATACCGAAACTTCATTATGCAATAAATTATGGCAAGCAGTTCAATTTCGGTTACTGTATACCGAGTTTCCTCGAGTGTCAAACACCTACTAGCAATGGAAATAATGCGATGATTATTCTCACTATCCAATTGGTACAGTACTCCGCCAATTCCAACTAAACTACCATCGCACTGCAACTTATACGGGGCACCTGGGATAACATGGCTGAGGCATACTGCACGCGCGAAATTTTCCTTCAACGCCTGAAAATTTCTCGCATGCTCATATGTCCACGTCCAATTTGCATCTTTTCTTAGCAATTCCCTAAACGGAGTGATATAATCATTATGACGTACTACAAACCTACGATAATAATTACATACGCCCAACAAATGTTGCAGTTGTTTCTGGTTTTTAGGTTCTTCAAAATTCATTATATCTTTTATTCTATCAGGATTTGGTTCGATCCCTTTGGACGATAAAATAAATCCAAGAAACAATATTTTCATTTCGAAAAATTGAGATTTATCTATTTTTATAGTAAAATTGCTTTGTAATAACTTTTGAAATATAATGTGTAATACTTGAGTGTGACGTTTAAAGGTTTTCGTGGCTATTGCAGTATCATCAACATACGTGACCGAGTTCGATCCAATATCAAACGGCATTACCAGCTGACTTTCATCAGATTCCTCATCATAATCAAAACACACTGAAAATTTGAAATGCTGAGGAAGCGGTTTTTGTAACGCCACGAACAATGCTCTAATAAGTGCGCTGCCCGCCGTCTTGACACCGAACGGGACCCGTGTCCATTGATACATTTTAGACCCGAATCTAAATGCTGTTAAGGGTCTTGAGTCCTCGTGTAATTGAACTTGCCAGTAGCTGTTTGGCAAATCAATCTTTGAAAAATATTTGGAACCGAAAAACTTTTGCATAATTTCAGCCATCACCGGAGGACATTCCAAATCATCCTCAATGTTTTCATTTAATTGGCGAGCATCAAGACACACCCTCAAATTCCCGTCAGATTTATGAACAATCCTCAAGGGATTACAATGTTGGCTAATTGCAGGTTCGATAATTCCTGCCTGCAACATGTCTTGAATCACCTTATTCACTGGCTCATAGAGCGCGGATGGTACAGAGTATGATCGATTTATTTTAGGATTTGGCTTGATCAGTTTTAATTTATGCTCATAACCTATTGCACAACCAGTTTTGTTAACGAATAGCGGTTTGTATGTGGTCAATAATGCGTGAAAAATTTGTTTCTCTTGATCATTCAGGGTTTCGATTGAAAACGCGATTGATTTTAGTTTGTCATCGAGACCCGTAATTTCATTTCGTCGATTTTGGTACTCCCTCGTGTACACATTATTTATACGCGGCTCATTTATATTATCCGATTCATTTAATACATTATAGGTTATTTCATTTCCCAATTTATCATAGTCATATTCATAATTTGTCATATTCATATTTATATCATTGTTTTTTGTCTTGCCCTCTATTTCTTGGTGCAATATTTGTTTTACATTCTTTGTCATATCATTATTTTTTTCGGATTGTTTTTTGTGTGACGAATTGTTCACACAGTCAATTTCATTACCTTCAGTGTTAGGATTATGAATCTCTTTTGATTCCAATTTATTCCTTTTTTTTGTCACTTCTCCCTTTACAAGATTGAGATTTTCTATTTTTACTATATGAATACACGTTACTTCCTCAGTTTTGCTCAACATAATTCTCTCTGAACTGGTTCTCTCAAACAAAACTAAATGTGGTGAAATTACTTCTTGTTTAATCCTCAATTGAGCCTGCCAATAGTCGATAACCATACCATATTTCAAATTAAAATCGTTTCCCAGAATTATTTCTGTGGACAAAAACGGTACAACTAAAAATGTAAATGATAACGTCATCTTATCGATTTTAATGTTCATCCAGACTTGCTTTTTTATAGTCGTTACTTTCTTTCCAATCGCCGTAGCGACTATCACATTTGCCACCGGCAATTCTAATAACTGAACTGTATTTTTTAATTTATTATAAAATTCCTCCGAGATTGCTGTGATTTGGCTTCCGCTGTCAATTAAACACCAAACTTTATAATTCGCAATTTCTGACAAAATTTTAGGAGATGACGGAATTCTATCAGCTTTTCCAATTTTATGACCCTCATTGTGAACTATACCACGCGACAACTCATTTACTAGCTCATCATAGTGACGTACCGACGGATCACAACTCGATACGTCTGCATTTAGTTTAAATTATCACGATTTGGCTTTAACTGCACATTTCTGTTTGGATTATTCCATACAACACTCAAATTATTGCCTATTGGTGGTGGCGGAACTGACGTGTCCGGGAATCTCGAACTGTTTTCATTTAAGTTTAAATTTCGAGGATATGTATTATTATCATATCTATTATTTCGGTAATCATGATAATTTCGATTCCCATTATTATACCTAACATTTGTTTGACGATTTCGACCTCGGAACGTTCTGTAGTAATCTCTATTGTTATCCTGAGTAGTCATTTGTCTAACCTCGATTTGAGTGTTGTCAACATTTTCACCTAATACATTCTGTATACCGTTATAGTATTGTCTCTTTTCTGCGAATAATATATCCAAATTAGTCAAAGTTTTGATAATTTCATCATTTTTACCGCAATCTATTGACGCGAGAGCTAACTTTGCTGATCTAGGCAACTGTTGTATTATTGAATGATTTTTTTCATACGCCGACATGGTAGGTCGAATAAAGTTGGCTTTTCTTAATTGTAAGTAATAGAAGGATTGCAAATTTCCATGTTGTTGTGGACTAAACCTTGTGCTTAACCAACGACTTTTTGTTCTAACCTGTACCTCTACGGTATAAAACTTCTCCACAAAGGCAATTTTAAATTCGTCATAATTTTCCGAAGCATTACGCAACTCGCTCCAAATTCTCGCTTTATTTTTCAACAACATGGTGATCACGTGTACTTTTCTGTCATCTCGAATTTGTCTCAAACGAAAATAGCGTTCGACTTCATCTAAGAATTCTAACGGATTCGAATTAAACTCATCAGAAAAATATGGAACAGTTACATCGATTTGATTTAATTGGACATTACCAAGAAGCGCAACGAATTCTGTAGCGAAATCTCGCTGAGTAACAACCGGCGCATTTTCATTTTGCCGCGAATTGTTTGGGTCTACTTGCCGATGTTCCTCGCTATTTCGTAGAACTCGCATTTCTTCTAGCTGACGCTGTAGTTGTTGTGTTTCAGCGCGGGCTTGATTTTCATTATTCGTTCGCTCGGCCAGTTGTTGTGTAAGGCGTGCGATCTCTGCTTGTTGATACTCTGCCTCATCGTGTCTTTGTCTTGCCTCTTGTCTCGGATCATCACGAATGACATTCATTGTTGATGTTGACGTGTTTTTCCGCAACCTCAAACGCGTACCATATAAATTAGTTATTATTCTACGTGATTTTCTTCCTGATTTAGTTATATAACTCGAATGATCAAAAGACTCCTCCATTCATCTCAGAGATTTGGGTAAACTAAGGTTGGGCGCCAATGTAATAATTTTACGTTAGTTAATAATAAATAACAGTCAGAAGGAGAAGATAAATGATGCAAATGAGTTAATTATTCGAAAGGGCTTCGGGTTAAATGAACGAAATCAGGAAGTAGTCGCAAGATCTGATATAATATCAGAGGAAACAGAAAATTGATATAAACTAAAACTAACGGACGATCGCCACCTTTCACGCACTCACACATACGTCATAAATCGAGAACTCTCCAATGCACATTTATTTATACCGGTTTTAAAATACTAGTGTTTGTGAAAGCGATTAGAACAGGGGTAATGTCGAATATGTGATATCTTAATTTGGTAAAATTCTTCGTGAAGGCGATTTGCTCGGCGTCGACAGCTTTTCAAGTCGAAGGTGACAAAATGAATATTGGTGATGATTCGCTTACGTTTATCCACTCCGAAAATCGTTGGCTCACTTTGCGCCGCCTTCTTGTCGTGCCACCCGTCGTAGTAACAATAGATAATTCGGTTCACCTCGTGTTGGCGAAAATGGTAGACGATCAGGAAGAAAATCTTCTCCGCTCCAAATTGACGATAAATGTTGCCGGTGACACGGACGGACGCAAAGGAGCCCGAATTCCACTCGTTCGCCGGTTTTTGTCGTGGGCGAAAACGGCGCACAAAATCCAAACGTTTCACGCGCACGTCGCCTAGGGATTTCCTTGGCGGGCAAACTCAAACGCGATATTTACTTGAGCGTGAATCATTACAACGTATTTCGTTTTTAATTGGCTGACGCGTGGTTGAAAAAAGTTGAAATCTCCACTCGGTTTTTTTGTTGTTTTCATTCATTTGCCTTGTTTTGCCTCGGTCGCCGTTCGATCGGAACTCCACGCGCCTTCGTCGTCTCGATTGATCGAGATTTCATCTGGCAGGAGTAAAGGGTAAATTTAGTGCAGAGATTTTTCAAATCCCTTCCAGTTCCCTTCGCGAGCTACCCTCGACGCTAATTAAAAGAACCGTCGCACGTGTCTTTCCATGGCGCGGTTACGGGAAATAAAAAAGGCAAGATCCTTCTCCCAGGCTCGGTTGTTTGTTCGCTTTTGTTTGGTTCGTTTTTGCTGGGTTTTTTTTCTTTTTCTTTTCGTTTTTTTTTTTTCATTTTGCTTCCAATTCTTTCACTCCCCAACGAGTCGACGTCGACGAGTTCGCTGCGTGGTTGGTTCGTTAGCTGACTGACTGACTGACTCGCCGGCTCGCCGCGTCGTAACTCGGTAGTTAATTATCGTCCAAGTGTTTTTATTTTCGAGAGCGAATTATACAGACGTCGCGCAACCTCTTTTCGCGTTTCCCTCGCGTACGCTTCCCCGTTATTGAGACCCCAAATGAAGAGATTCGAGCGGAGACCATCCCCCAGCCTCGAACCGCATCTACGCACCTGAATCGCCTTTATTCGCATGGCAGACCCGATTTTTGACATTTTTGTTCAAAAACCTCTTTCAATCTCTATCAATCCATCCGCACGATTCCGCGAGGTACCTACTAAAAACCGGTTCCGCTCCCCAAAGCTTCGAGCTTTCCAAGCTCTCTTCGAGATGCTCTGAGAATAACGAGATGAATCGCGATCGAATCGCGAATAACAAGTTTCAAATTTTTTAAAAACTCACGATCAATCAGCGTGCATCGATTTCATTTCGCGTTGGCGAGCCCGGAACGACCTATTCAATAATCGTGGCACGTTGTTTCTATTTTCATACCTGTTCTCCTTCGTTCTACCTATTTTCAATACAAAAGTATTTACATCTTTTTTTCTACAAAATTCAAAAAATCGGCTGTAATTTTTCTCCATTAAAATAAATGTTTAACAGCGAATTTTCAAAGAAAATATCAATTAGAATTGTTGGATGGCTATTTTTCGCGCCTGGGTGTGATTCTGCTATGGATTTTACTAGGACCAGCAGTGATCAGCCATCACGTTCACGTTCCACGAACTTTGGTATCGCGTTTCTACAGTGATGGAATCGCTCTGTCTGCTCTTCATCGAAATCACCAAGATTTTCGGTAAAAAAAGTCCAGATGAGACGAGGATAAACAAAATCGACGGCACCGCGACGCAATCGTAACGCCCCGTTCGACGCGCAAAGTTATTCACGCCGCTGTACGCTTTTTTACGGAGCGTGAATTCGGATATCCGCAATCGCGTCGAAACCGGATCACTTTTGCGATAAACGCGCAATCGATCCGTGTAATAAAAGAATTGTTACGAGCTGCAATGCTAAATCGGCGTGAAAAAAGGGCGCAATTGTTGCGAAATCATCAACGATATCTGATGCGCGCGCGATATTTGCCCCGTGGTCCTTCCACGCGGCTGCGGAAAGCTTCCCGAAATTTCAAAGCATCTCATCCACACCCTTGATTCGCGTCGTGCCCAGTCACCGGCACCGATCATTTCCGCATCACGGCGACGAACGTCTTTACCCGTAGGAAATCGTCCGGCGGTGGTCGCCGTCGCCCTTGATCCTCCACGCTTCCTGTTTCATCCTCTGCCGCTCCGTTTCCTCCCCCCAACCTTCTCTCGCTCGTTCCGAGTACATATACATATATACATATATTTCCCATCGAACATACGAATATCTACAATATTATTATCATCGTCATTATTACTTTTTATTTTGCAGGCGTTATCATTTTTTCCAGCTGTAATTTGATTGAGAAGTGAAACAATTTTTAGAGAAAACAGGGATGTTTTGAATTACGTTCAATTGGATTTATCTCGGAAAATACCAGCTCTACGGTTTGGGCTCGATATAATATACAAGATATTTTCTTGTGGAGAAAATCGGATTTAAATTTTCTACGTAAAAAGTCTGATACAATTTTTTTGGAAAGTTAGTCGTTCATGAGAAAAGTCGAAAAAACCATGAATTTTGGGGAAAGAACGGAGCTTAAGTTTTCTACCGGTGACATGGTTCGCGCGAAGTGCTCTTCTAAAGAACAAAGATTCCTCTACAATCCCCGCCTGTGACCATTAGAATAACGCCGTATACCGTGAAGTGGTAGTTCGTTGAAAAAAAAATTAAGACACGTGTAAAATTTGGAATTCGTGTAGCGAGTACTTGAAGTTGAAATGAAGAGCTTATCTTTGGTGAGAATTATTTTCCATGTGTTTAGAATAGTATTTCGTCAAGGCAACGAAAAAAATATCGCAAACCAAGCACTCTGGTATACACATAGTATATATATATATATATATTCACAAATTTATACATATAAATATATGTGTGTATAGACACATATATGTGTACGTGCGTATCTGCGCGTACGTCTAGCGCGTACATATGTACAGTGGAAGCACTATACGCTCGGTTCTCCCGCCACATCCCTTCGGTGTCCCTCGTCGGTATTTCGAAAGCAGACCCCATGGCTCTACGCGAGTCTTCGAGGGTGGAGGAAGGTGGCGAGGAGGCGGAAGGGTGGGTAGATGGTAACGGTCTACCAGCCCGAGCCCCTAAGAGGGTTTCCTCTGATATATTACCTCTGTAGCCACCCTCGCGCGCCCTAAACCATCTCTTATAGCCGCCATCTTGAAGGACTCACCCCGCCCGCGATCGAAAATCCCGTTAGAGTTATATCGGTTTAGCGTCCATTTTGACGAAGGGCCTCTCTCTATCCCACTACCCACCTACCACCGCCCGACCTTCGCCTGCACACCTCCGACCCGCGGGAATTCGAGCAACTATTTCACCTAGGAGGGTGTTCGAAGTTGTACCGAGAATTCCGAGGGTGACGCCGAACCACCCGACAGGATACCAACTGCATTTTTCGAGAGCCTTGGCTCGAGCGCTTCGCATTCTAGAATACCCGTGTTGTTATCCTTCCGCGAAATTCTTGCGCGCGCGCCTGCTACACCATCCTCTATTTTCAAACGTATCTCCCACGTGTCACGCGCATTAATACAATCGTCATATTTCACAAAATTTCATTTCCCACGAATTTTGCCCCCGGATTTCACCTCGTCATCTCCTCTCCTCATTTCTACGCCCCCCGAGACTCATCACCCTCGCAATTGAGGGAGCATTTTTGATTTCGGTCTTCCCATATCGACTTCCTTTCTTCTCTCCTTCCGATAACACACTCGTTCGCCGCGTTTATAATTTCACAATTCAACATTTTTTCCTGTTAAGCGTACGCAATGCAGACACAGAAAGCAGCGACTAAAATCGGAAGGAAAGCCATCTTTACGTACCATGAAAAAAAACAACAACATCTGTTATCACGGTAGTATGATAAGTACTACTGTATCAATAAAGCTACAGCTATCACGATAATACAGTAAGCTTTATCATTTCGGATGGTAATTTTTACCATTGAGATGGTATCCTGTATCGTTATAATGGCAGCTCGTCCTATCTACACCGGTAAAGAGAAACGATTACGGGAGCATTGTACTTGTTACTAACTAAAGATGTTGCCTGTCTACCATCTAACATACTTGATGCACCTCCACGTTTTATAATTGTCAATATATCGACGTGTCGATAGTTTGCTGCGCTGCGATAGTAATAAGTGACACCAGAGGATAGTAGCGGCAACTATTTTCTCTCTTCGTGCAAAAAATTACGAATATACGGTGAAAGTTGAGCTTAAGATTTCTCACAACTGCCCAAAGAAAAATCAAAAATAAACGATCGGCGTCAAGTATTGTGAAATTTCCAATAGCTGCGAAGCTGAGGAAATGGAAATGATGACGATGAGGAAAATGGTCTCTGAATTGTGAAATTTTCGAAATCTGCAAAACAATCGAGGAACCAGATACGCGTATCGTCTTGGCGATAAGTAGGTTTCCGCGTATTCGGCACACGCCCACCTTACCTTCCCTTTGACGACGGTAAAAGTGACGGGAAAATATACATACCCACGAGGCGAGCTCCTCTCAGTCAGTCACTGGGTTTCCTCCGAGTTTTCACCGCCACCTTTTTACTCGTCAACTGGGATATCCGCCGGCGCGTGTACACGCACGTGCGTGTTGGTGCCTTTTCCTTGGCGCGAAAATCCGCGGACGTATGCATCGCGAATTCAAGGTTCTCCGCCGACCCGTCGATCACCCGCGTCGTCCCCAGATTTATCATACGTCCTGGTGAAAAATTTAGTCCAAATGATTTATACCGAAGAACACGTCTCTCTCTTCTTCTCCGCGCATACGTATTCTCTCCTCGCGCCTCGCTCGCCATTTTCGGTAAGAAAAAAAAACAAAAAAAAAACGAGCGTTTGCCTCACGATTATTTTTGCCGGGTGGGAAAATATTTCGGTAGGATTATCAAAAATTGGTGGAAAGTCGCGCGACGCGATTTTGGATGGCTACACGCAGCACCCCTCCGAGTCGATCTCTGACGCCACCGCGCCGCCCGGCATCGGCATCGGCTTACGGCACTCGATTTGAATACTGTCGATTCTCAATTGTTACGAATAAAAAGGAGAAAAAAGTATATAATTTGGGACAGGCGCAGCTGTGTGGGTCTGATATGCAAAAAAGGGTCCTGGAATTAGAATATCCTCGCGGTCTCATTTGAATTTGAATTTCGAATAAGGATTTTCGGGGGCTCGCGCGTATCTCAGGTAGCGGAAGGGTTACAAAAATACGTCGGCCCGTTAAAATCTAGGTTATTTCCTACCTGGTAAGCCCGGCCCTTCGAGCCCAAGGACCTTCGTTGGGACCGTCGAGCCGTCGAGCCTCCGGCTCCGTTCCTCATTAGAGCTGCGTTAAATATTAAATTTGGACCAGCCTCACCCTTTGCCCTCGCCTTCGACGCGCTCCAACGAACCCCCGTGCATCCGATACCCGAAATAACCGAATCTCTCTTCGATGACGTTCGTTCAACTGCTTTTGCGAATCGTTCTTTCGAACGCGATTACCGATATTCCTCTGGAAACCTCCGTTCGTACAATTTGGCTGCAAGCCTAAAATGACTAGAAGCTTGCAGCTTTAATTTTGAAACCGGAATTTCAACGATTATCTGACGATTTTTCGGTTTTCTGCTGCCTATTTTTTTTTGGGGTGTCATCTAGTATATACGATCGCTGGAACGAGTTCGAATTTTCTCGCGAGGATATTCGAAGAAAATAAGTGAGCCAATGTAACGAATTCTCGAATTCGGAATTGAAATATAATCGAATGGGTATTTCGATCGATTCGTTGTTCGTCTCCCGTCGCTAGGACGATCCAGATGGAACGAATTTTAATTGGCATTCGGGGGACGAATATGGTATTTTCGCGCGATTTCCGGTACGTCGAGTCGAGATTATTTTGCGAGATTGAACTTCGCTAATTATTCGATACTCCACGGATGAGTATCGCGGATATCAGTCGATTGGGAAGAGGAAGAGTAACGTCGGCGAAAAAATTAACGAGCATCGCCGATGCGATTTTCGTGACACGCAACGTCGATCGGATCGTTTCGTCGGCCCTTTCGCCAGGCACTCGAACTCGAGGCTGGTGATTCCAGCAAATTCCATCGCGCTTGTATTCTGTCCCGAACACTTTGATACCCATATCGCGCGACGCACGCGGGATGAGACGAGCGAGAAGGGGGTGGCTTCGCCGGGCGAAATGGGGGTCGGCGAGGGGAAAGCTATAGCCTCGGGTATTTCCTTCTGTATGGAAGGAACTCTCTATGCTACTTTCACGTACAGTCAGCCCGAATACTCTCGGGATTCGGCTCCTTCGCTGCGAATATCTCGACGTGTACTCGATCACGTGGCTAGATTGTCATTTTTTTTTGTTCCGCCATCTTCTCGTCGTTCCCGTCAACCAAGATGGACAGAGGCGACCATGCGGTCTTGTATCAGCATGAAAACGCGTGTACATCTCCAAAACTCGTCTTCCAGCTTAGTCTTCAACCCCTTTGGAAAGAATATTTCTCACAAACTACTCGCCAAGCATCAAGCTTTCCCGTAACCTAGCGAGTTTCCTAAATGTACAATTTTTGAGGTTAGGAATTCAGTCGCGCCGCGCAGACGAGTGGCGAAAACGTGCAGCTCTGCTGCTACCAGTTTTGATGTTCCCACAAATTTGAGTATGACACCAATTTTGGGGGTAAAAAAGGCGAGCATCTCGATTTTACAATCATTCATTGCCATCAACCCTTAAAAAAGGTATGCGGAGCAGGGAAACTGGAAAAATGTGAGAAAATTCCTAAGGTCAGAAATTTAATACTTCGAAAAATCGCAAGCTTACGGGAAACTTTCATGTTTCGTGGGCATTTGAGCGCGAGAAATTCGTTTCTCATGCATCGAGCTGGAGAACGATTTTTGTCCTGCTGTTTTTACCTCGCTGTTGGTATTGTTGTTTCGTTGTTCGTCTTTTTGCTCGCGAATTGGCGGATTACGGTAGATACCGCGAGATTTTGGATCGGATGTGAACGAAGGTACGTCGAATCCGTCGAGTAGCTCGTGCGCGCCTCGACGTCACGCGTGTTCTATAAGTTTGCTGGCGGACGGGGAAATTTTCGACCCTTGGCGTGTACGACGGTGTACTCCGTCAAACCGTCAGCTCGGCGCTTGGAAAGTTTTGGATCTCAGCCCCGGGGATTTTGGTTAGAATATTGAATCTCCAGCAGCCGAGGTTCTGCCTTTTGGTTTTGGGTTCGTCGTGGCCGCCGCTAGATGCTGTAACGAGCGGCATCGCGACTGGATGCGAATAAGAAGCGGTCGTATATGCCGCATTTCTCGGCGTACGCGCCGCGTCGACGTCCGTGCAAACTCGCGCCGATATCTGCGAGAGCAAATAAAACGATTCGATTTGCGACAAACTCGATGAGATGCCGTATCAATTCTTTGCATCCCGTCACTCGCCCAATAAACCGACTTCTTCGGCATCACGTTCGCGAGCCAACTCGGAGACGCGTATCGGCGTTGTTTCGCGACCCAAAAAAAGGTGCGAGAGAGCAATGCGCGAGAAAAAAAAATGGATTCTCCAACGAAATAAAATTTTCGGCGGAGAGGAAAACGTTGCTCGAAAATCGGATGAAGGACAACGAAACGAATGTTCGATATCGAAGTAAAGAGGATTTCCGCGAAACGAGAAAAAACACTCCGAATCGCGACGGATTCGTTAAATAAATCGAGCAATGCGCGAGTTTGGAAAAATATAAATTACGCGTGCAAGATACGAGCGACCGAGCTTTTGCCGCTGTTCTCCCTTGTTTGTTACCCTGTTCGCGAACGTTGGACCTTCCAGGTCCGTCGAGCCCTGCGGCCGCGCGCCAACGACGACGCGACCAGTTTCCGTTGGACTAGATATTTCATTCACGGTTAGCCCTTGGCCTAATGCGAGCTACCTGAGAATACATTTCGATAATTCGGTCAGGAAAATCGCGACTGGTCACGCGAAGGGTCGCCGCGGAGGCGCGTGCCCGACCCTCCGGCGAATTCCGGGGCGCGACCGTACGGCCGGAAGGGTCAGCCTTTGACCTTGGGCGTGCAGCGCGGCCCCAACCCTTTGGTGGTCAAAACAGGCAGAAACATGGCCTGACCCCAGTATATCAAACTGCTGCCTGGCCTCTCGCTAATCGCCTTGGCTCGATTACTCACTCGACCGCGCGATGACCGCGTAGGCGTCATCGATCATGCGTCTCGTTGAGCCCGTCCTCTCGTCTCTCTCATTCCGAATATCGCGCGGTCTCGAGACCATTGAATTCGCATGTTTCGCGAATCGCGAATGCGATTTTAACGCCGTTCTTAAAATAAAGTTTAATATACATACGGGATGTTCCGTTTAACTCTGCCACCCCGAATAACTAGGTTATTATTGATTGTCCCGAAAATTGCTGTAGGTATAGAAAAGCTTTTCCATTTGAAGGGGAAAATGAATTTTGGGAGTGAGCGTCGTCCGAAGGTCACATCTTACGAGATTTCGGTGTTCGCTATGTTCTTTCAAACAGTTTTACCTATTTTCTCGCTCACTTCGAGAAATCTGACACGTCGACACGCGTTCAACAACGTGACCTTGGGCTCGAAAATTCACGATCAAGTGGGAATTCAACGAGAATGAATTGTATCCGCCGTTTGATATTTCTTTCACGTGATTTAGTTTATCGAGTGTTCTACATGTTGCTCGTCGACCTGGCAATAGGCATGAGACATCAGGTAGTCTAATCACTTCGCCAAATACCAAGAATCGTGTTGATCAAACTCCTTACTACTCGTTCTCCTTACTTAACACCGCTTGATTTCCTTCTCTGGAGAATGATCATGGATAGTGTGTACCGAGACGTGCCAACAACACGGCAGAATACGAAGGAACGTATCATGAAGGCGCGTGCAAGTAATAATGCAGAACCAGGGAAACCTTCGTCATGCGAATTGACAGGTGCATCCAGGTTGACGGACATTTTGAGTACTCGATAAAATAAATTACGTGAAGTATCAAATGTGCCGTTATGCAATTCATTCTCCTTCAATTTCCATTTCCATTTCTGAATCATGCATTTTTTAGCCGAACGTCACGTTGTTGCACGTGGTTGAGCGCGTCTTGACGTCGGATCTCTTGTAGCGAGCAGGAGAATAGGTGGTCTGATTCGAGAAAATATCGCGACCACCTTTTAATAAAAGCACCAAGCAAATTTTTTACTTGTGTGAAAGCACCAAACTGGATTCTATCGCGAATAGGTACGAACGCGAAAAAATGCAGTATTTTGTTTTTGTATCTGTAACTTTCAATCAAAGCACCTATACCTGACAAACTACACGCGTCTACGTATTTTTGTATCGACAGACATCTCTACTAATACTTATGATAAAAGAATGTATTTTTTTGACGTAACGTAAATTGCATACGTCTTGAATTTTCTAATATATTATTCAGTGTTCAGCAGAATATTTTTTTCTCATTACATACCTAAATTGTGAACACTAGAGTTGGTTATCAATAACTGCGTTTAGTTTTAGCAGTTTTCGGTTTGGTGCTTTCGCTCGTGGGATTTTTTTATGGTGCTAATTTTCCCGGAAATTCTGGTTTGGTGCTTTTTTCGCGTAGCTAGAGTCGATATACGATTGTCGATCAAAAGTAGATTCGCTTTATCTCGTGACCAAAGTTTTACTGATGGGCAAGATTACGGCGATTGGGGGTGCCGCGATCCGTGGAGAGAGCGCGAGGAACGAAGATTATCTCAGTTTTGCTAATTCTTGCGACGAAGTTGAGCGTCGGATTATTCGTGCACGTTTCGGGTCTGCTCGCCACCGGGAATAAAATCGCCCCGTCAAAAAGAGTTGCCCGTCTTTTTGGCATTACTGGTACCAGCTCGACGTCGTTCTGCTTCGCCAAATTGCACGAGAAGGATTGAATTTTACTCGCCCACCGAACAGACGCCCGGTGACCTTGAATGTTTTTGACCGAAATAACCAGCAAATTTGCCGCATTTTAGAGCATGGAATTGGATCTCGTAGCGTCGACTCGAGTCGCGCGGCATCGACGATCGAGCGCGAAAATGTGTACGTAACGCGGAATGATAATAATAAAGTATATCGGAGAATATATTGACGGCGAAATCAGACGCGCGGGGGCGAGGGACAGAACAAGAGACGCTTCGGAACCTATAGAAACTCGCCCCTCACTGATATTAAAAATTTCAATATCCTAGCCCCAGGGGGGACTCGGGGGTGGTTGGGGGCGAGGAGGAAGACGGAGGAGGACGGGGAAGGTGGTCCCCGCAGGACGACGGGGACGCTGCCGGAGGGAAACACGTAATGTATTCAGATGACGTCGCGGCCATTCCATCGGCGAGAAAAACGTACAGTTTTTCGAGAAATCGAATTCTACCCTTGTTGCTTCTCCTCTTCTATTTCACTTTCCTCGACAAATATTTCTTCCACCTCGTTTTTCATCCTTTGAGCGTTAAAGATTTCGGATCACGCCTCGATTCCGAACAACCCCTCGACTATCCCACGAATCCTAACGCTGTTCGCCCTCTCTTTCTCAATGAACGATAATTACACCCCGCGATCGATTAGTCTCCCTCCAGAAAAAAGTTTGAAAAAAAGACGATCATTCGAACGCGTAGAATCGCTCTCGCAGCTCCTCGTCACATTTAAGCTCCGAGTCATCGCCCTCTTATTGCATCAGTCAACCCTCTCACGTTTTTCACTCGTCTCTCTCTTCGTTGCTCGCGGATCCTTCGCCGTTGTGCGACCACTCGTCGGACTCGTCTCGCTCCTCGCTTCGTAACGAACTCGCAGTACACCGCGTACCCGTTAGAAAAATCCTAATCGCCTGCAATAGAAAATATTCGACTACTGCTTCCAGTAGTAATAACTACGACCGACAGGAAAAAACGGTGATTCCAGGCCCATTTCTACCAGTAAGCCTCGTAACGATGACTCGTCTTGAACCGCATAATAGGCAAATTTTGTTTGACCGTAACAAATATGAAAATTACTCCGCCCCCACTCATGTCTCATTCCTGTCCCGATTCCAGCCCAATTATCTCGCAAAGCTCTCTGCGCTTCGCCGAAATTATTCGCTCCTTCGCGCGAATAGCTACGTCGCAATCTTGGTGCCCAGTGACCATGCGTGGTGCCCTGTGACGATGGCATAGCTGTGCCATCGGATGAATTATTTTCTACAACCTGAGTCCAGCCTCCTCGCGGTGTCCGAGTTCAAGGTCAATTATCTTTCCCTTCGAAATGTATTTTTCAGGCCAGCGAGAATGATTAGAATCTTACAGCTCCGAAGACGTACCATCTCCCCTACGTCTCCCTGATGTCGGATAATAGGTACCACTGGTCGTTTTCCAATTTTCAAATCGCGAACTAACCAACGAACCAACGTGAAAAAAGGAGGAAGAGAGACACGGCCAAAGGCTTTGCCGAGGGTGAAAAGAAAAGGGGCTGGCGGGAGAGGGAAGTAAGTGTGTACGAGTCTCTTCCAAATGAACCCTCCCCCCGCAACTGTTCACGGCGTTCGTTCGGTCTAAACAACTTAACGATAAAATTTATAGTTCTACAGCACGCCTACCACCCATTTCGGATCTCCACCATCCACCTCGTCGACGACCCCTCGCCGTTCGCGTAGGCCGCTGGGTTACGCTATCGCTCGCTATCGTAACCTCTCTCCAATGCCCTTAGGCGTGCGTGTTTACGCTCGAGTATGCGTATGCGTGCTCCTTTCCGCGCGTAGCGTACGTACGTACACTTCTATCCGCAATCGTTTCTGTCTCTTACTCCGCGATGCGGAGAGCCTAGCTCTGCCCGCGCACACGAGCGCTGGGACACCTCCGAGACCCGCGCTCCTCCACCTCGCCTCGCGCGTGTACGTGTTTCGTGTTTTCTTACACGGACTCGCGCACACGCGCGGCATCGAAGGGCGAGAGGACGACGAGGAAAGAGGGAGGAGAGGGGAGACGCGGAGGCATAGAGAAGTTCCCTTGTAAAGGACTTTTACCCTGCAGAGTTGCGTCGTAATTTATGGATGCTGTTCCCTTATCCTTAGGATACGAACTCCTCTCCCCACACGGTGGCCATCCCTCTATCGATCCCGTACCTACCGACACGTAACGGGTGTCTGAGAAGTCGGACCATGCCCTCGGCCGTCTTCCTTCCGACTTTCGTCCCACACGCGAGATCGTTCCGCGAATCCGATCCGATCAAAGAACTACTAGAAGAACTAGTCCATTCGCGCGAAAAAGGTCGAGGAGAGTTGAGCTATTCGTGAAACGGGTTACGGATCCTGGGTGCGTATTCCCAACGATGCCGGTAAGCCGGTAGCCGATCAGCCAAGCGCTCTTCGCGGCGTTCTCTTCTACTTCCGTTCGGCCACAAAGTTTTGCCCCGGTCGAGGCGGGAAACCGCTGGAAGAACCGAATAACGCGGCAGCGAGGATAAAAATTGGAAAATCAGAACCGGCTTCGCCAAGATCAACTCGCGGTAATGTAATCTAATTTACGTCCAACTGCCACGTAATCGCCAAAAGCTCGCGTTACCGTTAACCGCGAATCTTTCGGGAGTAATTTATACACTCCGGAATCAGATCAGCGAAAGGGAGAGATTTTTCTCAACCTCGTCATTTTGTACCTCGTCAAACGAGGCATTTAAACGGATGAGAATTCTCTCGCCGTACCGAACATTCGAATGCTTCTACGCCGGGAGAGACCATCTATCGCTGGAAAACAACGAGCAGCAACAGCGTTGTTCTCTTCTTCGATGTACCGGCGTCGGAGGTGACGCGAAATGTCTGTCTTCTCGACGGGTGGTCGATCCCTCCCTCCCTCCCTCCCTCCCTGGGGAGAGTATCGCGCGAGTCCGGGCCTACGTCTGGGCAGAGGGCATAGAGACATAGAGAAAGAGAGAGAGAGAGAGAGAGAGAGAGAGAGAGAGAGAGAGAGAGAGAGAGAGAGAGAGAGAGAGAGAGAGAGAGAGAGAGAGAGAGAGAGAGAGAGAGAGAGAGAGAGAGAGAGAGAGAGAGAGAGAGAGAGAGAGAGAGAGAGAGAGAGAGAGAGAGAGAGAGAGAGAGAGAGAGAGAGAGAGAGAGAGAGAGAGAGAGAGAGAGAGAGAGAGGTGTATGTATGGTTGGTAGATAGGTCGGTCGTACAGCGTAGAGAGAGGCCCGTCTTATATTGATTTCTGTCCGCGGCGCCCTTCTTACTACCCCCACGTGACTACCAGCCCGGTCGCGTCCTCGTCGTCCTCTTCGTCCTACTCTTCGTCCTCCGTTTCAGCCTCGTCGTTCCACCCTTCCCTCGGCTTTCCTTTCGATGGCAGGTAGGGCGATGCCGAGAGAAGAGAAGAAGGAGGAGGACGAGGCGAGGTGAGACGGCGGAGGAGGAGACCGCCGCACTTTCGTCGGGCTAGAGACCCTCCGGGGCGGCGGTACTCCGTCACATTCAACCCCCATTCAAATAAGAGGCCAGGCGGGGATGCTCGCGTCGGTCGTCGAGCCAGCAGGAGGATGAGGACGAGGATGAGGAGGAGGAGGAGGAGGAGGAGGAGGAAGACGAAGCGTGGGACGAGGCGGGTGAGGTGGAGGAGGAGGAGGAAGGTACGGTGCGAGGGGTTGGATGGAAGGACGAGGGTGTCGTCGGGGTGGCTTCGGGACGAGGGTAGGCGACAGAGGGTGAACGTGGCGTAGTGGCACGGGGGTGGGCTAGGGTGAGTTTCGTCCGGCCAAGGCATACCTCGATCGATTGGGGTTGTCCAAGTGGGAGACGCGCGTGTGTGTGCGTTGCCATGGTAACCCACCCTTAACGCGGGGGTGAAACGCCATTGGCCAGCTCCGTTGGCGACCAATCCCGGCTGCGTCCACCGGCGAGAGATGTGGTCGGCGGACTGTCCACGAGCATCCGCGTGGCGCAATGGCCGAACGTTTCGACTATTCGCCAAGTAGACCGACTCTGCCCTTCGTCGCGTTCGGAAATTACCCTCGCGCGGGTGCAACGACCACGATGACGTTGTAACGGAGAAATTGGGCCGGTAATAACTCACTTTATTCGTTCTCATCTCCGATCCTCGCCTCGTTACGACGACGACGACGACGACGACGACGACGAGGACAACGACGGCGACGAGGACGACGACGACGACGACGAGGACGACGACGACGACGACGACGAGGACGACGACGACAACGACGACGAGGACGACGACGACGACGACGACGAGGACGACGACGACGACCACGACGAGGACGACGACGACGACGACGACGGCGACGACGAGGACGAGGACGACGACGACGACGATGACGAGGACGACGACGACGACGACGAGGACGATCGGGGAAATGATAAAAAGTAAGGCGAAGATGTAATTCTGCGGAAGGATATTCAATTTGCGAGAGCAGGCTTCTCGCGTTGATGGGAGACGAGCGTTAAACGTTGGAGAACGCTAATTGAAAGTACACCGCGATAACAATTGCTCGACAAATCCTCGCCGCTGGGTCCCCTCGTCTCTCTTCCATGGTCGTCGTCGTCGTCGTCGTCGTCGTTCAGCGCGAGCCCTCTCGTTGGGGGGATGAGAAAAAGACGGCGAGGCGGAAAAGAAAATATGGAAATCTGTACGAGGGACGGATGAACGCTCGGCTGTATGTACGAGTAAGAATCCGTACATATGTACGAACGTAAGGTAGTAATGTACGTACGGAAGAGAGAGCGTCGTGGCCGTCGCAACGGGAGACAGCGTGGCGCGACGCGCGAAGGCAAAGCGTAATCAGGACGCGCGCGCGCGGCGAAACTCGTAAAATAATTTAACCCACTTTAAGAAGAAAATTAACAGAATGGCGAAAGTCTTTAAGATCCTTCCTACCGAACCTCCCCTTCTCTCGGCATCCGTCTGCCACCGACGACCCCCTCCTCCACCCCCAGCTCTTATTCATTGAGCAATCTCCCCTACTCCAGACTTCGCCACTTTCTTCATTCATTCTTTCTTCTTACTACGCCAGCGTAGTACTACGGCTAACTATATACACGTATTTATCCATGCATGCACGTCGCATCCGCCTACGCATATTCTCGCTCTCGTCCGCGCTCCTTCCCATCCCGTCAACGGACCACTTTCACACGTCGTACCTTTCCGCTAAACTTCCAAATTCCCATCGAAAAAAAAAAACCGAAAGACTCGAGTAGAGAGAGAGCAGGAAACAAATTGTACTCGTGACGTTGACCACGCAGATGAAACGTCGACATCATCGCAATTTACAAATCATGATCCGACCAACGAGTCGCAGGAAGGAAACTGTTGCCATTTCCACGCGACTGCTGCTCACCCTTTTTCTACCCTGCCAAGAACAGTTTCTCGCTGACGCGAACTAAGTTCGACCTCGAAATTTCCTCCTGAGACACTTTAAATAAAAAAAAGCTGCACACCTCTCATTTGCGTTGTCCAGCACTGTCTATCACGATTTCTGTATTTTGTGTGCAGACAGCTTTTCTTTCAGATTCGTCTAATAAAATTGCTTGCACGAGATGGTTACAGTAATCGGCGGGGATATTCAATTGGCAGGAACACGAGGCTAAAAATAATCGGTTACCGAAGTTTTACGAGCTCGGAAGCTCCAGCCCAGCGAAAAGCTCGCGAACAGACGAGACTCGCAGCTACAACCCTAACGCTTCAGGTGGGATGAAAGCATTAGACAAAAATATGAACTCCATTGTGGGGAGAAATTTGGAACGTTTTATAATTTCTTTATAGTGTTGTACGGAGATTGCTCGTTGCAACTGCGAGGGGAAGGGGTGTTTTGTAAGATGATTTATAAAATGGTTGTACGTAGTCGTTCGTCTCCGTCGATCGATAGTCGCGTAATTGTAATACTCGTAAACGTCGTTGTCTATAATTCAACGACGAGAGTGGAAAAGAAGTGAAAATTGTTCGGTAGCTGCTATTTTGCGATGCACTCGAGTATTTTACGACGTGTGACTACGTTTATTTTACGACGCGTCTTCTTCCTCGGGCGAACAAGTGCCGCAGCGATACGAGCTTTCTGCTACCTGTAGAAAAATCCCGAAACAGCTATCGACACCTCAATTTTGGTGCTCCATCTCAACGAGCAGCGTCACGTCGCGTGGTGTCGAGAAACAAATAATCCTCTGTCATTCTGAAACGACAAAACGGTATTCGATTCGGCTCTTACTTTTCGAAAAAAGCTCGCCCTCGCGGTCGGAGGACTTGGAGCGATTTCGAGGGAAGTTCTCGAGCCCCGCAGCTGCGGTACTCGCTCGCCGGTCTGAAAGCTCGCGGCGAGACGTGAAAAACAAAAGGGTCTGAAATTTGACGCGGTCTGGTCAGATACGACCCTACGACACGGAGGTAGTCGAACGAGAGCGAGTGGCAGGTCCCGCGACCACGAGATCAATATGTATGCAGGGGGTTGCGGACCGTCCCGGAGGCTGGGGGTGACCAGGGAAGATCCTGATTGGCCAACGGCTACCTCGAGACCACGCCTCCTCCCACACACGCTGTCTTAACCTACGTGCCACTCGTATACCTGTCCTTTCTCTCTACCCTCTCGCCCTCTCTCTCTCTCCCTTCGCTCCGGCATCCCACCCCGGAATACCCGGTGGCAACCAACTACCCCGAACACCCTTTTACCGAATTCGTGAAAATTCATCGAAAATTGAAAACCACCTTAAAACGAGATATCCACTCGCTCCGCAATTTTTGCGCCACGCAAACGCCACCCACGAACAAAGTTTCCACGTGCCTGCTATTTTTCCCACATCTTCGCGCCCCGATGCATCAAACTTTTGGTACCTCTCGCGGTCTATTTACTCTATCGTTCTCCTACCAAACCACCATTTTACAGACTGCTCAACATTTCTGCTCTCGTTATCTTCGCATTCCTACCCTCCCAATTCACCTTTACTTCTGCTCGCTCACATTTTTTTGACAACTGCTGTCCAGTTTTTGCGTGCATCTTGCTCGCGATTTTTTTATTCTCCCCAATTAGCCACGACGACGACGTGAGCATTTTAGTCGCGCACCCCCCGCGGTCTCGCTTATCTGCTCGTTTATATAACGTAAAAGTTGCGTAATCAGGTTTGAAACTCCGCAGGTGAATATTTGTAGTCGGTGCATCGTGAGCTTTCGGTGCATCGGCGACGTATGCTATCTCTCCGTGAAAGTCTTACCAAACGTTCCACTTTCCGTAATCCCTACCAGCTCCTCGGTCGCCCCGTCGTTTCGTCAAATATTTACCGAATTTTAACACCTTCGCTTTCGACGCTCTTTCTCGACAACTATCATCTCTCGTATCTCCTTATCTATTTTCATTCCTCTCCCGACACACGCGCTCCCGTTTCCCCGCAATCCTATCGCGCGTTCCTCGACCTGGGAAACGTTTTCTCCAACGACGAACCTCTCCCTTATTTTCGCCCTTCGCCGCGACACATTTTTTCGCCCACCGTTCGCTTTTCATCGCCGCGGTTGTTCGACGAACGTCACCGCGCATTAATTCCCACTCGTTCGCTCCGCACATGACGGAGCTCTGCGTACAGCTATTTCCGTTGGAGCGGCGCTCCGCGTGGCAGCGACAAATAAAAAACGGTCAGCGACGAAACAATGAGGGTGACAGAGAGAACCGAGCAGGGAGACGCAGGCGAGTCAAAGAGCGAAGGCTTTCGTTAAAACAATGCCGGGGACGCAAAAAGCGAAGAAATAAACATGAAAAGACAAAAGAGACCCGTTTGAATCCGTAATTTAGCCCCGCGCTCGCGCATTCTTTTGTCTTCGCGGAAAGCACGTGGCCTTACAACCCCCGTCGCTCTTTCTTCCATGAAATGAAAACCCCTTTTTCACCCTCTAACCAACCTTTGCGGTAGGTCTTGGCTTCCGACTACGCTCTGTTTTAAAATGTCGTAAAAGTTTCATGGCTATAAAATTAAGAGTACGCACGACTCGCGATCCCCCCTGTCGCGCTGTACACCTCCGACGGACTTTTTCCACGCGCGTAGAAGAGCATCGGGAATCAACGAAACCCATGGAAAAGGGAGGCAAACGAGATTAAAAGTAAAAAAAAATTAATGTCGCGAAACCAAAAAAATAGTACACGTTCTACAAAGCTGCAGATTTTCTTCTCGTTTCCAAGCTCTCATCGATATCTGTGCAAATGAAAGCTGCACGGGAAAACTCTATCAACTCTCATCAGACTTTTCTCACTGAAAACGAAGAGCCTCGCAGACAATTTCTGTCGATATCTCTGCTCGCGAATAAAGTATCGAGAGAGCGAGAGAGAAAGAGAGAGAGAGAGAGAGAGAGAGAGAGAGAGAGAGAGAGAGAGAGAGAGAGAGAGAGAGAGAGAGAGAGAGAGAGAGAGAGAGAGAGAGAGAGAGAGAGAGAGAGAGAGAGAGAGAAATGAGGCTGCTGTGTTAACACGGTTATTTGTTTTTTTGAAAAAAGGGAGTTTTCTGTGTCGGCAGAAAAGTGTTGTTTTCCTCGCGTTTTCACTGGGAGAAAAAAAAGACGGAGAGAAAAATGTGAAACGAAACGTTGGAGGATTGTTTTTCTTGCAGGAC
Organism: Arge pagana; assembly: GCA_963969455.1. Taxonomy (NCBI): domain Eukaryota; kingdom Metazoa; phylum Arthropoda; class Insecta; order Hymenoptera; family Argidae; genus Arge; species Arge pagana. The sequence goes on along the minus strand of OZ018309.1, from coordinate 21,185,772 downwards.
AATCGTTGTGCATACGGTCAAATTTCTGGGCGAACGCGCGTCATTTTTCTGCAACGAAACAGCTGCGTCGGTGAAACGTCATTGCGCGAGATGAATTCGCGGATGAAGGAGAAACAGATGAGAGGGGAGTGAAATTCAAAAGGTGGTTGATACGGTGGATGGATGGGGCAGCGTCTGGAAACTCGGAAGTAGAATGTCCAGAGTTGCGGAATATCCGAGAAGAGGTAAAACTCTTTAGGGAAAGTTTTAAAGGAATTCTTTCCTCATTTTCCAACGTTGAATTATTCACAAGTCGCTTCGCTTTTGTTTCTGGGCCAGGGTCGACGACTCTCCTTCGCTCCTTGGGTTAACGAACTTCGAGAGCTTATTCCTATCTTTATCTCCCAACGTCGACTCCTAATCGAGTTCGTAACCTTCGCGTTTTCTTTCTTCTGTTTCTCATTTATTCCTTCCTCCTTTACTCATTTATGTATTTAATTATTTATTTGAAAAAAAAAATATTTGTGTTTGTGCTATTTTTTTCTCTCGTTTATTCGAGGTCGCAGATCGGTGAATTTACGAAAAACGGTCGCGGCAATGTAGCGGATCGTTGTGAAAATCGATGCCCGTCGAGCTGCGAATAATGGAAGTCGATTTATTCAAAAATCTTTGCCTCGGGCGAATACTCGATGATTCCCACGGAGTTGTCCCCGGACCCCCGTCAATAACTGATATTCCGAGTTCGACCGTCGCCGAAAGGAAGGCTCGACTTCCCCGGACCCACGGAATCGGAAGGACGAGCGAAGAACAACCGGCGCGCGGGAGAGCGAGAGAGAGGGAAAGGAATCGAAGGGACGGCGGAAGGAAGAGCGAGCGACGGCGGATGGAAGGGCCACGGATCCTCCCAATAAGAAATAAAAGATTTCTCCTCCGCGAGGGTTTTTTTAGACTGGAAACTCGAGACCTTCGTGCGAGCGTCGTGGCATTACCTACTTTCCAAGCGACTCGCGTCTTTGTTAATGGATCTGCCTCGGATGTAACCCTTTCCCAAGCTCTCTCTCTCTCTCCCTCTCTCTCTCTCCCCCCCTTCACACCCCTTCACTTCCCGAAGATGTGCCGCGTTTCTTCCCGATTTCTATGCTCGTTCGATCCCTCGCCCATAAGATTATGTCAGCCTCGTGGCCTACCCTTTCGCACCCGGTGCGCTCCTGCACCGCGTACACCACCTCGGGACACCAGGCGACGATCTCGACGCGTTTCACGAACCTCAACTGCGAAACCCACATTTCGAATCATAGTTTCAACGAAAACGAATGTTGCTTTCGTCGCAAGTTTAAAAAATCTGCAATGATTGGGTCCATAAACCTTCGTCTTACGTTCATCCTGACCCACCGTCAAAACTGACCCGAAAAACAACCGCCTTCTCACGAATGCAATTTCATCCCGACGAATGCAGCTAGAAAACAGAGATTGCATTGCACAGAACTTTCACCGCAACGCATCATCGTTACGGAAATAAACGTAACAATAATTTGACCTTGAAATAATTGTTGCCCCAGAAACGAACTTGTTTCGATCTTCCCGCAAAACTCCCACCGTAAATCTCGCTGTACAATTGAATCTCCGAGCAAAATGTATGGCTACTGCTCTTACTCTCAGGCTGCTCGTCTTGAAAGCTCGCGTACATCGACCTTTCGCCGTTTATGGATGTAATCACAGCACTCGTTACCGTTCGAATATTGGTAAAGACACGTTCAGCGTAAAAATAAACGTGTCAATTTCAACGAATTGTTAGGAACAATACAATGATTACCCGTTCTTCGTCATCAGGGTAGAATACAGATTGGTACGCACGGATATTCTTGTAATCTTTGCCGTAATAAAATTGCTCGCGCGTCGTTTCTTTAGTCAATTCCGAATGACTGTTCCTACGATTTTCCGCTGGTATCTTATTATTTTTACACGCCAAGCAATTTCGTACACGTCGTTCTCGCAACTGGCAATAAAATCGGTAAATAAAATGAATTTGACCTTGAGAAAATTGTCCCGATATAATTATATACGATTACTTATATTAAAAAAAAAATGGTTTGATATAATTATACATAGTTAATGTACAATTTACGTATCATTACACAGAACTGTATAAATTATGTACAAATTCTTTTTCTCGGCTTAACGCTGTAAATTGAGGTACGGCGTTTTTACCGTAACATCATTGTTTTTACAATGCTTGGGAACACGGTGAAAAGTTTTCCGTCGTTGTGTAAGGTGTGACTAAAGTGACACTTCTGAAATGTTACTCGTCACTAAGCACGGAGCGTGGTGAAATACCGCTAATTTGGCGTGAAAAAAGTCGTGGACGTGCATTCGATTTTTGCGAAACTGCTCAGGCGGTGGATCTTTTGATTTGAAAGACAGTCGGAGGAAATGTTTAGGGGAAAAACAGGCGAGTTGTCGCTCGAGGATGATAGAGCTCAACGGATTCGATGGCGACGCGGTAGAATTTTTTATTTTGGCTTTCCTCATTGATTTCGGTACGTTAACATATGCGACCACGGTTATCCGTCTAGTTAGCCCGTGTATCGGCTCAGCATCCCATTGAATCCCTGAATGGACCACCTCGCTTCGTTAACCAGTCTGTCGCATTTTTTATCCATCATCCCGAACGGCGAACCCTTTTTTTCGCAATTTGAATACATTGTACCGGCGACCAGCGTACATATGTATGCGCGTGATATATATTATACGTTACCTCCTGCATGCCAAACCCGATACTCGCAGTTTCCCTGTGTCTCTATGCTCGCCGTGTCCAAAGTTTATACCTGCGCTCCCGGCTTTTTGTGTCGGTTTCGGTCGCGTTTTACCTCTCTCTCTCTCTCTCGCTCTCTGTGCTTTTCTCTCCTTCTCGCACACAATGAAACTGATTTTGATTTATACGAGGCGAAAGACGATTTCAATAGGCGACGTTGTCACGTGTTGCGTGAAAATTATAAATTCATATCCCGACGCATCGAAGCGTCCCGTTTCCCTTTTTATATCTTTCTCATTCCTCTTTTCACGATCTGCATTTTCGATACAGACGCGACGCGACGCTCCGTACCCTATTACCTCGCCGCCCTTTTTCCACCCTTTCGAATACGCATATTTCTTCTTTGTGGACCGACGCTACGAAAAATTCGTCTGATCCATCGACCAAAAAAAAAAAAAAAAAAAAAAGCTCGGAGTCACGCAACTGTCTCCTTGTTCCGTCCTTCTCCATCCAAATCAGCGCGTACCAACGAATTCTATCGGCGATAGAAAAAAGCGCGAAATCCGTCTCTCGAAACAATTTCACTCCACCTTGCAAAATTCGATCCTCGTCGTTCGAATTTCCCCTCCCAAAATATCGTCTCTCGTTGCATTGAGAAAAAAACAGCGAGATTTCCGACTCCTTGGTGCTTTTTTCCTCGCATCAATCGATTCCCGCGACGCGCGTTTCTCGGTTGCGGTGCAACGCCGAGCTTTTTTTACGCGAAACACGTGGCGAGGGTAAATCCCACGCGCACGTGCGCCGTCTTCGGGGCTGCGAAAGCGAAAGGGACGAGAGCAGCCTCGCTTATTATCGCGAGGAAACTTTCTCCGCCGCTTCTTTTCCCCTTTCTCAGCGGACCTTGAACTACATTTTTAATTGCGACTTCCTCGCCGCGTTCCCGTTACCATCATCCTCTCCCGGTCCCGTCGCGCCGCTTCCGAAGCACACCGCCTCGCCATCCGGCAGACGATAAAAACAAAAGAGAAACAGTTCTTTGCCCCGTTGAGCCCTGTGCCTTCTTAGTAACGCCCCTGAGCAACAAGTAGCGCGTTCGTTTAAGACGCGTCGACGTTCTTTTGTTCTTTCTTCTTTCTCCAAGTAGGGTAGTCGGGGGTGCTGCCCCAGTTTAAAGAGTCGTGCTCTCGCAAAGAAACAAACTTCGCACTTCCCCAGCCGCGAACGACGACGCTGCTTCGCGCAGTTTTTACCCACCAAACTGAGCAGCTCCGGCGCGTAAAGCTCGAAAGCTCGCGCGGGTCACCGAAAGTCCGCAAAATTACGCGCTATATTCGCGTTTTTCTCGCGCGTCCTCACAGCAAGGGATGCTGCGCGATTCGGAATTTTTTTCTTATTTTCCGTCGAGGAGAACCGCTGTCAATTTATGACGCGACGTCGAGCGGATTCGTTTTCGTTTTTTTTCACGTATCCATCGACAGACGGGGCTCGACTCGGGGGGATGAAAAGGTGCGGAGACGGAGAGTCACCGAGCGAGACGAGCCCTGGGAGTGCGGCAGGTATATCCAGCGTCCTCTAAGCCTTTTGACGCGATTTGGGGTGATTTTTTGAAAAAGCTTCACCTGTGTCGTTTTCGGGATTACGGTTGTCAGAGGGGCCGCGACGAGACAGGGGAAAGCGAGAGCGCGAGAGCGGGACAGAGCGGCAGGGAATCGGCGAGCGAGGATTGGGAAAAAAAAGTGGTGGCGCACAATGGAAAAACAACATTATTGGCTTTTCAAAATAGTATTTACCGAAAATACAGCAGCCAATTTCCAAGGGCAGGAAGGTGTGTCGTTGACGGTCTCCTTTCCATCGTTAGGCCGCGACCACCCGCGGAGAACGCGTGGTTCTACGGGCCCAACGACGTTCGCTCGCCAAACTCGTCGCATTCTCGCTACTTCGCGCGCGTCGATATCTTCTGTCACGTCGGATGAAGGGATGACGCGAGATCCGGAAGTCGTGCCCGCGTTCGCCAGGATATCGAACTCCTTTCGATCGTCTACTCAAATCGAGCTTCATTTTTCCCGCCAGGATCGTAGACGAGTAAATAAATAACTGAGCGAGTAAACGAATAGTACAATAAATAGATGAGCGAATAGGCAAATGGCTGAGTAAGCGAAGAAATAAAAGTGAAAAGTGAAAGATAGGGTCCAGACGCGATTTCGTTCCGAAGCTGTCCTTATTTCTGTGAAAGCGAAGCCGAGCGTCGCCGGGGCTCGCGTGGGTGGTTGTAGCGTCGGGACACGGCGCAATAGTTTCCCGGAGTTCACCCCTCGGGACATCGGCGGTCCTTCGTCCCAGGGCAGGAGATCCCGCGATGCGAGGTTGAACGGCGAAGGGAGCGCGAGCGAGGCGCAAAGGGAACGCGTGGGCTTCATTTGTTTCAGGAATGGTGGGTGGTGACGTCACGTGGTGGTAGTCATGGTTACCATCTGGGCTTTGCCAAGAGGGGATTTCCTCTTATATGCCGGCTAAGATGTTTCTTGCCGCGTAAGCTTCGGACGAGCTTGCGAATCTCGAGCGGCGTGCGTTGGCCCGCGACCTTTGATCGTCCGGCGAATAAAAAAATGATCGTTCCCGATCCCCGTCCCCTCGGGCGTCCTCGCCCTCCGCCCGTTCCTCTCCTCCTCTCCGTCGGCGTTATTCTTCCCGAAATCTCGGCATATTTATCCGCGGCGAAATTTCCTTCGCGCTTCCCTCCGGCCTTCGTCTTCGCTCCCTCGATCGCCGATACCTGCCGGCAGGAAAACTTTGGCGGCAGGCTTCCTCTCCTGGTTCCGCTCCCCGCCAGCTCGCGCCCACCTACGTATAACTCGTCGCTCTCGAGAGTGATTACGATCGCGGATAATCAGCTCGTACGACGGCTCGCTCTGCCTCGTCGCTACGTCTTCGCTGCTCCAGCATCATCCGCTCGCCGTGCCAACTATTGTTTCCTCCTATGTTCGAAATTAATTTCAAGTTGCCTAGGCAACCTTCGAGCACCGCGGGGGCCACGGCCTCGACGCTACCTCGCAGTCAATAAGGACTACCTACCAAAGCAGTTTCGAACTCGCTTATTCGCGAGGGACGCGATCCGCTCACCTCGCACATCCGAATTTCCCTCGAAACTCTATTTCGCGCCGGGTTACGTGACTTTGATCCGACGTGGTGACGACGCCGAGAAAGAAACGACCGCGTCACCGCATAACCGCCATTTTTTCATCCCCTATTTTCGCGAGCCGCGACTTCGTGCGTCGCCGGCGTGTTTCCACCTCGAATATCGAGCCTCGAGATGTTTCTCACAATTATTACGACCCCAAAGAATCGAATCCGCACGTTCTTGCGAAAACTATTCCCTCCGCCTTTCTGCTTCCACGTTATCAATTCCACCGTACGAATCGCGACCTATTCTCGCTTCTCCCTTCATTTTCTTCCCACCTCGTCGATCTCTAGCTTAAACATTCCTTACGTCGCAAAAAACGGCGAAAAAAAACGGAGCAGCGAACGCGTCTGCTCCGGGAGCCTGAAATCCTTGACCGTTCGCTTTTATGGGTAAAGAGTGACGACCGATGGGCACGTACTTGCGCTGCGCGCCGTCTGGCCGACGCATTCGCGAGTGAATTTCTCGTCGACTGAGATTTTCGAAGTGGGATGAGGATTAAGCGTATTCCGTCGTTTTATCTCTCTCGCGAGCAACTCCACTCCGTCGCTATCACCGCGGGGTTCGGGCACGCGAAAACCACCCTCCCGTATATCCTTCCCCGCTGACGTACACCCCGACGTAGGAACGCAGACAGGCAGACTTTATCCGGAGAACGTAGACACGGAAACGGCAGAGTCCCGAAGTCCCTCTTGCCTCGCACCTACACTCGTTCGTGTATAGAAATTCGAGGATGTTGGTCCCTGGGATGCTGCTTCTTCGTCCCGCGAGAACCCCGTCGAAACATCCCCGGTTGCTGCCGCTGCTGCTGCTGCTGCTGCCGCTGCTTTTGCCCTGACAGACTATACCGTAGAGACTTTGAATTGCTTGCCAGCGACTTAGCGTCTTCTGCAGTATCCAGCCGCGGGGCTCGAACCACCTCGGTACCGCTGCTAGTTACCCGCTGCTGCGAGCAACTCGACGCCAATTCACCTCGATTTGTAGCTGGCAAGACTCTTCCGAATTTCGGAACTCCACCGATCGCCGTCGCACCAATATTATCCGTAGCCGACTCCCCATTTTTCCAACATCACTCCTCTCCCCAATTACGAACCCGTCTCCAAAATTTCTACACGATTTATCGCTTAACTACGAGATAATAACGATATTACGCCAATTTTGAACGATGCCAATGGCAAATATCACGCTCGTTCACCCCGCGCTGGACGTGGAAGCGTTTCTTGCGGAGACGGAATAGAAAAATTGGGAGATATTGGTGAGATGGTAATTAGATGAGCTTTTAAGCTCGTCAAAAACGAACTTTCCAAATTTTTGGAACCACGATTCCTAGCAGTGAAATTATTACAGGTCGAATGTCCCTCGATGATGTGTCTTAGGGAATATTCTACGCGATCGTGGTTTCACAACCAGCGTTTGGTCGTACTCATCTGGCGAGGCGACTTTCTCTCGGGAAACGTTTTCAACATTTTTCTGCACTCAACGTTATTTAATAACTCACGCCCGACCGACGGAACTCTATTTACTCCGGATTACCCGTTGACGCGCCAACCTTTTTTCCCCTCTGCTCGAGCGAGCCACGAGAAAAAGCTCGAGGAGCCATCTATTCTCTCGATTTTACGACCGTCTGACCGTAATTCTCGGCAAATCTACTGCTTTTTTCTCCTTCTTCGCGACGTCCAGCGGTTTGTCACGCGTAGAGTAGGTTCATAAATCAACGGAGCACGCGCTTCCGTCTGACCCGAAAGTAGTTGTTTGGACTGACCCTCGACCCGGCACCTCGTCGGGGCACAAGCTGGCTGACCCTCGGGTTGACCGTCGAACCGGATCTCTCGGGCAGCTCACTCCTCTCGTCGGCACGCGTCGCGCCGCCAACGGGATAATATTAAACGCGACGATAATTTATCGGCGCCTCGGATATTCCTCGAGCAAGACGAGTCAAGTTGTCGCGCCGGTATTTCTCATCTTCCCTTCCAACGGGGATAAACAAGTAGGTGAACCAAGAAGGTGGATAAAAAACCCAACAGCGACGACGCCTGATATACGCGAGCTTGCAAAGCTCGCAGGCGATAAATGCAAATCCCGCGAATCTTCTCCCAACAATTGGGAAATCCTTATCAGCGGGGAATAATTCGCAATTTCGACGACTCGCGAACGCGATTTCTCCCGTATTCTTCTCCGCAGGCTGATTCGATTTTCTGGAAGATCGAGCGAATCAGTCGCCTCGAACGCATTCGCCAATGGAATTACGCACCGTCAAGTGAAACTGACCAGTGGTCAAACGATTCTCAGCGGGGTGGTTCTGGTCAAGTTGCCATTTGTACGCGCGGGGCGGTGGAGCGCGAGCAGCGAGGCGGAAACAGGGGTCGAACTACCCCTGGACCGAGTCCACGTCGACTCGCCATTCGATCGCCCGAAAAATGCATCGTTCTACCGTTTGCATCTTCTCCCACTCGCTCCCTCTCGAACTCTTCTCGTTGTGCTCACCGTCAACTTTCAATTTCCCCCTTTTTCCATTTTTTCGCGCAAGAACTCGACGACTCTCGTTTTTATGCCACATTCTTCGTTGATTTTCTTCCACGAATCGCCATCGCCGAGCACAGTTTTTCCCTCACCGAGGTGCCTTTGCATTTTTCAGCCTGACTCGAACTATTCTATCCGTTTTCGAAAACTGCCTTCTATTTTTTTCGTTCAGTGGAAATAAAAATGAGAATAAAATTCAGCAGTTTTCACCGCAATCGCGATCATCCCCCGTTGTTCCCCTCGTCAATCGCACACCAATATTTTCCATCGCGTTTCGAACGAAATATCAGAAAATAGACGACCCACTCCGCAGATAGCGACGAAAATTGGACGCGTTTTCTCAAAAACAACAAAAAACCTGCCAATAATTTTTCGTCCAAAATACTCGCAACAAATTAGTGTCACTCTTTCAACTATCAGAAAAGCCCACTCCGCAGATAGCGACGAAAATTGGACGCGTTTTCTCGACAACAATGAAAAACCTGCTAATAATTTTTCGTCCAAAATACTCTCAACAAATTAGTGTCACTTTTTCAACTATCAAAAAAGGTCACGGCTGCTTCAAAACCGAGCAGCCAGCGGATTTTTCCGGAAATCGACTTCCAGCAATTTCGCCGTCGAGTATATTTTTTTTTAACGTGTTCGCGAAGTGATAAATAAAACGCCTTTATACGTCGTGTAAAGAGATTTCCGGCGCGTTTTATGTCGCGGGCAGCAACGCCAATGAAAATTTTACAACTGGCACGACGCCGCCGTGTTTCCCGCGTTGGACGCATTTCGAAGAGGAAAATGGGTAGAAAAAAAATGAGAGATGAGAAAAAGACGAAAAAGCTGTAGTAGAACCGACAGACGGTTGTTATACGAGCGACGCGCGGCGCCTCGGCTCAATATCATTTTCCTATTACTTTATTGGTCTCCGCTCGACGTCGCGTCGCGATCTCTCGTTCTCTCCTCCGCTCCACGTTTTTCGCGTCTTCGCCCCGTTTATCACCGGCAAAGAAATTCAATTATCATTCGACATCCTCGCGATCCTCGAACGTCTCGATATTTTCAACCCGCGAGACAAGCAGTGGAAATTAGCGGGGGAAAAACCTGGCGAAACTCTACGAAACCAACGCGGAAACAATTTCACGCCCCGCGAACTCGAGACGTCAGATTTCAGAATTCGGAACGTTCTCCAACGTGATGCCGGTCGCGCGGTGCTACTCGTCCGAAAAATTAATGGCACCACGACCAAATAAATACAGCGAAGACTCTGTTATCCACAGGAAGAGAAACGGCGATGCCTCCCGCGAAAATACTCGCGATTCGTTCTCCAGCCACGAAGATCGCTTCGTTTTATCAATTTGCTCTCGCGAAACTCGCGAGACATATTGGCGAAAACAGTTTTACCACGCGCCACCACCTCGCATTTTTCCTCCCCACCCTCGACTCTGCTTAGTTAGCGGAAATTTCCTCCCCTGCCCTGGCTTTTTTTTCTATCGTTTACCATCCCTTAAATAAATCGACGAAAAAAAGCTCTGAGTTTTCGCACGGAAATATTCGAACTTTTTGCACAGAAATTATTATTATCGGTGGGAATAATTATTGATTTGTTGATTAAATAATTGGGCTATACTCGGTTAATCGCCAACGACCACTGGGCTTTCGTACACTGGGGACAAAAATCGAACGTCCGCGGAAAAAGGGGAATCGCGTTGACGGGGCGAGAAAATAACGAGGATTTCGGAAAACACTGGGAGCACCTTGATCGTCGGGAAGGAAACGATCGTAGTCGAGATTTCGTCGGCCGCGCGACTTTCCAAGGGATCGCGGAGAACGTTTCGGTGGTAGATTACGCCTCGCGGGGTGAAACGAGTCGCCTTTCGTTGAGGAAAATGGGAGTGAAAATTGGGATGAGACGAATATTTTTCGTACCTCGTGGTCCGGATGAGTCGAGAGATCGGCGAAACCGTCGAGAGCTGTTGCCGTCGCAGTGCCAAATCGCAGACTAACTAAAGGGTTAAAATATTCGTGAATATAAAACATGCACGTGGCATAATAAGCATGTGTCTCGCTCGGCGTGTGCGACACATCGACGCGCGAGGCGACCCCAAAACGCGCGAGGGGCCGACGTACGCGACGCTCTCTCACGTATTTGGGGCCCAGGTGGGTACGGTGCCCCGCGTGCTCCGTGACGTCCGCAAGCTCGTGTGCGTGCGTAGGTACGCGCGGGTACGCGAATCGAAGAAGAGAGAGGAGCCGCAGCCTCGCGTCTACCTGGCGACGACGCGGGGAGTCGCGCGGGGGGAGGCCGAGCTCGGTTTGCGATTTATTAATATAAATACTACGGCCACGAGGTCACGGAACTCGCTGAACCACGCTACATCGCCGCGGCTAATGGTTTTCCGAACCACGACCAGCATCATTTGTTATTCGTTTTATTACCATCCCGACGATTTTCATTACTCGATCAAAACATCTCCCTTAGCACGAGCTTTTTGCATCTCCTCGTCAACCCCCCGCCCTCGTCACGCGTACTTACGCAAAAAATCGTACGTCTTTCTTGTCGAGCCTCGCTCTATTGGCCAGCGCTATCGCACGGGGTAGGTTGCCAAATAATTGAGGATAGTGCACAGATTCGCGTATTTTCTAGCTCAACTAGTCGCTCGAGTTATTTGTTAGCTATTTTTTTTTGCGTGCGAATAATTAATGGCAGGTTTTAGTAATACTGGTGATAATAACACGATAACTTACGACAGCTCAACTATTTATTTCCTCGTGGAAAAAATATGTTCTCGTGAGCAAAATAAAGAAACGAAGTAAATGAGCTAATTTCGTGAGAAACGAAATCTTCGCGCGGATTGTTTTCCATCGAATAATTTCGAAATAATTGTTTAAGGCCGTCTTACAACATTGATTGAGAAGCGATCTTAGTTATTTTCGCAAACGACCCGGATCACTAGTACAAATCAATGATAATTATAACAGCGTTGATACCACGTGAATTGATGTTACGAACAACAATTCGTCAGCTCCAAGGATTAATTTGGACTCGAAAATACAAAAACCCGAGCACTGGGTCTAATAATTCAGTAACTCGCTGCATTATCGTCGTGTATCAATTGGATCCGCTTGATACACGTATACCTGCGACAAATTTGTAATTTGCGAAGAATTTGTACCTGCTTCGTCAAATATACGCGCAAAATGGAGCTTGGCAAAAATTTCGCCGAGAACTCAGTTCGATTCTCATAAACTTCCCCTAGTATATTTTTATTGCACAGACACGATCGCGTGAGGTTCGATCGAGCGTGACGATTATTCCCTAAAAAATCCGTTATCCTCCCACTTTTTTTTTCGTAGCAAAATGATCTCTCGCACCTAGGTGGAAACTTTGGCATCGCGTTTTTCGGCACGTTTTTGAAATATGGTGAGCACCTCGTAATGATGCGTAACGATCCAACGACGGTGGCCAATGAAATTGGTACAAAAGAGGGAGAGAGAGAGGGTCGAAGGGTTTACGAGGCGAATTCGACCACCTTAAATTTCCGTAGATTGCAAACGGATCAGCGCAAGCTCGATGGAAAATACTACTTCTTCAAAAAATTGTCGCCTCGATTTCGTTGGACTTGATCAATCGTCTCGACGTTTCGTTATTGCACCTCCGCAGCGATGGATTTTCGAAAACGTTGGCAGCAAGTCGACGAGCTTTCCGACGATTTTCGTCGGATCTCGTCGCCGTTCGCGTTTGAATGTTGGAATCGTCGCAACAGATGCGAAGATGAGAAAAGCACGAACTGGACTGCCCTACCCTTTTTTTCCATCGACGCGTCGCCCAGGACTTAGTTAAGACGTCAGCCGACCCGACAATAAGCTCGGCCATGCGTGCCACTTTCGCACCTTTCAGCGTATAGAATTTGATTTTTATCTTCGAGTGCCCTCCACGGTTTGATTTGGAGATAGCGCGCGTTATTTCTAGGGCTCTTCAGCACCCGACGGCATCCTGACGTTGCCGTCGACTCCGCTCCTACCCTCGACTCGCCCCGATTCAAATTTTCGAAACGGCAAAGTGACGAGTTCCCTCGCCGTTCCCTCGCAGCGACACCGAAAGCTCCTCGTCGGTATCCGATTCGAATTTTCTCTCTCTCCAAAATTCCTCTGCGCAAAGCTGTTTTCTCTCTCGCTCATTTTTCTTGTTTGTTTCGAAACGTAGTCCCTCGTCGCCCGTTACACCTAGACACTTGGCGAACGAGAGCCAAGCCGAAAAATGTGTGAAACTTTGACCGTAATCGCACAGCCATTTATACGTGTACTTACCAACGTACACGGTCAAATTTAACCCCAAACTTTGTGTTACCACCTTTTTTTTTTACTCCAAATCAGTCTTATTTCAACACACTCCGTAGGCAGTGCTAAAGTAACGCAGCCGAGTAACATTTAAAAAGTGTTACCTCGGTATCAAATAACAATTTTAGGTTCACAAACGAACCGTGAGAACAGGACTAACGATTGTGATGCCTCAGCACGCTAACATCTTGAATATTCTACGGACAAGCTTTGTCGGCAAAGCTTTTTTCTGCGCATCATCGAGAGTGTCAATAATTCATTTCACTAAACAAAGTACTCCGTTTTTCCGCAGGAATGAATATTTTTTTTCACAGGTAATTGGAAATTTGTGTTACTTACGTTGATTATAATTAAAAATAGGAGGCTTCAGCATATTTAAGTTCGCAAAACCTTGGTTTTTCCTTACGTGCCCCGTTTTGCCCCCTTCCTAAGTATTTTACCGCAGCGTGGACGGACCGTCTTAAAACGGCGGGGAAAAACGGATTTTTTCGCATAATGTGTTGCTGTTCAGTCATTCGTCGTTGTTGTTCGATGTTCGATCGAATAATTTTTTTGCTTAATGCTGAATTTCCGCGCTGTTTTGATTATTGGAATCTGAAAATTGCAGAGATGACGATTGCGTTAAAAACGTATCAGTACTTTAAATGACTGTTGGAAAAATAACAAATTTGGTCGAACGTCGAAGAACTGAAATAGCAACGAATGTGGCCTCTTTTGCAGTAAGTTGTACGTGTGTTCAGCTTTTTCAAACTCTTGTTATTTTTTTTATAACTCTTCATCCAATTGATCTCGAACGTTGTCGTTTCATTTCTCGTCGTGCTTGTTATTTAAGATGTAATGCGTAGCGGAGGGAATTTTGTTTTTTTTCTCGTTTTTTTGTTGTTTTTTTTTTTTTTTGGTGTTGCAATCAAGAGTCGACGATCGTTATCGTTGCTGGTGGATGAAAATGGTAGCGCGCTTCGCGTTTTGCCGTTCGCGGGAACAACGGAGCCGCGTTGGTCGGTGATGCGACTGAAATCGAATACATTTACAATAACATTGATTACGTCAATAATAGAGCGAATGGCCCGAGGGGTTGGGAATGGGTGTTAGGTTTTCCCGAGGCGAACAATGCGCCGCGCGAAGTATACAAATAAAAAAGGAGTAAAAAAGCGGGGAACCCAGGGTTTCAAGATACCTAGTTACCCCTTGAATATTCAAATCGCAACCCTTTTCTCCCGTCAAAAGGAGTTCTCGACCCTTCGATCGCGTTCAATGGAATCGATATTCAAATTTTGCCGATAGAGGCCACGGGAAAACCGTTACGCGTGACGATCGCGAGTTCCTTCTTCGCGCGATACCCGCTCGCGTTTCGCAAATCCGGAGCGGAAACAGCTGCGCGGCCGAGGATGCTTGCCGATCCTTTGGAATTCGTGCGTCCTCGGGACCCGAATCGGCGGCGGAGGGAGGACGAGGAATGGAGAAGCGAGAGTAAGGAGCGGTAAGAAATCGTCGGTCGAGCCGGAAAACAGAAAACAGCACGAATCGGGGATGAAATCGGCGACGGGGCAAATCGAGTGGCGGCAAAACGCGACGCTGCTCGCTTCGGCGTTGGCTCGCGTCGCGACGGTGGGAAAGTTGTTAAAATCGCGGGGGTGGCGGAGGGAAGGCGCGAGGAAGAAAAACAGCGGAGAGGGAGGGAGGGGGGGAAAATGAAAAGAGAGAGATTTTCCCCCGGCGTCGCGGTTAAGAGGAATACTACGACGGGACGGCGGTGGCGTCGAGTGTAACCTGTTAAATATTCCATGGAATCCTAATAAGAAGAAGGAAATAATGACTCTTGTAAGTCTGGGGGGTGGACGGGGGTGGCTGCCGGTTGCTGGAGGTACGAAGTCGCGGAGGCGTCCTCGATGTCGACGACGCCGGCCGTGACCTCGTTTTTTCCGAAGCAACAGGTCTCTTCTAATTAAGAACACTTAAGAAAACTTCCGTCTTAAAGCCGACGCTCCCCACTTTCTCTTTCTTCCGTCCCGCCGCGCCGCGACGCGCCACGCTGTCTGATAACGCTATTACGTTTTAATAAGCCGCGGAAAAAATTCACCGTTCATCTCTATCCACCGAGTGGATCCCGACTCCGATCAGCGCTACTTAACGAGCGCGCGTCTCACCACCGAGACATCGACGGCCCTAACGATTAATAACGCGAAACAACTCGGGACGAAAAGTGTAACCAAAATCGAGTGTAAATCTCAAACTCTTGATTCGCTTAGACCTGGCACATACACGCAATATTTGTTTAATCAACGGATAAAAATACCACGAGGATATTTGAATAGCGAATATTGCAGACACATAATTTATTCCACCTTTCAATTACTTTTTTTATTTTATTGCGGAGTAGATAAAAAATAGAACCATAAGTAATTGAGTTTTGTTAGCATAACGTGGATCGAGTCGTTTACTTTCAAAATCGTCTACTCCACTTTTGCCTAATTTTCTAACAAATACGAAAAATTGTATAACCATTGCGTAGTTAATTTTGAGATTATCAGCAATTCAACTCTCGACGTAGTTGGTCTCGCAAGCGACTTTGAAAAAGTCCATTTCAAAAATGAGAAGTCACCATTTTCTTGCTATTTTCAATTTTTTGAAAATCACGAAAGTTGAACTGAAGTACAACAAAACTAGGAATGGTAGAGTATCCAAAACCACTGTTTTTACAGCCCCGAATCAGTGTTATGTTCACTTGGCGCATTTGCGTTTACTCGCATGTTTTCTGCCTCGTGAAGATCACATTGGGCTTGCGGAATTCGTGGAATTCTAAAAATGGTTAAACTAGTGATGTGGTTTGTTTCGAAACCAGAAGCCCGAGTTGCGTATGCCTTGATGGTCGTTTTTCGATGATCTTTTTTTAATCGCGGAAATCAGGAGTGATTCGGGTGCGAAATGCGAGGCTGACGAGGCAAAGTGTAGCATCCTCTCGCGACGTGTATGATGAAATAGGGAATGGCGTGGTGTTCGTTCAGAGTCGTTGGATAAAGTCGACTCGTCGGCACACGCCGATCCGAATCACAGCGTCCCGATCCCATTCGGTACCAGAAGTCCGAAGCCGTGTTTCTTCAAAATCCTGGACCACGAATCGCTGCACGATGACGAACACGGCAACGCGAATCGTACTAGCTATATTCTTTCGCGCAACAGTTTGACACTCGCGAAATTTCTTCTCTCTCTCTCTCTTTCTCTCCTTTTGATGTACGCCTCACGGCTGCCATTTTACTCCTCGTTCCTCCGTCCCATCACCCGTACGCTCGCCCGTCTCTCCTCTCCTCTCCTCCACCTACCATCGGAAGATTCAATTTCCAATCGTTAGAATTTACTTACGCGCAAACAGTTCGTACGAGTTCAAGTTTCCCGAGCTCACCTACCGGCATTCATTAAACTTGAACCCCCTCGAGCGGTTGCTTTATACCAGGAACATGCAAATTCAAACCCCCCACGCGCGACTCTTCGTAGGTAGACGTGAAAATACATCCGGGGAAGTACACGCGAGCGGTCGCGGTCGACGCGCTCGTGTGCGTTCGCCGAACGTATCCGAGGGTGGTAGGTGGCGAGGTGTAGGTATACCTATGGGCATAGGTAGTACGTGTGCGCGCGCGAACGAGAGGTGGGTGTTCTCTCGTATAACCGAGGACCGCATAGCTATAGGCCTCGGCGTTGGAGAGCTTCGGAGGACATGTATGAGAGAGGGCGAAGAATGGGGGTGGATGGCGGGCCGGCGGCCATTTTGAGCGCATATATCGATTGTTTGGCGGCTAGGCGGCTCGGCCATTCGCGAGGGGGATGAGGACAGCGCGAGAGCAGGGTAGTCGACGGTATACGCGACGGCGACGACGACGACGACGACGACGATGGGGGGAACGAGCGTCCCTCTCCGAGGCTCGGTCGAGTAAGAGTCACCCGATCCATAGATACGGAGGCTCGAAGCGACAAACGTGACGGTTGTTCCATACCCGTTCCAGGCTATCCGCTCCGTCATTCTCCGCGCCCTCGACCTCTTTTTTCTCCAACTTCGCGTCTTATCGCGGCCGAGTCGCCCGCTCCGCGGCGCCAGGCAAGAGCCAAAGGAGGATCGGTCAGACCAAGGGAGGATCGGTGTCTCAAAAACGCTCGAGGCTACCTTGGTTCCAGGGCTGGACACGCCCAGGACAATCTAGGACGGCCAATGCGGGCGGCTTGATTCGAGCTGACCACCGCGAGTCCCGATGGTTTCGAAGACTCGCGAATGAATACGTCGAGAACTCGCGGAACTCGGTACGGAGAAGCGGATAGAGCGGATAGAGCGAGAGACGACTCGTTTGCTCGTCTTGTCTCCTCTCCGTGTCTCTAATTTTTTCCATCCCCCGAACGAGATCGTGGCGCGTAAACGGGGCACGAAGAGGAACGTCGCGGCGTCTTAAAGGGGACGATCTCGCGAGCTTGCAAAGTTGCGGGATTTTTTTTCTCTCACCCCCGTTTCTCCCCGCTCCCAAGAAGTCTCCTTTTCGACGTTTTTCCTCTCCTCAAGGTTCTGGCGTCGCGCCAACTAGGTGAAAAGTACGGAAAGGAAAGTTTGAATTTATGAAGCTGCGGACAACTTTCGTTTATTCGACGTTTACGAAAATAACACTCTCGCGTTCTCGTTACTCCGATTCTCGTTTGCCCACGTCTCGTTTAGCGGGTCGCGATTTACTTCCGTCAATTAACTCCAATTATTAATTCTCATTTCGCGATTATCCGCCCCCTTTTGTACCCGGCGAGGACGACGAGGTCGAGGACTCGTTGCCTCTCGCGTTATAACGCTGCCTCCTTCGTTTCTTAATTCGACGATACCTTTTCCTTCGATTCCCCCGATCTCGTCGTAATTAAACTATTTACCCTCGAGTAACTCCCTCCTCCGGGAAATATCCAACGTCTCGATGACACGAGCCTCTGTCTATTTTTTTTTCTCCTTCGCTCTCTATTTCGCCTACGAAATCCGTCGACGGTAACGTCTAAGGCATCCCCGAGCACCAGGCATTCTAATCCTCTTTGAGAGAGACGCGGCTCAGGCCACGCGTCGAGATATGCCTTTGAGAGGTGCTTCGCTCGCCTGCTATTGGTTCCCGGTAATCTCGTGTAAGTTGGGTTGCCTAGCCACAGGACCCCGCACACGACTCCGAGTCACACACGTCGCGCGTCGCGCAATCAGTAGCCGGCGCCCGATCGATAGGGCAGTTGCCTCCTGCCGCCGCGACGCGGCTGCCACCTGGTGTTTGGATCAGCAACCGCGAGCTTCGCGCGCGCCTTCATAGATGGCGTTACGCTCTGATTCCGTGCCGGTAATCTGCTCGCGGGAGAAAAACCGAGCATTGCGTACCACACGCGGACGTCTGCCCGAATTTTGTCCAGAACGTATCCGACATCGTACACGTATCGTCACGTGGAAAAACTATCTGCTTACAGCTTTCTCATAAATCACGCGGTATATTCCGAACTATGCGAATTATTTTGGAAATTCTGTTTTTTTTCGAGGTGCGCGTGCGATCTAAAATCGCTGTTACTCGTCCGTCCCCGGATAAACATATTGATATTTCAGTTCTCGCTGAGGAACACAGATATGTAAAATAACACGTGTCATTCGTACGACTGTGGAGGAAAGTATATGCTCTCTTACTGTCCTTCGTCGAGGTAAATATTATACATGTTTGGAATTTGCAGTTTTAGGCAAATTTTCGCCCTCGCTGCAAAATACAGCTTACTGCCCTCGGGGCGAAAGCAGCTATTACCACCCTTGGGTAGCAAAATCCTCAGTTTTACATTTTTGTTTTCAAAAATAGAAGGACCGATCGACGCGAGGATCGGAATAGAACGATGCATTCTCACGTGCCGACTCGTTTTCGTATCGAAAGAAAATCACGTGCTTTATATATGGCTCCCAATTCTTTGATTTTTTCACGGAATGCTTACAGCAAGAAGAGATCGTTTCTCAGAACGGAACGACGATGGTGTGCGATTTATGCTCTTGACAAATTGACGTGGAACCGTAAGCCTTTTTTTTGCCTATCTATCGCAATCGAAATTCTTTGAATCTCTTGTCTCGACGATGCGTAGAAAGATGTAGGGAAACAACGCGGAATTGGCAAAGTTTCTTCGTGATCGTGAAATTCGCTGAACTTTGTTTAAAGAAAACCGAAGGAGTAATTCCAATTTCGATTTTTTTTGCTATCGTACGGTTGAATTGGCGGCGATTTGGTGAGAAGAAAAAAGAACACAGGCGACGTTTTTGGCGAGTGATTTTGCTCGAGGCTAATTTATTCGCCTTGGGTCGAATTTATCGACGCGGAAAACCGAGTCTCCACAGTTTGATGAATCGTTTCAATGATGTCGCCTCGAAATGACGTCGATATGTCAGAAATATGGATTGACACTCCCTGAATTTTTCTCGGGTCTATTTATCGCGCGAATAAATTATCCCATCGTTCGCGACGCAATTCAATTCGATCCGGCATTTTCAATTAATCGTGTCGCCGGATTTTCAACGCTGAATTTCCTTCGAGTCGCGAGAGTGAAAACTTGGAGCGTGACGATCGGAAGCTAAAATCCGTGGATCCGCTGATTTTTCTCGGCTCTCTCTCTCTTTTCCTTCGCCGAACCCATTTTCGAGGAATGATCCGTTGGAATTCCGGCGACGCGACGCGCGAGCGATGATTTCTCGTCTCGTATCGGCGCCGCCGATAGAAATGTGTAATTAGATTCGATGGAAAAGCTTTGTTCCTCGCGTTGTTTTTTTTTCTGTTTTTTTTTTCACCCGCGTTTCTCTTTCCATTGCTCTCTCATCGTTGTTGAATCTAATTGACGTAGGAGCGTTTAGTCACGGACTTTTGTCACCTCGCGCCCGAGCCACCGATCATAACGTGACTAATATTTCCTCAGATAACATTGCGCAATTGAAATACCTGGACTCGTACCTCACTCGCGATGCAAAGTCTTTCAGTCTTTCGGTATTTAGCGCGTTCGGGTCTCGTGACGCGCGTGTCGCGCGCCTCGCCCTCTCCGCGGTCCCGTCGTGATTCCGTCCCCGAGCGACAATTCGCGACCGAAAATAACGGTTACGTTTCGTTCCGCAACTTTTTGACCGCAGCCAACAGACCCGACGCCTGATCCCGCGCAACCCGCGCCGCGCCTCGCCGATCGGGCCTCGAGTCGCGAGGGGCGGAAGCGCAACCCTCGCTACCCCCCCGAATCACGGGTTGCCAGTCTCCTGGGCGACTCGCCTATTTATTTTCATACGCACCGCGCGAGCTTTTTACAAATTCATTTTTTTTATGCTCCGCTCCATCGAACTTCGCCTCTCCGCTTCATGAACAAAAAATGAAAAAAAAATACGCCGAACATCTGACCGCACCTTCGTAGTTTGCTACCATCGAATCTTTCGTCTTGGTTTTTTGGTTCTAATAAATGTACTCTATTCTCTTTTTTTCCTAGCACTTTTTGATTAATTTGTTTTCCAAGGAATTGTCGCTTTTTTTTAATTATCCGATTCCGCACGCACATTTTAAACACGACTCAAACTCGCAAGCGCGATAAAGCTCCTCGAAAGCATACGAATTTTCGGAATAAACATAAACAAAATACGCACATGCGTGAGATTGTCGCGGAAATTTCCACGCTTCGCGGGTAGAAAAATGCGAGGGACTGGGAAGAGAAAAAAATGAGTATTTCCGAAATGCAGAGCGCGCGTCGAGCTTTCGTTGTTCTTTGTCTTTTCTTTCCTCCGGGCCAAAGCTCGCACGGCGTGGCGCAGAGTTCCAAGCGGATAAGTTAGCCGCTTTTCTTTTGCGCAACTCGTGATTAGGCTCGCGAAGGAATGGCTAAATTGGAGCAGTTTGGCCTCGTGATTATTAAAATCCAAACAAACGACGACGACGACGACGACGACGACGGGGCGAAGTGCAAAGAATCGGGGCGGCGTCAGGTAGCTTCGAGATATCTCGAAACGTTAACGACGAGGCTGATAAATTTAATTCTAAAATCCCAGAAGCGTTTCGTCACCTCAGAATTTTTGCTCGTGGTCACGGCAGAGGCGACACAAGAGCAAACAATTGTACAAACACCGCTGTATTTCATGATAACAGGTGTTCAAACAGACTTACGTAAGGCCAGTAATTATAATAAAACTGGACTAGAAAAAATATACGCCGCGCGAACGTCTCCTCGTATCGGCACAGTCAAACGCGCGAGCCTTCAATTACGAGCCTTCGACTATCGCGGTTATCACCAGACGTTCTTGAGATCGAACGCGAGCTCGATCGTCTATTTTTGCGCGTGTCCCACCCGCAATTTTTCTCTCTTCCTCTTCCTCTCTCCCCGCGAATCGAACCTTCCCATCCCAAACCCGATGGACGTAATCCCGGAATTATTCGACGCGCGTGATTTTGAAAAAATCGAGACAAACCTAGCAAACTAAGCAAAAAAAGCGGGCTGCGGAAAAATGCTCTGAGATCAATTACACCTGTAATAAATCTGACTCCAGTGAAATTGATCAAAAAACCTAACGAGCATTCCCAGTTATACCGTTTCTTCTAAGATCCAGTTTTTTTTATCCGGTCGAAAAGATCTCCTTCGACAAAATCATCCTACCTGCATGATATCGCTCATACACACTCGAATCTCTTTATTCGCTAGTTTTTTCTCGTCTTTACCATGTTTTTCTAAGTTGTTTTTTTTCGAGCCTGTGTACCAATTTTTGCTAATTAATCCTACAGTTTTTAATTAATTTTCGAGCCTGTTTCTCAGTTCCGTCGTTATCGCTTAGGTGCTCGGTCGATCTTTTATTTTATTTCCGTTTTAGCTAGACTTATACCCTTTTTCCGCACATCGTTTCAATTTCCCATCCGCAATGTAGACTTCTCGCTATATTGTCACCATACATACACGTAGTATAAAAAAAGGTTCGGAATGAAAAACGAAGCTGAAATAAATTTTCTACCCCGCGTTCAGTGCTCGATGGATAAATCAATTTTTCTGGCCAAACTGGTCAACAAAAGATAGACTTTTTGTGTAATTTTTGGGTAGAAAATTGGAATTCTGCTGGGAGGAAAAATCCCTTTCTGCGAACGACGCTTTTGGATTTTTGAGTCGAACCGGATGACCGCGAGAATCGGACACGGATTTGGCGTGGAAAATTGGAAATCGCGAGGTCGAGTTGCGTTTGGAGGGAGGCAAAGTTTTTCCACGTTTCTTTCTGTTTTTCATGATATTTCTTTTATTTTTCTTCGAATTACCGACGCGCGCCGCGACTCTGGTCACGTAACGCGTGTAAACGTGGCCTGAGGCAATACCTCTGACAGTTTTGGAATTACGAGCAATTAAATACATGGGAATCAACGTCAGGATAATTCTCTCCTCGATCTTTCGCGAACGAGCCTCGTTCGACGAAGTTTTTCGCAACGGCAGCGTTAGAGATTGGTGAATGAATTTAGCGTGGGAACCAGCCGAGTGGTTGATACGAGCGGTATCTACCGTCGAAATAATATATAATAAATAATTCTTTCACCGCGTGCATCTCACGCCACGAGTTACGAGCCGGCGGTCGCGTCGCGGATGAGAATCGTAGCATTTCTTAGCACCGAGCGAATGCAGGTGGCGAAGAGCGGGAGGCTGATGGCGGGCCGAGGACCGTAAATCATTTCCTTCGTGATTGCTCGACTTGCACTTCCGATGCGCGAGCTTTCCTTCGTGCCTCGTCTCTCGATATCTCTCGACTCTCCGAAAAACGACGCGACGCGAGTTTCTCGCACCGATCTACCGAACCCAACTGCCTCGAAAAACGTTGCCTCAATTTGACCCTGTCTTGTCGTCCTGATCCTTTTCGCTCAAAAAAATTAAGAAGTATTTATAAAAAAATTAAGAAGTAATTAAGAAGTTTTTTTGCACTTAAAAAAAATCAGTTTTTGAGAAAAATGAAGTTTTAGAAAGAAAGTAGTAACTTTTCTAGTTTTTTCAAACACCGCCTGTTTTTTACACGCTGGAACGTATTTTCCATCAAAGTCGGCGACAGGGTCAAAATGACCCAACGTGTGAGCGACGAGTTTAGAAATACGTCGAGGTTCGCCTCGATTTTTGTGCTTGTTCCAAATGCTATGCGGAAAACAATGAACGTTTTTCGTCGTCAGGTTTTTAAATTGGAGGAAGCGATGATGCACGCGAATAATGAGAATCCGATTTTCATTTCTCGGTTGAATGAAAAAAAGATTTGTCCCTCCGATTTCGACACCTTTATTCGACCTAGCGGTGTAATCCGTTGGAAGTTTCGGTCGATTTGTTCGCGCGCGAAAATGGATCCATAGAAAATTGGTCGGGCAGGTCGTGATTTTTTTGACCCTCTTGTGCCCAAATTTTCGAATAACGACGCGTCTTCGGAGAAGAGTGCTGGACCATGCGACGTAATCCCGTTTGACGCGAGCGCGATCTTCAAAGCGCGAGGATCCCTCTGACACGAGTAGACTTTTTTTTCACCCTGCGTTTTCGTAATCGCCGCGTCGAGATTCGCAGCGGGCGAATGACCACGGCGATTCGTCTGGAGCATTCCGCAGATCGCAGAAATCGGCAAACCGAATGTTTGTCCCCGAATGTCCGACTTCTTATCTCTCATCGACGATCCCCCGACGACGGAGAGCCGAGTAATCCGTGAAAAATGTCGTGACAGCGATATCTCGACGGTATATGACAGTGAAATAAGATCATAATATTTGATCACCCGATATCTCTTTCACTCGAGATTGAACAAACGTTAAAAGACGCGTCTAACATCCTAAACATTCCCGCGATCACCTTAACTTTCAAAGTTGCAAAAATATACGCCTCACACTTGAGGAATAAAGCCATAGTCGAACAAAATACGCTTCAAAAATATCGAATCCAAAATAATCAGACGTGATTTTCAGGTACGATGCCGGCAAATTTCGAATTTACAGAATTTCGCAACTCGCAACTAAATTGTCAGGAATCGAAGACCTCTCGTGTAAGGATGAGCCGCTAAATTAGAAGCCTGGCATTGAGCTTGCGATGGACGCGTAGTCGGTAGCACATTTGAGGCGAGACTGATCGAAAAATGGGGGAGAAAAAAGAGGAGGAAAGGTCGAATGCACTTGGGATCGACGTCGCGATATCGTTGAATTCGAATAGGTTGGTTCGTGTCCTACCTCGAATTTCGGACTCTATTGAAAGGCCAAAGAAACTGGGCTAAGGTCAAAGTTGGGCTCCGAAAGTCTTCGAGTGCTCGACGTCTCTGTGTGTTGGTTGTTCGGCGATGAACGAGGCAGGTCAGAGGACGATCCTTTTCGAGTTTATTCGTCCAGGAGAAGACAGAGGAGTCGTAGTTTATAAGCGGGTAAAACGGCCCCGTAAGGACGAAAATGGAGCGAAATCCTTTCACGTGTATCGCAGTCTCGGGGACCCGGAGTGGAAGGGAGAAAAAAAATAGAGAGACGGAGAGAAGAGGACGAGTATAGAACGAGAAGGATATACGGAGAGAGGGAGAGAGGAATAACGAGCACGAAAGAGTGTACCGCGCGGGAGAGAGATCGGACACCCATCCGGACGCGGATGGGACAGCTGCAAAAACCCTTGGAAGGAACGGATACGTTCGGCTAGGTCGGCCAGGGGGACGAATCTTTTTTATATCTAAGATCCTGGCTGATCATTTTTTACAAATCCTTTTTTCGAACCGTGTCTGGGAGGGGCGAAGAAGGGACCGTCGTGGCTCGGGAAGCGTCGGGCCCTCGAGAACCTCGGCGAGATCGGAGAAGAGGAAGAGAGCGAGAGAGCGGGGGGGGAGCGAGAGGCAGGGGATGCTACATCCTTCGCAGGCCACGCGAGATCTCCTTTCGCGCAACTGTCGCCTCGTTACAGCACCGTGATTCCCCGGACGAGCAGAGAGGCAGGGGGATGAAAATTCTCGTTCGAAAATCACAGCTTATCTCGCCGAACCTCGCGTTCCGAAAAACACGAGACCGAGATCCCTCCCTCGCGTTGTGTTTCTCGCGACGACACCTCGGCAAATTTGAGAAACGTCCGCGAACGTTTCGCCGTCTACCTCGCCGGTTCTAGGTGCAATTAGAAAATAAACGATCCGAGGAAACTTGCGGAAATCTTGGAGACATTTCAGCCGCTTCAGCACCCGATGCTGTCGCGGCGAAAACAAGAACTCGTTTCGACCTCATTTCAAGACCTGATTTCAACTAATTTCAACTGTCTTTCACCCTCTCAATTTCTTTTCCGTACGTCTTTGAGAGTCCCTTTCCAGAGACGGAGGGAGAAAGATAGATAGTTATATGGATAAATAGATAGATAGATAAATAGATAGATAGATAGATAGATAGATACATAAATAGATATATAGGTAGATCGGTAGGTAGATGGATAGATAGATAGATAGATAGATAGATAGATAGATAGATAGATAGATAGACAGACAGACCAGACAGACCAGACAGACCAGACAAACTGACGGACAGATGGATAGATGGATAGATGGCTAGATGGTTTTATTATGTCTATGGCAATATTGGACAAGCACGCAAAGATAGAGAAAATGAGCTCAAGATAAAGCAAGAGACAGAAATAAGAAATCAGAAAAACAAGTGAGCATATGAAACCAAGAAAAAAATTGATGAACAGAGAGATTTGATTCGAATTGGTTTATTTTTCGATACGGTTCTATTAGACGAAATATGGCCGTATCTACAGACGAACATCGAGCGATTGAATAGGCTGATATAATAGAAGTAATTATAGTAATAACGCGGTATGCACTTGGGTTACATAGTCCGGATACACCAGAAAAGTGGATTACGAAGCTAACAACACGAAAAAATAGAGAGACCCAGAGACAAAACGAACGAATTTCAGCGATCGGCTATCTTCCTTCCTCCACGATTTCGGGAACCATCTAACAACGCGCCGCGACAAACCGAGACACGTGACGATTGGTGTTAAAAAAACTCGAGCTCCGCGTTCAATTAAAAATTAGTCGCGCGCCGATCAACCGGAATTCCACCATAAAGAAACGAGGCTGCTCGCAATCAACCGGACACCGACACTTGACCAAACATACGAATCGTCGACGAAGCTAATTGCTCGGAAAAACGGTATTGGCTAACAGCAAGATTACCTTGAACATCGTTATCCCGAATCTCTTGCAGAGCCACGTCAGAAGCGGCGAGAATCGTGCGAGGCGACGACGATTTTCGATCCGCGAAACGAAACGCTAGCCGTTAAAAAACATCAGCTTCGTCGGCCACGAAAGCCGCAAATTCGCGAACCAACGTCGCGCTACCGATACGCAAACGTAGAGTTTTCGCGACTCGAGCTCGCGTTCCCTCGATTCCGCGAACCGATGCGAAACTCGACAATTCAGGATGGCGAAAAAAAAACACATGGGTACATCGCGATTAATCCGTGCCTATCAATACACCTGAGAGTACTCCTAACCGCGTCTTCGTGCACTGGATAAAACGACACGGCGATAATAACGCGGTATTTATTATGTGTCGTATTATTTTTTTAACCCCAGATTCTATTGGTTCGCGATATCGTGTACATTCGCACGAAGCTTGCCCGACATATCCAAATACGATTATAGCTAGCATTTGTTTCTCGTGCTACAACGTGGTACAGCTTTGGCACCACACGAACCTTCGCAGGAGACTCTTTGCGAAGCTCGTTGCGTACAGGTAGAGTATTTTAGGTTTGACAAATCGTCTGGAGACGTTGGAGACACCACGCGTCCCATTCGCCGTCGCGATAGTTCGGTGGTAACGCGTGACCGTAATAAACGTCGTCCACCGTGACAAATATATAGGTGCCACCCCGTAGTAGTCTCCGCAGTTGGATATCGTGACTACTGGTCAGTTCGAGTTTGTTCGATAGTCGGTGCCAGCCAGCGTTAGCCAAGGGCTCGGGTTATAGCGGGACGCCGGGTGCCCGGGCCTTGGTACCGTTCGGTGCCAACGGGCCCACCGGTCAATACCTTCAGACGTGACTGCGGAGAGCCACGAGCACGAGGAGCACCTCGGCGCGGTGTGGCGAGACATCCGAACGAGGGGTGGTGGTGGTGGTGGTGGTGGTGGTGGGCTGCTTGTTGGTCGTCGCTCGAGTAGTATAAACGAGCGATGCGGAGGCCGTCGTTGCGACCGACGAGCGAGCGATGTACACTCCGGAGGGAAAAATTGACGGGATCGAGGAAAAAGTTCTCGGACGACTACGGAGAAATCCTCGTTTCCGTACCTGGATCTGCGACCCTTGACCCCTGCGGAAGCTACTGCGACTAGGTGTACCTGTCCCGAAGCCTAGAACCGCGACGACGAAGAGCAGGAGGAAGAGGAGGAGGAGGAGGAGGAGGAGGAGGAGTGTACGGGAGCAAAATTAAACCGCGGTCGCGTGTCAGTTTAACGGTGAACGAGTCTCTTAAAGCTCCCTCGTTGATTTAATTACTTTCAGACTTTCAGCCAGCGGGAGAGCGCTACGCGGCTGCAGCCAGAGCTGCGACGACGCTTTCGAGGGAGCGGAGAGAGAGAGATGGGTAGATAGAGAGAGAGAGATGCGGGAAAAGGATACTTCTAGAAGATGCGCGCGTACGTCTTCGCCTCGCCTCTAGGTCTGTCCGATGGCCTAGACGCAACAGACTCGGGGGTGGCGTGTCGAATAAAAATAGGCACCGTTTCTACGACGAGTATGGAGGGTCCGACGAGATGCCCGTCGAGGCACGCGCAACCCCCCTACGGATGTTGGTAGTCAGGGCTATTTTCATGTACCAAATTATCTTGTGGCTTCGACGCCTCGCTGTCCCTCTCGACGATGACTCTTCTTGCGGTGATACTTACGCGCGGAAGTCACGCTTTTAAATACCAACGCGTTGAAAATTCATTGGAGAACGGGGAGATCGTCGATTTGGTTCGATCTTTCGTTTCGCCGTTCTCTCCTCTGCATACGCGTTCCCATACGACTATGCCTGTTCGCCACTCGAGAAAACACTATGCAACGATACTGAAAACTGGTTTTCATCACGCCGCTCCAAACACGCGGTGAAATTCGACCATGAAATATGTCCCAAGTGTAATTTCTTCACGTTTGTCACGCGAATTAACCAACCGCGATCCGACCTTTCGAATTTTTTGACGCGAGTTTTCCAACTCTTATTAACTTCGCGTTAGAAATCAAAAGTAGTAAAACCGAGATTCCGATTTCTCGACGAGGCGTCATCGCTACTTCTTCTCCAATCACGCAATCACAGCACTGACGTATTCGCGCGATGTTTAGAATCTTCGCATCAATTACATGCAGTTGCCGCGATGACACTCGTCCATATTTCCACGTTATCTTCCTATAAACGTGATATTATTATTTCCGTTGCTGTTGTTGTTGTTATATAATTACAAATTTCATTGCAAAAGTCGAGAATACCGAGAAGAACTTGTGAAATCTTCGAAACGTCCAAAAAAAATTGTCTTCTCTCTGGGAAAGGCATACGACGCTGATTTTTCATCGTGGGACACAAATATTCGGCCCTTGTCGGAGAAAAAAAAAGAAAAAATGAAAAGAAAATATCTGTATTTGCTAAATTGGAATTGCGAGCAAAAAATGATGAGATGAAATGTTGTTGGGCGTGGAAATATTCGTATTGAATGGCGATGGTTAAAAATGTTTAGCCGAGGCGAGCTCGAGCTGTGCGTAGAGGAAGGAAAAGTAGGTTTGGAAAAAGGGGTAATTATTGGAGAGAACGAGAAAGGCTCGTCGCGACCCGGAAGGGAATCCGCATCACCGCAAGTCGCGGACGCCGAGTGTCGCGAGAAAATAATCCGCGGATCATTGGTTCCTCCGCGGTTCCACGGCGACGCCCGATGAATTCTAATCGCCGTTCGTCGAAATGATATTCAGATTTATACGAAATTGATTGTAAGCTTCGGGAAAAAGTGAGAAGCGAGGGAAGAAAATATGTCTCGGTGATCGTAGATGAAAGTGGCGCGTTCACCCGGTTTACCGAGTGGTTTGTTGCCTCGCTTGGAAAATGCCAGCTGAAGAATTTCTTTTTCCTACGCGAATTCGTGAGAAAATCGAACGACTGTTTTTTTTCTCGCGCAATGTTTTCCGTTTTTTTTCCTCCCCTGATCGAGCGTTTCTCAGCAAGCTCGAGAGAGAGAGGGAGAGAGAGAGGGAGAGAGAGAGAAAGGCAGTGGAAAATGGGAAGAGGGAGGAAAAAAAAGAGCGTCGCTCGGGGAGAGAGAGTCAGAAATTACCCGGTGGATAGACGCACCCGATGCACAAGTTTCCCGATCTGCCGCAAAAATATCGATCTACATCGGGCATCGCAGCGTCCATTGTGTCCGCGACGCTCGCGCTATTTGAATACTGTCCGTCCGCCCCGAGGACCGACTGACTCCCCTATTATGTGTAAATTGTATTATTTTTACCCCAAATATCCATCCCCTCGGCACGGGGTCTCGCCCGGGGTCAACAGGTCAAATTGCACATGTCCGCCGAAAGTCATATCGCTCCTCGTACGAAGTCATCGACAGACGTCTGAATATACCCACCAATATATATACGGTACACCATCTCCATCGCAAATTTCCCATTTATTCATCGACTCCGATTTTACCTTCCGCCTCGTGCGTCCGATTTTATTCTCTCGAGTTTCCCAAATTTCCCCCATCCATCTAATTATTTTCCCGGTGAAAATAAATTCATTCGCTCACCTCGTCGTACTCGCATTTTTTCAGCCGAGCTTTTTCCCCCCTCGAATTTCAACGGTGTCCAAAAATCGATTTTCCCATTTCTTTCGCCTTCGGTATTTTGGTCCCAACTTTTTCCCCAAAAAACTCTTCTCCGCTACGTTTTTTCCCCAGAATTCCACGTCGACTGAAAAACGGATTGTCGAGCACTTTTCATATTCCTCTCGCATCTGCCGCCATTTCGCTCGATTTTCCCCGTAAAATCGGTCCGTCCATTTTTTCCAAACGAACACCGGAGTGGAAATAAAACCGCCGAGAATCCTCGAGTAATTTGACTACCGTAAATTCGTCGTTCAACGATCCTGACGAACGAAAAAAGTGTTTTCTCGCGCAGAAAAAATTGTCCCCGGCGTCGAAAAAAGCAGGGGGGAAAAAATTGGAGAACGAGGAAAAACGAGGATACCGCAGAAAAAGTTGATTATATAAATTGTATGCAAAGAAGCGCCGGGTTCTCAATTTAGTTAATTTAGATTTTATCCGTTAGCCGAGAAGAGCGGAGAAAAAATGAGTGGTAAAAAACGCGGAAGGGGTTGAAACTGCCCTTGGAATTATTATATACTTATTTAAGCTTCGGTTTCGAAGGGCACCCGAACGTTTTTCCCCCCTGTTTTTCACTCTACCCGCACGTTTTTTACTCTTCTTTTTCTTCACCCGGCTCGTTCGCCTTTTTTCACACCGATATGATAATCGGTGTGAAATCATAACCGATCTCGGGCCAGTTTTGGTAGATTCACACACGAGATACGCCGAGGAAAAGCTCCGATAGCCAGGATACGAGAAAAAACGGAGATCATAGGAAGAAAGACGTCGGGTTAACTGTAAAAAATTTACGGTTTTAAAATCACGCGAGAAATTATTAGGCGCACCTCGACAGACGTCTACCTGTCGGTACCGCGAGGCGAAAACCGCTACCCGTCGCAGACGCGAATACAATAAATGTATAGAGAAGAAAAAAAAACAAAGGAAAAAATACACCGGGAAAAAACAGGCACAAAGGGAAAAAAGCAGGTTCCTCTCTCGAAATAGATCAGGTATCGTATTTTTCCTCGCGCTTTTTCAACCCACCGCGGCAAAAAAACTGTCTGCTTTCGCAGTCGAATTTACGATTTTGTAATCCTCCGAAAAATTATATTCCCCTGTAAAAAATCCGGAAACTGGCGAAAAAACAAACGACGAGGGAAAAAACGACGGGCATAAAAACAAAATCATAGGAAGTTGAAAGGAGACGCGATGAAAAAAAAAGCCCGCATTATTCGGTCCTCCGATAAGCGTTGCATGAAACGGGCGAATAAATAGAACGAAGACATTTTTAATTTCTCGAGAAATAAATTCGATCCCTTTGATTTTCATTCCTCGAATTTTCCATTTCAATCCTAATTTTCGACGCGATTCACGTTCTTAAATTGCCGTCAATAATTGTACTTTTTTCTCGACTGTTGTGCTTGAAATTGAATTCGTCGAAATCTCATTTCCACCTCAACTTTTTTATTCCGTTTGAATTTCACCGTTTTTCAGGAAAATTGCATTCTCATCGCAATTTTTCCAAGTCTATTTTTATGGCGATCCAGTCGATTTACTTCGACCGATTTTTTGTGCCCCAAATTTTGTGTTACGAATGCCTCATTTCGTAACACCAACAAGTAAACAGTCGCGGAGGATCGCTATCGTCTATTTTTTATTTCGCGTCGATCTCTTTGTTACTCGTCGCATGAAGTATCGTTGGTGCAGAAACGCGGGAGAGAGAGGGCGAAGCAGGTTGAGGGTGAAAGCTGCGGGTAGAAAAAACGACCAGCGTTCGACGAGCGGAACCCGATGGTCATTTTTTGGTTGTACGACGGCGTCAAAATAAACAGGGCGAAAAAACGTCGGAAAAACTGTTAAACGCGATAAATACGCGTTGGCTGGCCAGATTTTTTGCACGGGTCGGCGCGCGAGGGACATTTGGTGATTTTTGGTCCCCCTCTTTTTTGACCGTTTGACCATATGTGACGGCGAACGCGGCGACGTATGCAAAAGGCGAATATCGATTTTCTCGATAAAAGGCGATACGCCAATAGAAAAGCGACCGAACGGTGACGAGTGAATGGCGCGGGATCGCGTTACCCGATTCGTGCGAAACGCGCCGATTCTCGTTGCTACAGCTGCGACGATACGAGACTCCCGATTTGCCAGCGACCATTTTTTCTCGTTGCAATTCCAACGGCGAAAAGTGTGAAATTTTTGGCGACAGGTATATTTTTGAAAACCGCCACGTTTTACACGCGAAACGAGCCGGATGATTAGAGAAGTGATACGAGGGATGAGATTCAACTTTGGAGGGGTGGAAAAATATATTCGCGAATTCGCGAACGAGAAATGGATTTTACACTCCGGATAATTAACTCGCGCGTTCGTGATCTAGCAAAAAGCGCGCGTCGTCCCCCTTCTGGAGGGCTAAAAATAAAATCTTCGGCCGTATCAATACGCACCCCGTTAATCCTACGGGGTCACTCTGGAATCCCAGCTTCTCTGCCGTTTGATGCCACCCGAACGAAAATCGCGTCTCTCGGGGGTAGGAGCCGAAAGGAGAAAAAAACACATTCCATTATTACACCTCTAATTAATTTGCGATCGCCTACTCTTCAATTCTTTCTCACTTTTACGTTTTCCACCCTCGAGCTACGTGTCCGAGTTGTTAATCCCCAAAGAGACGTCGTCGCGCCTCGCGGAACTGACAAATGATTTTTTCTCGCTGATTCTACCGCGAGAATCGATCCCCTCGCGAGTCGAGGGGGTGCGACTTCCCAAAAACCTCTCTCCGTCGCCTGCATCCTCGGCAAAAAATAGCGATTAACCAACCGACCAGCGAACAATCGAGGCATTTTTTAACTACTCAATTTTTAACTACGCAGTATTGCCAAACAGCCACGGCGTGATCAGATTGGTCGCGAATAATCATCGTGGAATTTTCGCGACTATTTTTAATTTGGACATCGTGACTAAAAATTCTGCTATTACTTCACGTATCTGTAGGAAATGTTAAAAATACGAGTGTTGTGTTGCCGGATACAAATGTCTTCCAAACCTACTCATTTTCAGATACATCAATAATCAATAATCGAATCGAAGATGTTACTGAAAATAGCGTCAGGTCCAGTCAATATGTACTTTGAATCTTGCAAACATTCCCGTCAGCTTCTTTTTTATTCACTGGCAGTGTAAATTCAAAATGGCGAGCAAATCGTGTCTTCGCTATTTAGAATTGCACGAAAAAAATGTTTTTTCTCGAATACCTCGGCCATTTCGGATTTTAACGAAAAGTTGCGGAAACCAAATTTTTAGAAGATTCTATTTTCTATAAGTTTGTTCCTCGCAATTTTTTTCCAAGATCGATATTACGCCAACGGCGAAGACAAAGAGAATGCTTTTTCGTGGAACACTCGATAACTGAATGCCTATGTAACGCGAAATTCCGGTTATTTTTGTTGCCAAAATATCGATCTGAGAGGAAAAATTGTGAACGACAAAGTTGTAGAAAATTCAATTTTCTACAAACTTTGTTCCATCAATTTTTTGCTAAAATTCGAAATGACCGAGTTATCGAGAAAAACACATTTTTTCGAAATAGCGAATATACGCAACTGCACGATTTGCTCGCCATTTTGAGTTTACGCTACCAGTGGCCCGTCCAACGAGTGAAACACATCTGACCGGAGTTTCTGTTATTTCGGAGCGAAATTTGGAAGTATCGACTGAACTAGCAATCGAGAATCCACGAGATAACGAAACGATGTATGAAAAAAAAAAAAAACGCCCGCCGCACCGAAAAAAACGTATGAAAAATTCGTCGATCGAGCGTATCGGTTCAATTCGTTTCCGAACAATCGGTTACGTCTCGAGAAGGGGAGAGATCATTTCCCTTCGCAAAAAAAAAGAATTCGTAACGACGATGGTAATTCTACGAGCAGGATCGGTAAGACGTTTTCGAATCGGAAACGGAACCGTGGCGACGAATCGGGGAAAAAAGGGATTATTCAACGAGGAGACGCGGCGTTAGATATGCAACCGTCAAAAGCGTCGGGTACCCGCGTATCCGGATACCTGGCAGCTAAGTTTCCTCGGTAAGAATCGCGAGAAATCGGTTGCAACAGTCTCCTCGGATCGGTGGTCGATCGGCGTCGGAGATGCCGCGATAAGTAGATGCGCGTTTTCTTTCTCTCCACCTTCGTCGATGTTTGCCGTGGGTCTGCGACACGGGGGGAAGCCCTTTTTTAACCCTATGCTAAACAGGGGTCGGTTCGAGGAGAAAAAATGTATTAATAGCCTCGCCAGCCCTCGATTTTTTCAGCCCTCGATTTTTTCAACCCCGCCGCACCCTCCTCGAATTCCTCGCGGTAAGGTACACGCTTTGATTCGTTTGCCCCGCGATATGCGGGGTAAACGCTGCAAACGGAAGCGCGAGCTTCGTCTGTCATGCAGATTCAACGATTTCGAGGCGACCGTTTTCCATCGGTTTCTCCTCTTCTTCGTCTCTACTTCATCCGGCAGGTTCGAAGCTTGCAGCTCTGCTGCAAACGAATTATTATCACAGACTCCGCACGCGAGAGAGTCGGTCGCCTCGGATGCCTCGCGCCGAGCGTCGTAACGGCGGTACTAATGCGAGTAGGTTCGGAAAAATGCGCGAGCGTTTCACTTTCTCCCGCGTCAATCAACACCTCTGTTCCGTTTTCACCCCGAGGCACGCGCGCCGACCCTGCGGATAGATGCGACCGGGGCCAGCGAGGAATCCTCGGCGGCTAATCTGGACACGGATTCACGTACGTTTTTCCTGTCACGGTGGCGCAAGCTGCGAGATGACGCGATCCCTCGTCCCTCGTTGCGAAAGGGTGAAAAGGATGAGGCGAGGGCGTCGGAAGGAAACATAATGGTCCGCGCTCGGTTCCACGCGCGTGAACGTTGCTACCTCTACTACGGCCACCGCAACCCCCTTTCACGTCCCGCGGACGGACACGTCGTCGCCGGACGGACGCGTTCTCCGTCGCTCCTGGCCTACGCAACCCCCGGCGACGCAACAAAACAACAGCTGTGAGGCATGCGACGATGAAAATATGTGAATTTGTTCGCCAGTCAGCCGACAGATCCGGGGGGTTGCGCGCGAGCGGGAGGAAGAGAGGGGAGGCGCGGTGATACGCGCGAGATGGCTAGCCGATGATGCTGGTAGAGATCGTCGGATCGCCTATTACGACTATTATCTCGTATTCAACACCCGCTCGTCGCGAAGGAAGAAGAATACGCCGAGCTGCATTGAACGGGAAAAGATAGGCGGATGCAAGGGAAAGGATAAGAATAGAAAGCGCCTCCTCGTGAACCGCGCGGACGAACCGGTGCGTCGCCTCGGAAACGATGAGACCGATTTTAATCAAACGAACATGCGAGATTTTTCGGGACAGATTATTCGCCGAAGAGAAGAAGAAGAGCTCGCGGAAGCTGTTGAGAAAAACTGGCGAACAAAACGTTGCAACGGCGAAAGCTGCACCAACGATGCTGCGACGTAAGCTCGTAAGCCGAGCCGCGCACCTACGACGCGATCGGGAAAAGGTGGGATCGGAAAAGTCGGGGACGCGAGGTAATCAAGCAAGAGACGAGCGATATGGCGCGTTTCGCGTTCTCTGCGAATTACTAGCGAGTGGCTGAGTACTGATTCGCGGAAGGTAGCTGGAAAGTGGTTGTTTTTTCGAGTCGACACTCTTCTGCAAAACGGACCAGCTACGGTCCTCGGATTTCCACCTGACGGACGAGGGAAGTCCTTTTCCTTTCCTGTCCCCTCGATCCTCGCCAGCTCTCCGTCTCTTTCTCTCTCTCTCTCTCGCGCGCGCTCTCCGCTGCTCGCGCGAGCACTCGCCATCTCCGTCTCTGCCGGTCGCTCGCTCCTCGCTCCTCTGCCTCTCCGAAGGCATTGAATGTTTGCTCTCAATGACCTTAACGGGTCAGGTATGTATATAGAGGATTCTCGTTGCTCGTTGCTCGTTGCTCGTTGCTCGTCCTCTAGTTGGCCGCTCGGCGTCCCATCCTCCTCGACACATGTACGCGCGGCCCCCTGCCGCCCCCGCCACCGAGTTTGGCCGCGTCTTCTTCGGCCGTGGCGTTAATTATAACCGGCTTCCGCCGATCTAGATTTCATTCTTTCCTTCTCCGCTCCGTCAGGGAAATGATAATAGGTACCGTGACCCATGTGGTCAGTTCACACGAGAAATGAGACTTTAGCAACCGGGTATAAGAGACTTCACAATGTGCCTTGTACTCTCCCACACTCAAGGAGTCTCACGCCCTCGCATCCTCTCCCGACTACGCTCCGCACGTACCTCTACGCCGCACGACGACGACGACTCGCGGCGAGCGCGAGAGAGAGAGACAGAGACAGCGAGAGAGAGAGAGAGAGAGAGAGAGAGAGAGAGAGAAAGAGAGAGAGAGAGAGAGAGAGAGGAGCTCCCATGTTCCAGGGAACTTCCTCGACTCTTACCGATCCGATTTCCAACGTCGCGAGAGACCTATCGGCACGAGAGTGCACCAATTTTACCAAATATCTCGTTCATTCCGCGAACGACATCGAATCTTCGATAGATCCGCGCTGGCGTAATCGCGACGAGTTCACAATACGGCAACGCAACGATGTTTACGACTTCTTTTCGATCGTTAACCCGACAGAATTTCTCTTTCGTTCTCTCGTACCGATGCGCCCCGACGATCGGCACACGGCGAGGACAACGTCGACGGTTGTTGGTGGAAAAAAAAAATGCATTTTCAACGACAGGAGCACGACTCGCGCGGCAGGATCGTCGTACCGATCAATTCGAGACTATGATTCGCTGCGCGAGCGACGATTGGCTCGTTTGAACCGGTCACGGTGAGAGGAACACGCCGAAGCCTTGGAGTGCTCCTATCTCCCCGATCTTTACTCCGTTCGGCTCAAGACACCGACGCAGCTCTACTTTATATTTCATTAATGTTAATTGTCCGGCTCCTGCTTTTCTCCTCGAGAAGAAAACGACGCGCCACGGCGAGCCATCCGAAACGAAAAATTGACGCGAAACGCTATCGTCGCATCGAGCATGGGAATCGACGGTGGAAATACTTTTCACCCGACGCGACGAATCCTGACCACGGATAAACCTCGACCTATGCGAATACGCGGCGCACCGTTAAAAATATGCGCTACACAGAGAAAGTCTCGGAGGCTTTGCCTCGACTTGGCATCGGTCCAGTAACGATGGAAGCGCGGTTATAAGTCGGTAATCGGAGTGACTGCCAGGCTCTGCATCGGGAACGTTTAATCCTTAACGATCCTCGAAAATCCTTGTCATGTTTGCCTTCGAGCAAATTACCGATTCCATTCCAATTACCACGCTTTTTTTCCCCCTTACAATTATTCATTTTCTCACGATATTTTCCACCGCGAATCCTGTCTCGCTAATCATCTAATTACGAAATTCTCTCCCTTATATACGCGTATATCTTCCCATTTCTCTCCTTTTTCTGCAAATATTCTCATTACTAAACTCACTTTTTTCCCCTTGATTTTACATTCATTATTTTAGCCAATTTCATCACGCACATCACTGCTCAGTGACCACTGCAATTTATTTTATAATACTATCTATACGTTTGCTATAACTTGTGTACGCCGTTTGTACATTACCGACGAATGTATCACGACAAACCAAATTTCTCTTCCTCTCTCTCGCTGAAACCACACTACGAATCGAACAAACAACAGATCGCGATGGAAAGGACTCGCAGTATTTCAACGCGAGTGTTACAACGATGTTAATATCTTCGTGTTTGGATAAATACGGACCGAAAAGTTCTCAACAATGCAAGGCAAAATGGAAAAAACCGTTTCATGGAAAAAACGGAACTGCAATCGAGGCTCCGATCGATTTGATGACCAGACGATCTCGGAAAAGCGCTGACCCGTCGATGAGTGGTCCATCGTGGTCACTTTCAAAAAACCACCAAAACTTCAATTGAAGCTCGTTTTTTTGCGTGGATGATTAATTTGCTGGGCGACTGGCTTTGACCCATCGACGAGCCCGCTGGCTTGTCGAAGGTTCATCGTGGACACTCCGATAAAAGTGACAAAACTTCGCACCGGAAAATCGTATCACGTCGCAAAAAACAGGATCGGACCTTTTCAGATCCGTGTGCTTATTTGTGTACGGAATAACTGGATAAACTTTTCGGTCCATAATTATCCAAACATGAAGATATTAACACCGTTGTACCAGTTCTATGATTTTCCATGCGCCCATGAGAATTTTTGTGCGGGATGCCAAAAATTAGCTGGCTACAAAAATCGTACAATTCTGATGAAACCACTTTTACAGGGAAATACTGCGCGGTCCTTCATCCGATTGAATGATTCGAAAATGAGATATTGGTTTATACCATGGCGCAACGAAAACTTATCTCTGCCATCGAAACGTTTGGAGAGAAATCACTCCGAAGATCTGCTCCAAGCGTTCGTTATTCCACGTCTTTTCTCGTTTCCCATGGAGAAAAAGCAAACTACCGTTCGCTAGGTCCAAACTCGATCGCGTGAAAAAACTATCGAGGCTTCCAAAAAACTGGAATGATTTTTCCACAAAGAGTATTATACATGTTTTGACCAGCTTCGTGTATACGTTACTTCCGTTATTTCTGTCAGTCGCTTCTGTTTTATCTAGGTACTTATTATTTGCATTTATTTATTTCCCCATTTATCACCGGCCTATGTAATACTTGTTCTTGCAAAAAATTTTCAATATCTTATAAATCTGAGCATACTTTCGTGTTAATTGTGCGAGGTTTAAGTTATTCAACTGTCTCTGATATCCCCACAACAAGGAGAACATATCCGTCTAGCTCTCTGATGCCAGTAAAAAAATAACGGGAACGCGCTGCATTTTCTTTCGTTAAACATACTTCTTCTCGTTTATACTGACACAGGGACGTTTATTTTGATAGAATAACGAGAAATAATTAAAACGTACGATTTTATCTCGCCGATCACCTGTGTCTACTAAATATGACTTGGCGCATCACTTTCGTGCGTAGTTTTAGAGTACAGCTACAACAAACATCAAAGCTTCGGTAAAGCGGCTTTGCGAAAAAAAAAAATATTCCGTGGACCTGTGTTATCACCCATCCGTCCTTGTTCAAGCATTGATCGTTGGGAATTGTTGCATAGAATTCGTCCGCTTCTGCAGAGCTCCACAGCGTCGACGGGAATTTGTACTTCGTCGTCGCAATTTTGACGTGTTCGCTATCGTTTCCGTATTTTTGTCGTCGCGTTTGAAATTTTTATCGTTACCTGTTTATTTTCAAGTCTCAGCGTCACGCGCGCCCCCACCCCTGCGTCGTTCCCAGCGCGCTCTCTTTCTCTCCCTGTGTGGCCACCCTTTTAACGAAACGTCCACTTTAAAACAAAGCCAGATATTAGATAACCGCTTTTTCAATACCGAGTAGACTCCGCATGAGGGCTGTCCAGAACAGACTGATGACACGGCACGATTAACATGAAAAGACTGCGTCCAGCATTAATTATACACGAAAAATAAGAGAGCACGACTCAATTTCCACCGCATCCTTCGCGTTCTCTACTCTTCCTTCTATTCTCGTCTCATTTTTTCTCCACGTTTCACCAGAAGCATTTTTTTTGCTCGTTTCTAACGGGGTCGAGGGATGAAGAAGCGGAGGCGGTATGCGGGCTGAAGCGCAGAGTGGCGGAGCTCCAGGAAGACGAAAAGTTTCCCAAGGCTCGCGGATACGTTATAGAACCGTTCGTCGATCGATCGAGTTCAATATTTGAAGAGATCGCGTTTCAATCGAAGATCAACAGGAGCGCGAGTCTGCGTAGTGCGGCGTCGCGTATACGGAGGGCCCGCACAACGGGAACGGGGGGGGAAAAAAAGAACGGAGAGAAAAAGTCTGGGTCGGAACACCCTAACGGAACTTCGGCGCGAAGGATGCGAGGGTACGGATAAAAAAGCTTAAGGGTTCCGTGTTTTCATTTACGTTTTCGGAACGTACCCGCCGCTACGGCTGGAAGACCTTGCGGTGCGGATGATGGTCCGGTGTCGCGGGGGAAAAAATACCCGGAGAACGGCAAGGAAACGGGGATGGAGCGGGACGGAGCGAGACGCAGAGGAGAGGAGGTCCGTTGGTTATCTTTACGATATTTGCGAGTGCCGGTACATTATCTGAAGGCACACACGGTCCGGGATTTCGTCATGGAGCGCGCGTCGCCTCGTACAAGAACGCCTTTATCTTTCGAGAATTAATCTTACGACTCGACTCGCGGGGCACGAGGGAACCGCGTCTACGAATAAAAAAAGAAACGATCTCCATGGCTTCGCGGTTAGGAATACCGATTCTTCGCCGGAGACCTGCTCCTCGGCGTTTTTCGCTTCGCCGTCGCCGAGGAAGACCGCGATTTTTTTATTTTATTTATTTTTTTTCTCATTTTTATTGTTTTTTTTTTTTTTTTTTTTTTTTTTTTTTTTTTTTTTTTTTTTTTTTTTTTTTTTTTTTTTGTCACGCAAGACGAGGACGTTCGTGTCTCGTTGGCTGGTCTTCGCCTAGTCCGCGAGTCGGTGGACGCCGAACTTCGGGGGGCCAGGATTGTTCTCGCGGTCTCGACTCTCGAGGCTGCGGAGTTATTAAAAGATTTGGGGTGCATCGGACACTTCTATATATAGATGGGAGTGTTTTCTCGGCTCGGGGGTGTGAGAGATCCTCTTGGATGGGCTGTTCGAAACGGAGACCAGAAAGATCATCCGGTGGCTTTTCTCGACCGCAAATATCTCGTGAAAGGAAGCACGGAGGGAAATTTGTTAAGTAAATCGATCGTTTTACGCAATTTTACCGGGTGGTCCTAATCCTCGATCGTATTCGGACGACCACGAATGTCCGGACTTAGCCTCCTCGGGCTTTGTCAACGCTGACACGTTTCCAACTCGAACTGATTCGACGTGAGGAGGCATATTGTAGGCGTGAAGTGATCCGCACCGGTACTTGGTCACATGCCGATCTTAACCCCCCCCCCCCCCCTCCCCCTCCTTTCGAATACACGACCGACGAATTTCACCAATGGTCACTTTTCTTCTATTCCCACTATTTTCCTCGTCTATCATTTCACCTATAACTCGTATCCGCTTCTTTACCCACCGAGATCTCGGTGTTTACCCCGCAGCTTTGGGTACCTGAATATTGGTGCGTCATTACATTCAATATCACTCCCCCACAACTCACAGCGATACGAGCCGTTATTTTTGAATGTGGAGTAAATCCACTTTCTGCGAGAAAAATTATTTATTTCAGTAAGGCATAGATATGCTATTTACGATCAATTGTGCATGCTTTTTTGACGAGGTAATAAAAAAATTTTTAGCCAAACCTGTTATAGCAAAAATCCTTTTTTTGAGACTGCTGCGAGTCCATTTGTAATAACGATCGCTAAAAGAACTTTCTCATCTGCTTCGTCAAACGACCACTTGCCTGAGGAATCGTTTTTCAGAATAAGCTGCATTGCAAAGTGTGTGCTTCCATGATGTATCCATCTATCCAAAGAACGTGTAACAAACGAACGTTCTAATGGAAATTCTAATGTTGTTTCTTTTTTTGCCGCCAGGAATTTCGCGATCTCGCGGAACTCTTGTCAAGTTCGAGAATGACTTGGTCGTGAGGTGAAAATGAAACGATGGGAATTCGATGCTGCTTGGAGGTTCGCGTCGTGTGAGAAATTAATGAAACGCGATGTTGAATGCGTTCGGGAAAAATAGTTTTATTCTTCCATGCAACGCGGAGATATGACAATGGGCGAATATCGATGATGCTGGGGAGAGTGTACCGCGTAATGGTCGAGAGTTCCGATCG
Source organism: Arge pagana (assembly GCA_963969455.1). Lineage (NCBI taxonomy): Eukaryota > Metazoa > Arthropoda > Insecta > Hymenoptera > Argidae > Arge > Arge pagana. Next base: position 21,144,332 of record OZ018309.1, on the reverse strand, counting down.
GATAAACAGCGCGCGAGAGCGTTGGGCAACGTCCGACACGCCGCCGTGTATCGATGCCAGTTTTGTTGTGTCGCCAGAATTCGGGAAAGCATTGCGGAATCAGCCGCAGTTGGACACGGACCATCTGCCTGGATTGCATCGGCCGTCGATTTCCGTCGCGTTTCACGAAAATCGAATATCGGGGATGCACCCCGCATGTTTTCGTACCCGCCGTCCGCGCTAATCGAACCTGACGGCCAAAGAGCCGAGGGAGAAACGAAACGAGAAACGAGCGAAGTACTGAAAAATCCTCCATCCTCCGCGAACCTTCTCGTCACAAACCCGCGTCTCTTACATTTTTCTCGCTCGATCGTTCACGCGGTACGAAATGTTCCGTCGTTACGTAGCGCTCTTTATTTTCTCGTCTCGTTTGTTCGTTACTCGTGGAAACTGGTCGGTTAGTTTATCTGTTTCTTATTTATTCGTCACCCTTCGACGGTGAGGATAGGCCACGCGGCGCATGAAAGTCGCGGAAACGTAACGTTCGTTGTCGCGACATCGGGGATGGTTGGTCGTGTTTTGTAACGTTCTTCGGCCTGAACTCGTTATCGCTGAGCAAACTTGAGCGAACGGACGTTCTGGCGAAAGATGAAGGCCTCGACTGTCCAGCGGGTCTCACCTGTTCTTCCGTTATCTGGACAAACACCGCGTGTATGCCCGTCGTGCCTAGATTTTCCCGGAGGAAGCCTGACCCAAACGAGCTTTTGTCGAAAACCTCGTAAAATGACCGCGTTCTACGCACTCCGCGGTCCGAATGCTCTGCCAGGCCGGAAGTCAACAGAGAAATTGTCTTTATCGAGAGTTCCTTATTTGCGGAGTTTTTTATTTTTATTTTCAATTTTATCAAGATTTTCCTCCGTCCCCGCCATTTTCTTCATCGTGATAATCTCATTTTACGACTCTGGCTCGACCACTCGCTTTTCTCTCTCTTCGCGCCGCCTGCGTTCCGTTCTTGTCACGTTTACTTCGTCGTTTCCCCGGAATTTTCAATTTCTCGTCCCTAGTGTTTTATACCATTTTATTCGCGCGCGATCATCGACGCACGTTTCACGGAAATCGTTGCTCCTCTCGCGTTCGTTGGCTCTAAATCTGTCGCGAAATTTTGGCTCGGCGTTTTTTTCCCTCGTTCATGGGGAGGAATTAATCGACGCTGCTGCGTGGTGGTTTTTTTCCATTTGTGTCGCGCGAGGTTCGGTTGACTAGGCAAGTGAAAAGTGTTTGCCGGAGAATCGATTATTTTTATCCGAGCAAAGAAAACTGACCGTAACAAAACCCTGCTCTCGCCATTTTCTGATAAGACGCTAGTCATTTGTTACGTTGTCCACGTTGCATTGTTTCGTTCTCCCTGATCGATAATACCCTCGCGGAGACGTCGCGCTCGCATTGTTTTCCTCGATTCTTCTCGGGGAAAATGGTTTCAACTCGCTTAGTAATACTTTCTATACGCATAAATGGCTGCCCGAGGTGAGAGTCGGCTAATTACGGTGTTTGCTCATTTTCCAATGGATCCTCGCCCCGCGCTTCGTACCTCCTCGACCACGACGCGCGTACCCGTCCGACCGTTTGCGATGACAGAAACGCGTCTTATCCCGCGTCAAAAAGTCTCCGACCAATTTTTTTCCTCGCAAGCACGAAACAACTGAGTTTTTGACGTGAGAGCTTTCGGCGTGTCGCGCCATGTCTCGCGAAATGGCGGTCGCTTCGTCCGCGCGACGGTCATCGAGCACAGAATCGCACGTTCCGATGAACCAACCGCCAACGACGAATTCCATCAAGAAAATACTACGTCACACTGTAGACACGTCTATCGAGTACATTTGCAAAAAAATTCAGACCAATCCGTTTGTTTCTCGCCGAGATATCGCGTACACCGCGTTTGAGCGTGTTCGTCGATTTCCGAGATTCGATCGATTCGACCGTCTGAAAAATCGCGATCGCGAAAGAGTCGCAAGAGCCGCGATTGCCCAACCGCGTGGCATCGCTTTGCGCCTTTCCATGTTTCGCCGCTAACGCGCGGCATGACGTATCGTTCGAAAGCTCTCGTCCGTTCCCGAGACTTTTCGCGTCGCGGTGCTCGTAGATCCTTCAGGATGCGTAAACCCGGTGGTAGTCGTGCGGTGTGAATCGTGCGAGCAGAGCGACGCACGCCAACGCGAGAGTATTCGTGCGCGCTCGTCAACCTTAATCCGCTAATTAACGCGCGCTCTCCTGGCAGCCAACGTTTCGACGATCGTACGGATCGTCAAACGAGAGATGGACTAGATAGAAGACGAACGATCCCGCGTCTCGCGCTCCGCCGCCTCCTCCTCGCCGCATCGCGAGCATCCGAACGGGAATGCATTACGCGGCAATTCCGCGATACGTGTGCCGGTAAGGAAGGCGCCCTCCGCTTCGACACGTACCGATCGAGAGAAACAAGAGTCGGATCTTACGTTAGCGCCGAACGACGCGCGGGCAGCGTGCGGCCATATAGGCCAGGTACATGGGAACGAACGCGCGCGCGCGCGCACGGCTCCTAGGCGAAAAACTTCCTCGTCGATGAGGCCGAAAAAATGAATTCGTGCGCATCTCGTGCCCACACATCTAACTTTCACTTCGACTAGAGATCCCCGACTAGGCTCGCGGACCAAGACCCCGGGTTCCCGCGCGAACGAGAACCGCTCCGCTACAAAACTCTTCCCGCGCACCCACGTCGAGCACACTCGCGCGAAATTCGCAACGTCCTCTCTCCTCCCCGCTCTGCGACACATTTTTCTCACTTTTTCACTCCCCTTACCTGCTCGCTGACCCGAGCGCGCTTTTTTCATCGCGCCAACTTTTATCCTACAACTCCAACTCCTCGACGAACGAGATTGCGCCACGCCGTCGAATAGAACAGCGACGAAACAGGTGAACAGAGAAAAAGTCTGCTCGATTGAAAATATCGAAGATTATTCTCGACGGAGAAAATCGTCGACGTTGGAAGGCGAATAATTGGCGAAGGATCTTTGTAGAGGCGAGATAAGGATTCGATCTGTTTGCCTACACTTACACGTTCCGTTATACATACATATATATATATATATATATATATATATATATATATATATATATATATATATATATATATATATATATATATATATATATATACATATATGCTGCGTGGTAATTTACTCTGCCTGTTTTTTCCCCCTTTTCGAAAATCGGAGGCGATAGAATAAAAAAAGGTTTCCCTCCGCGTCGATTATTTTCCCGATCCTCGAATGGAAACAAGAGAGCGCGTGTTCCGCAGCGGAAAAATCGCGTTTCGGTTCGTTTCTGATATTTGGTAGGGAAATGTTGCCGAGGAGGCGAATAGAATTCAATTGCGATCGCATTCTTACGTGTCGTGACGTATGATACATCCGCGTGCGATATCGATCTAGCCTAACGTAGAGTCGGCCTACGAAACATCCCCGCGTCGCGAGTATCCAGGTAGGTACCGCGATATTCACTCGCCTCTCTCGAAATCGATGCCGCCGCTCGTTCCGATCCCGTTCGAAATAAGGAAAACCATAAGAACGGGACAACCACGAGGAAATCGTATCGAAGATGGTAGGTACCTACCACCTCGAAAAATATCCGATTCGATTCTCTTCCCTGCTCCTTCCTCTTTTCATCGATCGATTTGCATCGGTAGGTAGCGTAGCAGTACAACTAGTAGCAGTAGCAGTAGTCTGCGCACCTTCCTACCAACATTCTTCCGCTCCGACGAACAGTTCCGCGTCGTATCTCCGTGCAGTTTCCAGCTACATTTGCATCTGATACGTGCATCTCGATACAAATTTTTCGGAACATCTGTACCCCTGTGAGCCGAAGCTTTCGCGCGAGCTTTCGCCATCCAACGATTCTTTTCCTATTAATTTGTTTATGCAAACGCGAGATTGAAAACTCTTTTCAATTTTATGGCAAATCGGGAAATCGGCGGATCTAACGGTTGGAAAAGGAGCGAGAAAACAGGAGTAAAAAAGCGAGTAGGGAGAAGACTGTCGGCGACTGAGAAAATAAAATTACAGAGCGAAGTGAAAAAGCAGGAGCGCGCGGCGTCTCTCCTCAGCTTCTGCTTTTGACCGGTGGTTAGAGGTATCCCTCGGCTGAAAAAATCGGCAAAACCGCTAAGAGCGCAATCTGAATACCGCTTTGTCGCAGCACGATTTTGAACAGATCAGGTTACGCGATGTTAAAACGTCGCGGTCGCCACGCTCTGGTCGTCCTCTCTCGGCTCGCGAACATCTCGCGTCGTTTGCCACGGACCGGACAATTTTCATTAAACATTGTGATTCCGCGTAATGTGCTTCGTTGCCGGCGCGCATTTTTCCTCCGTCTCCCAGTTTGTCTAGTTTTTCAAATCTCCTTACCGACATTATCGTTTTCCATTGTTTCGTCGTCCCCCGGCGTCCTCGTCCTCCGCGCCGCGATCCTGCGATCGTCCCTCCAGCGAAAATTTCGAATTTCAGCCGGTGAAAAAGTTTCGGCTTCGAATTCAATGTCGAAACTCGTAACCTGTTTCGCCGCGCGACTAATAAGTATCGAGGCCTAGTCCACGATCTTAAAAGACGACGGCGCAAACACCGGAGTCGTGCTCGCGTACGTTCTCGATATAGGGCAGCCGTAGTCTCACGGTCTCGGCGTCTATCTCCGTGCTCCGCGTACTTCCAAGCAGATTTATACATCTCCCGTCTCCCCGTATGTGCATGCATCTCTGACCATTTTTATCGTCGAAACTCACCCGCTTTCGATTAGATTTATTAGAATAATTATGTCGTCGCGGAGATGAGAGCGCGCGCACGTCCTTGCGTTACGCAGCCTCGCGCCTGCAGAAAACACGACGAGAGAGTTGCGAAAAATTGCTCCGCGCACTGGAATCCCGACCATATCTGCGAATCGAGCCACGAGCTTCCTGGTCTCGGGTAAACGAATAAATAAAAAAAAGAAAAAATTACAGGAAAAAAAAATGACAATCGGAGTTCCTTGCCAAAGACAGGGAATACGGGAAAAAACGCGATAACGAAAATTTTGTCGCCGTGTAATTTTGAAGAATGACCAAATCCAGAATGTAAATTTTGGTGATCATGAAAATTGGGGGAAAAATGAAAATGTTGGAAATTTTGCAGATGGAAGTTTTCGAAGAGCTGGAAACTTTTGAAATTTTGGAGAACGATTCAGATACGGAAAAAAACGCGATAACGAAAATTTTGTCGCCGAACAATTTTGAAGAATGACCAAATCCAAAATGTAAATTTTGGTGATCATAAAAATTGGGGGAAAAATGAAAATGTTGGAAATTTTGCAGATGGAAATTTTTGAAGAGATGGAAACTTTTGAAATTTTGGGGAACGTTCGAGATGGCAGGGTCATCGGCGTTCGGTGGTTTTTTCAGCCGCCGAAAGGTAAGTTGGAAAATGGTTGCACGCTCGCGAACGCGGTATCTGACCAAGCAAAACGACGGGACAACAATGAAAGGTGGTTCTCCTCAAAGGTGACCGCGGTAACCTAATCGTAAGACGCTCGTGAACTTTTGACCCTTCGCTGCGATCGCGACCACCGTCCGTGTACTTGAGATTAGACCAAAGAATTCGCACGGGCACCGCGATGTTCGTGCTTCGTTCTATAGAGGAAATCCTGCACGTGACCACGGACTGCTAGCGAGTCGTTCCAGAAAAGAGAGTATTTATCCGCTCGTTCGATCTCCGCGAATCGGCTAAAAGATGTGGAGTCGCAAAATTTAGTAACCTCACTCGAGATTTTTTTCCGGAAATTCGCCGAGACGTGGAGTTTCCGTTTGGAGAACGGGAAGAAACTCCGAGAAGATCGATTTTCTGCGAAAATATTATTTTTCCAGACATTTTCGGATCGCGCGGCGGCGAATGGACAGGAGATCGTCCCGAGGGAATCTGTTTTCGGCTAACCGATTCCTCGTCGCTTCGCCTCGACGGACATCCGTAAAACCAACAGTTATCTTTCCTTCTCCTCCTCCTCCTCCTTCTCCTCCTCCTCCTCCTCGCGCGAGTGTTCACGTAGCGCCGTGTCCAATCAATCAGTATTGCCGGTTTTTTCGGTGGCCATATGTCACGGGCTGCCGGCGAAGAGCATGCCTGAGCATAGAAGCCTAGGATCGGCTCGGACCACCTCGATCCCCGGCGTTTCCACTTCCGATGATATGTGGCCAAAAATTCTACCCATCGGGGGTGAAACTAGCGCGAAACGGTCGTCCGGTCAAAGCTATGCGTCACTTCCGCCGGATTATCTCTCCGCCAATAAACGACAAGCGGCCAGGGCGGCCCTCGATTACGATTGCCTCGTTTGCGGGCTGCTTTTTTTTTCTTTTTTCCGTTTTCTTGCTCTTCGTTTTTTCCCACTCGTTCCGCGTTCGCGAGGAAGCGATTACTATCGGGAATCGCGGGGCGACGAGAGAGAGAGATGGACAGATGCGGACGCGTAGAGGGAGAGAGAGACGCGTGGGTGTCGCGCAGCGTCGCCTAGAAAGTGTCCCAGGTCCGAATGGAAACGAGCGAACAAAAATAATAAATAAAGAACGCGCGAGAGAAAAGGTAAAAAATAAAATGGAAGAAAAAAGTCCGGGTCAGTTTGAATAATTTTGACCACACCTCTCGTCAAAGCAATACACGAGCGTATGAATACATACATTTAAATGTTAAACCAGCCGAGAAGCTATTGACTGAATTTTTAAGCAGGTTCACCTCCGTTGCAACTCGCGTGGACACCGAGTCTCGATTCTTTTCCCTCCGCCTTTCATTCCTCACAATCCTCTCGAATTTTCATCCTCTCACGAAGAGCCCGACGCGGACACGACGACACAGAGAGACAGAGAGACAGAGAGACAGAGAGAGAGAGAGAGAAATGATTGGCGCTCGAAATTCGGATACTTCCCAACGAGTAGCGAGGATATTTTTCACGACAAGGACAAAAAAGGTGGCCCGGTTTTTCCTTCGGGACGTCGAAGATCGGTAGCGCTGGTCCGAAAACGGGCGTAGAAAAAAAATGGGGAAACGATCCGCCGCCAGCGCGACGACGAGGTGTTCGTCATTCGGAACGAGTCCGGCGTATTTTGACTCGCGAGCGTCTAAAGACATTATCGGTGACATTTGTCCAAGAGGCGGACAAAACATGTTCCGGTCCGGTAGGATGACCCTACGCCGCGCCTTTTGTTGAGCGAAAGGTATGGTCGACCCGACGTGTCTTTGTCATTATATAACTCCATTGTGCCAACACTTGCTCGGAGGAGAAGTCGACTATACCTTTGCATATTATTAAAATGACGATGATTGTCATTTTTGTCCCCGCTTCGCGCCCCACCGCCGCGTGGCGTGCCGTCCGTGTCTGTCCGTGGGTCGTTCGGTCCATCCGCTCCGTTCCTCGCTGCCATATTCCGCGCGTACGTGTGCCCGCGTATTAAAATTCATACGGATATAAATAATAATACGCGCGTAGAGGACATTTTTCGTTCGTCTGTCTGCGTCGATTCCTTCGCTCCTCGTTCCCCGAGGCCCCCGAAGCGAGCGATCGGCGTCCCTGACGAGCCGAGCGCGTTCGCCGGTGGAATTTCTGCGCCGCGTCCGTCGTGTCGTCGATCTCTCTCGCGTTAGGCGCCTGCGGACCGTCGATTCTTTAGAAATTCAAAACTAGCGGGACGCGGGGAAACGTGGTCTCGTTTCGAAGGTTTCGGCTTCCTTACCCTCCTCACCTGCTTCGCGCTTCGATTCGAGCAAGGCGCGACGAGCCGCCGTCTCTCGTCGCCTCGGCTCGCGCGAATCGTTGTCGAACGTTTCGTTATCGAGAGATAGGCGATGTTATCTAATCGGAAGAGACGGGTAATTACCTTTGGCGAAAAAACGCGATGGTCTCTCGGTTTTTTTCCAAAGTTTCTTCACCTTGGAGGTGAAACAACGCGGCGCGCGATTCGCGGTACCGACACGAGCGACCCGTCGTTCGTTAATCGTCGCCTCGTATCGCCTCGTATCAAACTACATTGCTCAGCGCCGCGCTACGTTGTTGGTCGTCGAATTGCATCGATGCGAATTGATAAAGAAAAATAATTGAAAAGAATTAAAAATAATTGAAAATAATTGAAAAATAATTGAAAAATAATTGAAAAATAATTGAAAATAATTGAAAATAATTGAAAATAATTAAAAATACTTGAAAATAATTGAAAATAATTGAAAATAATTGAAAGTAATTGAAAGTAATTGAAAATAATTGAAAATAATTGAAAATACTTGAAAATAATTGAAAATAATTGAAAAGAATTGAAAATCAGGGAGAGGAGAGGCGCGATGCTTTTTTGTTTTCCAATCGAAACGACGAGGCGAGGAGATTGATTTGCTGGCGATTCAACGCGTCAGCGAGCACGTCGCGGGGAACATAGCTGTTACTCGCGAGATGTCGCGGAATCTCCGCGCGCGATGCCTTTCTCTTACGAACGGGCAGTCGAGACGAATCTTTGACCGACAAAATGCGAAAGAGATCATCTCCGCTCCTCTAGGTACCCATTCTATTACCGCGATGCAAAACGAAAACGTTGGTACCGGCTGGATGAAAGTAAAAAAAATCACCGCGGCGCGCGAAGGGGGGAGAAAATGAAATGCGATCGAAGATATTTGACAACTATTTTTATTGACAACTATTTTTATTCCACGGAGACGTCGCCATTCGCTTGTTTTCATTCGTTTCCACGAAACAATATTCGTCGCGTTAGAACGATTTTCCCGCTCGCGTTTTCCACGCTCTCTTCGACGTCTCTTCCGCGCGACGCGATGTACAACGATCTCATAACTGCATTCGGTGCTGGAAATACATCGCGCACCAAAATCTGTCCGGCTCGTTCGATGCTACGAACTTGTACATTTATACATCGCGATCGGTGAAGACGCGTGTCCAAGTCGAGGAAAAAAAGGGATTAGCGATCATCGGGGAAATTCGTTGATCCCATTTGCGTCGAGCCCAACAATCGTATTGCGACGGAATGCGGAACATCCTCGAATCGAGTCTCGTCCAAATGATGACTTTCGAAAAAACGTGGCTCGAAAACGAATCGCTCGATTTGTCGAAAACTGGAATGCCTTTCCTCGAATGGTTCGAACGCGAGTATCCATAAAACCCAACGGTTTCGAAACCAACGAGCAAATATCCCGCGAATGGATGGAAAATTGAGTTTAAAAATGGGACAAGAAGAAGGAGAGAAGCAGAGGTGGTTTCTCGGTAGACATGTTCGTGATACGGTCCCGGCTGAAAAAATGCGCGAAGGTGATTGAAAAATTGGGAAATCAGTTTGCGTCAGCGAGCGGAATCGGGCCGAGCGATATCGAGGCTCCGCTTCGTGAAAGAGCGTACCAACGACGACGACAACGACGGCGTACAGAGCGTCCTCGTTGGTAGGCGCGATGTAGAGAAGTCTCGTTAGAAAAGGAATAAAAAACGCATCCGATCCATTAATCGTCTGGAGCGAGTACCCAGCGCAGAACGAAATGGAAGCTCGAGGAACGCGTGTTCCTCTGTCACCTCTAAACGCTCCCTTTTCGAAGCAATTGGTAAAAAATAGTTTGTGACGCAACGAACAATTCTTTTTACCTTCGCTACACCTGTGTGCCTATTGTTTTGACATGTGTCCCATTGTGGGCTTTCTAGCACACGGACCCACCAGCCAGACAGACAAACGTATTCATTTCTGGGTCCGCACCTATGACACTCTCGCATGCGGGCAGTACAGTCCGCTCGAAAAACTCGGCGGGCGAAAAGCAACGGAAAAAAAACAGCATCGCGTTTTTCCTGGCGTCGATGCGTCCGCGCGTCGGAGAGACGCGGGGAACAGAAATGCGGTGGCTTGGAAAAGACTGTACGGCGTGGTCAGTCGCTCCGCGGGAACCCGCATGACACGGGGGCAGGTGAGGCGAAGAGATAAAATTCGATCTGACCCTCATAGGTATGTCGCGGGAAATTAACGTGTAATTAGCGCGCGGTGCGTGCCGCTCGGGAACGAGGTCAGGTGAAAAATTGAGCGGAATTCTGATCAGTCCGAAGCGATGATCGCCGAGGCTATTTTTCCGCTCCGCGGAGTAGCCGTTTCTCGCCAACATTCGACGACTCCGAAGAGAATCGTCGAGTCGAGTCTTCCATAAAGATATTCGCATTACAAAACAGTAAACGCTCCATATCTCGAGAAATATCAAACCTAGCGATTCAGTTTGTTGGACTTTTTTTGTAGCGAATTGAATTTCCTACAAGTTTGCCATTAACATTTTTCGCGTAAGTTCCCTAGTTTGTGAAATAACGTCATTTTTTACAAAATTTTACACAAAAATCGGATTTAGTGATCCGTAGCATCTTACAAGTGCGAATTACAGCTACGCCGCAACGAGCACTTTTGTAGAGCATTCAATTCTGAGCAAAAAGCGCGCTCGAACGATACGATAGCGTAAAATGTCGCCGAGTTATAGATATTCGAGTCAAAAAAGATCACAAGTTTACGCGTATTTTAAATAGGAAAGCTTTTGGGGAAGTACTCGAATATTGATGCCTCAAATTCTTAGGGAGTTCCTTTTTGGAGATTTGGAAGCAACAACAACACAGTCGAGGATAAAAATCACCGCAATCTACTTCCAAAAACTCTTTTTGGCGAAGTTTCCCATTTTTTGATCATCGGTGCGAGAGACGCTCTTTGTCGGTTTTTCGCTCATAGCTTTTTCAAAAATCAGCCAAATTCAAAGGTGTTGGCGTTGAAACTTTGGTTTTCCTACACGCTTTTTAGTAAAAAGTACGTCAAAATTGTTCAAAGTATTTTCGTACGCGATTTTGGAGTGCGCATCGTTGTTTCGTAGATCGCGTCGGTTGGGAACATGTCGGAAGGTTCATCTCGTCAGGTTGGGAGATTTTCATGGTCAGTATCGTCCGAGAAGCGATCGGCGATAGCTGCGCGGGTGCTGTTCGTCTTGTTCGCAGTCGGCGGGGGAAGGAACGGTTAGTTTCTCCGTTGAATGCGAAGCTCGCGTTGAGAAAAGATCTTTAGATAGGTTGGGCAAGAAGTTATTCGGCGAGGGGCAGCTAGAATAATATGCGGTCCGTTCTACGAGGGAGATCCTGATCTTTCTTAGCTTTGGCCTAAAATTCAATTAAAGTTTTGATACGGGCCAAAGTAGTGGCACCGGGCGCGGCGTCGCAAGCGAGTAAAAGCGAGTAAGCGAGTAAGTAAGTAAGCGAGACGACCACGGCTGAGCAAACGAAATTTCGCAAGGTCCGTGTACTTTCCTTGCCTTGAGGCCTCGCCGAGCCCGTTTTATTTCGCGGCGAGGGATCCGTGCTTAAAACGATTAGACGGACGCGTCGACGGACCCTACAAACTTCTGGGGGCACCTGGTCTCTTTTTCTCGCGTCCCGCACCTCTCCGCCGCCCGGTGCCCGTCCTCCTCCGCCTCCTAGCCGCCAAATCTCCAAATTTATCTCCGCGTAATTTGTCAGAATCTATTTCCCGCATCCTGGACGCCCGTGGCGATTTCCAATTTTCACCTAGAATCACGGTCCTTCGACCGGTATCCGGCGTGTTTATTTTCCCCCCACATTTTTTTGGCTCGGAATTAATTTCCATCCCATTTCTCTCCTCCCCCCACGTTTTCCTCGTTGCGCTCGCTTTCCTATTATTTTTCCGTCCAACTGCATTTTCACTTTCTCCCAACTCGTCTCGTTCGACTCCTCCGATTCGTCGAACGCTCGCCATTTTCACCGCCACCTTTCCAATCCGTTGCAATTTTTCTCCCGGTCAAACTAACAAAAAATTGATTTTTTTCGGTCATCCCTACGCGAAAAGCGACGCGCGCCAAATTTAATTGGATGCGAATTTTAAACTCGATCGTCTGCGTTGACGCCAAATCACTCGGATGCTCGCGCCGTGTTCGTAGCTCTGCGCCCTTCTCGCCTGTCGCTTCTCTTTTCCACCGTCGCAGCTCCGTGGAAATTTCATAGCCGGTCGAGAGAGATTCTCCGGATTTTTCACGCCTCGAAGTAAAACTATTACACCCGGAGTCGTATAAATAACCGAATTTCCCCGCTCGCTACCAGATTCATTCATTCGCTTCTTCCTCCGCCTTCGTTGGCCAACAACAACGGTATCCTCGCTTCGCCCAGCAAATCCAGCGTTTCTCCTTCGTTTTGCTCCGGTTTGACGCCGATTCGCGGAAAAATTCGCCAAATTTTCACCGAATCCAAATCCGAATCGAATTTCTCAATCGGCGTTTTTCGCGAGCTTTCTCCTAGGTATTCGAAATCGCAAATATCTTACTGCTTAGCGCGAGAAAACGATTCTCAAACTGCACGATCCGCACCCTCGCGATCGCCAGGTAATTCGACGCTTTTTTGCCGATTTTTTGCCCAACTTCTTGCCGATCGGTTTGACCGATTCCACGGCAAGCGTGAATATTCCTTCACGGTCGATCGAGTTTTCGACCTATTGGGAAAAAATCGTGAGCCTCGAGACGAAGAAGGATCGTCCGAGTCGCAACGCGCGGGGTCAGGAGGCCGGGCAGAGAGTATCGGTAAGCGTAGTTATCCAACCGGTCATAATCAACGCCATTGGCCGAATGTCGTCCGCAGTAGCAAAGGAATGAATGACTTTCGCACGTCATTCGTACGTTCTGTTTGTCGTTGCGCGTTTCTGGCGGAGGAATCGTCCATCATACGCAAATATGACAAGCGAACCGATCGCCCTCTACAAAAGATCGGCACCGTGAAAAATCTCCGTCCGCTGACGTTGCAGAATCGGACCTTCCGTCCCCACGCTCCGGCTCGGACTTTTTCCTCCTCGCAAATCTTCCGTCCAAACACCTCGGTCCGATCGCCGCCTCGGTATCGCAATTCTGTCGCCGTTTTCCCGTACTTTTCGGAACACTCGCCGAAACTCTCGCCGACGTTCCCAACGCTCCTAGCCGTTTTTTCGTCACTCCGATGGCGGCTATTTTTGTCGACCTGTACTGGAGTTACTGACCCTTGGCCAGTTCGCGACAGCGCCTCCGTCTATTTTTACCACCGCGAAAAATGCATCACTTCCTTCGAAAGCCGCGTCGAAAAAATACTTCTTTGTCCCTCGGAGCTGACTAACGCGCCCAACCGATTGCTATCCAAATCACCACCGCAGCGCGCATATGTATACATACATATACATATTCATATACATATCAGACCACCCCAGAAAAAACAGATTTTTTCATCGGCTCGCACCACCCGAAACATTACCAGTATTTTAACTTGGTTCCTGGCCCAAGATGAGCCTAAGAGGTGTCGCGTGAAGGGTTTATTTCTTGTATTCGATTAACGCACAGAAGATTTACTTCTTACGCTCAAACCCCTATAATTTCGGTGTTAAATACACAAACGCTAACATTTCTCTCGATTTAATAAATAGAACTTTTTTTTCACCTAATACACTTTCTGCGGCTCTGAATTGAGCGCCATCGTTACAACTCTGTTTGACCAGCTAAATTGAACTGCCTACCCGTGAATTCTCAATGTTGCCCTGAAAAACCATACGAGATATTTGAATTGTCCTATCAAACTATTTTTACGTGAAACAAAAAAAAGACGACAATTTTGTTCTATCTATGAGGATGCAAATCAGCGATTTTTGGGAAGAAAGCTACGAGGCTTCGGGCTTCCTACAGAAAATCAATTTTCACGTGTTTATCAAATGGGAAGAGAGAATCCAGCTCGCGACACCTCTGGACTCGTCGCAGAGGGCTCGTCTTGTGCCAGGAGTCACATTGTGAAAATAGCGAGAGCTTCGTGTGCTGCGAGGTAAAAAAATCCTGTTTATTCGGTGTCGTCCGATGTATATTCGATCGTATATTCGACTTCCTTCAATCCTTCCCTGTTTCTCCGCCGCGATTCGATCGTTTCTTTCCTCTCCGAAAGATCTTTCGGTCGCCAAAAGTCCGCTTTTCGAAATTCGTGGAACACCGGACGGCAGGTCACTCGACCAATTATCTATCACCGGAGTCTCGAAAAGGTGGCCGAAACCGAGTATTGTCCGATCCGATGCCCGATCTTTGTCTCCTGCTTACCAAGACGATATATCTTTTAATTCCTCCGTCGAGAAGAGCCCCGCTCCCTCGGCGCTTTCGTAACCTTTTCGCTTTTCTTCACCCTCGAATCTCTCCTTCCGACTCGCACTTTCGCGAATTTGCCAAGTACCGGCAAACTCTTTCTCTTCCCGTCATTCGATATATCGTTATTCGACGCGGCTCCGCATCGCGCACCGTACAAAACCGAAGATGTACTTCCGGAGCGAATTTTGCACTCGGAGTTCCGGAGTGAAACTGACGAACACTCCGCGTGCGGTGTAAAAATGCGTTTTTTTTCCGCGCAGAGATTACAAAAAAATACGAACGTAATTTTTGCCCAACGTCTTCTTGGTACAGATTCATTTGCTCGGAGAAAACCAAGAAAATGGGGAGATATCTCTTCATCTCTGAATTTCACCACCGGGGAATTAAATCGACGAAAAAAACATCCACCCAAAAATTTCTCACACCGAATAAATATACGCCAAACGAAATTCGGGGAAAATGGGCTTCTCATTGGATTTACAGACAAAGGAAATCGAAATCTGCGTCCTCGTATTCGAAAGAGATTCGTTAGTTATCCCTGATTTTCCTGCGCCTATACTAATTTTCAGAAAATATGCTTTTGCGATCCAAAAATACTTGCTCGAAACGAGAGTTTGGGCAAAGACGAATTAACCGCGACTGACGACGAGAGGAGAATAAAACAGGGACGAAACATTTTTTCCCCCGAGAAATCGATCGATTTTGCTTTCTGCTGTTTTTTCCACGTCTCGTTCGTTATTCTTCCTCGGTGTTCTGCAGAGTTTTGTCTTCGATAAATATTTGACGATCATTCGTTTATCTATGTTCGTGGCGCGGCACACATTTCCCGTTTATCGCGTTGCAGGATCTTTTTGCGTAACTGTAAAGGATCCTAAGTCTGCCTGCCTATCCTGTATCTTAGATGACCCAGGATGGACTCAGGTAGAAAAATCGAAATTCATAAAAAAAAACGAAAACGAAGCGCATCTTAGCGCAGACCAGCTGACCAACCGTGGGAAGAGGTGATTGTGTTTTTTCTTCTCCGCTGTATTTCGTTTTTTCTCTCGAACTCTCCGTTTCTTTCTTTTCCTAGCTCCGCTCCCGTTTCCCTCTCGCTCTCTCTCTCCGCCTATCTCTCTCGATCTCGCTTCCTCTCGCTCGCTCGCTCGCTCGCCCTTCGGGCCTCTTTCTTCCGTCTCTTCAAAGGATTTTGAGAAAATTACTTTTAAATTGGCGAACCCCCACGCTACGTGGACGTCGGACAGGTGAGATCAATCTATCGGCCATTTCCGGGCAACTCTCTAACTAATAATAAGAAAACCACGTCGACAAACATGCCGTCACCGTTTCAAACAACAACAATTTACCACTTGACCGTCTCTCCTCGATTACTCGTCGCCTTCGCTCGCTTCGAGTTCGACTCGTAAAAAATTCCGCGAGGCGCATAATTTGCAGAAACGGGAGTTGCGACCCCAAAGAGGAAGATGATGACTCTGATGGTTCGAAAATAAATTTAAAAAAAAAATCAAACGACCAAAATATCATCGCTTTATTCGTTCATCTTCCATCCGCGAAGAGAATTTACATTCTTAATATTCGAACGCGAGTGGAAAAAAAACCTTGCGAAATCGACGACAATTTGGGGGATGCTTTCGCCCGGACGTTCGACGAGGAGAGGCGCAGTCGCGAGAGTGTCGCGATAAAGAGGAGAAAGAAAAGCGGGCTGGTGGAAAAAAAAAGTGAAAGAGACGGAGAAATGGTCGGTGAATGGTCGAAATTTGATCAAAGGAGGAAAATCTTGGCGTCCATCGGCAGACGGAATGGTCTCACGAAACGCGGCGAGGAACACACGTGGTCCTGCTTCTAGGCATCATCCCCTGGCCCATGCTTTTTCATTCGCTTTTTATAAGCCCTTTTTTTTCTCCTACCTTTTCTCCTTCTCTCCGTCTTCTTCGGCATTTTTTTCTTACCCCTTGGCTGGCCATCTGCCACTGCGGAAGGGGCAGGCCGTCAGCTACGCCGGGGACCACGGCGAGACGCGACGAGCGAGGCCCGGGTCTCGGGGGTAACGGCTTGAGCCTCCGTTCAAGAGATCTCGCTCGCCCTCGGGCGGACCCGAGAATTTTCGCCGGCCAGGAAAGACTCAATGAACACGTGAAAGGGGAAACCTTTTTCCAAAGATAGAATTTGATAAGCTCCGATTGTCCGGGATTCAACGGCGACTACCGATTCCCATTCTTACGTCTCCGTTCCACCCCCCGTTTTTATTCGACGATCCACATTTTTCAGCCCGGAAAAAAGACCGGGGAAAAACAACGCTGCTCGCCGAAATTACATACGGAAATTCGTGCGTAATTTGTTCTCCATTTTTCCCCGTTTTTACCAGCAATCTCCGTCTCACCAGAAATTCTGTCATCAAATTTTGCATCCCTTCGGAAGCGGAAAATTCGGTGCGTTTTTTTTCGGTTCTGGTTTTTTTCTTACACTTTATAGGGAAACTTTCGGAATCGGGGTTACGAGTTTTCTCACGGATCTCCCGTATTTTTTTTCCGCCTCTTTCGCTGGCAAATTTTTCATAAAGTACGTAAAATCGCGCGCGGACACCGTCGCCAGGACGAAGGACCTCCCCTCGCCCCGGCATCGCTAACAACCTAGCAGTATTTCGGTGTTTTTTCTCTCTCTTTTTTTCGCCCCGTTTTTTCTCGGCGGTTACCTTCCGCCGAAGTACGGGAGAATCTGTGCCACTCGGGGTACCGTAAGACTTTTTTTCTCCGCGACGTACATCCGTCCTCGTCTGCGAGTTCCTGCGCGCGCCCCACGTCCGTCCCCCCTTTTTCTTCCCTCCGGAGCCCGCTTGATATCCTGGCAATAAAAAAGCCAGGGGTACGTTTCTCGGCCCTCGCAGACGCTCTCGCGCCGCGCCAGGCCTTTTGCACCTCGAGCAACGCGCGCTGCCTACCCCCCTCGAAATCGACGCATTTTTTCAACGCGCCGCGAAGGGTCGTGCGAAAGTTCCGACGGTGAGAATTTTTTTATGCAAAAATGGACATGGGAAAAAAACATCTCGGTGGTATTGGCGTCAAGAGGGGGCTCCGCGCGAGGTGAGGAAAAAAATAATCTCGGTGCGACCGAAGATTACGCAGCTTCCATCGAAACGACGAATATAGAAGAAAGAAGAAAAAAACACGTTCTATCCATTTTTCTCATCGAAACTCGACAGGAAAAATCCTTCGAGAGATTTTATTCGCCAACTTTCGCCTGAATTGCTTTTGCAACTGCAACGCGAATCGTCTTATCTTCATCGACGTTCGCTATTTTTTTCTCCTGTTTTTTCCTACTGTATCGTGGGATCTTTTTATTGCCGGCGAGCTGGTGGTATTGTTGTCGGCTCGTTGGTACAATCACGTTCTCCGGCGCACACCATTCCGGTGGAGAAGAACTCGCGGCGCGGGGAAAGAGAGAAAAGTAGACGCGAGCAGGCAGATTCGAACGCCTCGAAGGATGATAGCTCGTTCGAACGGTACCCTTGCGCTACGCGCGCGGCGACGAGACGTGCGAGAGCAAGAAATCGCGAGGCGCATCAGCGCGGCATGTATAAATCTACGTGACACGCGGCGGGTTATCCGTGATACTCGATCTATATCGAACAGCTACCGCCGATTCTAGATCGAATTACTTTCTCCGCAGACATCCTCCGCGCCGCCACGGTGCACGTACGTAGATCGCAACACCGAGCTTTTTACCGAGGAAAAATCATTCGTATCTCTGTTCCGCGGCGGAACACGCGATTCGCTCGTGTGCTGCCGCGAAAAGATGGAAAGGCGTAAAATACCGGGTAGATACGGCGCAACGGAGAATGATGAACCCGACGGCGTCGAGGAGGGGGGCGGGAAAAACGTGGGGAAATAAAATTAGAAGGAGGAGGAAAATGGAAAAACAAGCGGAGCGCCTTCGAGTAGCCGCGAAGAGACGCGCAGGTCTCCGCAACCCTTGCGCCTGGCTGGTCTAGCTTTCGAACACCCTTGGCAAGGGGTCCGTCTCTGGTTATATTTGGTATCTGTCACTTGACGAGCACACATGCTCGCATTGGCGTAGCCCACGACGAGCGATCCGAACATTTTTCCCCCAGCCCAAAATCCGTTGCGCTTCCGCAGCGCCGCCAACGAGATCTGCTCTCGCGTTTTTTCCCTCGCGTTCTCCCTCCTCTCCAGCCACGACAATTTCACTTTGACCGTTACACCCGGAATTTTCTTTCTCTTCCGATAAAAAAAGCGACTCCGTCGAAACCCTCCTTCCTGCTTCCGCAACGTTTGCTCTTTCGATTCCGACGCCGAGGCGATGGGAGAGTAACTACGATTTCGCGCCGCGCAAATAGCGCTCTACGCGCTTCGCTAGACAAATATCGCAAATATCGCTTTTTTCTTTTTTTTTCTAGTACTCCAGGAATTTTGGCGTTGAGGGGATCGCCGCTCGGTGGTCCGAGAGGCGCGCGGACTCCTCGCGGACGGAGAGTCGCGGGTCCGGGGGGCTCCCACGACGCTACGCCGGTCCATGACTGAGCGAGGCTGGACGATGGTAAGGAGACGCGCGTTACAGCCGAGCACGAGCGCACATGTGCGTCTCGGAGTCGCCAGACAGAATTTTTTTGCCTCCAAGTAAAAATAATCTTAAAGCCCCGAACAGGATGCGTTGTTGGAGAAAACGTGGGGCGGGCGGGGGGCGCGGGGGAGCCGTATCGTCACCACGATGGTCCAAGATGGTCCAAGACGTTCTGTTTTTTCACCCTTTGGACGCTGCTCAGATGCTGCGCGACGACTCGAATTATCCGTCATCTCGGGACCAGCCGGATTTCCTCGCGCTCCGATTTTCACCGAAACCCTACCTCGCCGCTGCTCGCGTCGAGTCGAACCTTTCTGTCCACGTGCGCGCGATTTTTTCACCCCGAATCTCTCGTTTCCCGCGATTATTCCCGTTGCACATTTTTTTCCCCGTTGTTCTTGTATTTTTCCAAAAATCGCGTTTCCCTTCGCCCTCGTCTGATCTACCGCACTTCCTCTCTCTCTCTCTCTCTCTCTCTCTCTGCTCGCAATTTTTCTCGGCCACGTTTTTTTTCACAGACTTTTGCCCGCTCGCCGTCGAGATGAATTATTCGCGACTTGAATAATATATTTGTAGTTCGTTTGCGACCTTTCGGTGAAAATTCGTCGATTAGTCGGCGACCGATTATCTCCGTCCCGTATGAATAATTGGATCGATTTCCGAACGAGCTCCGGAATTAAAATGCAAAGTTCGCTTCGACCCTTATAAATAATTGTCGAGGGTCG
The DNA here is from genome assembly GCA_963969455.1 of Arge pagana. Classification (NCBI taxonomy): domain Eukaryota; kingdom Metazoa; phylum Arthropoda; class Insecta; order Hymenoptera; family Argidae; genus Arge; species Arge pagana. The sequence continues at coordinate 21,124,858 of OZ018309.1, read as the reverse complement.
AAAATTCGGCCGTGAATTAATTATTTTCCGCAACGACGCGGCGTCAGGCATCCGGCAACAAAACTTTCGGCTCGGCTCCAAAACTCCGAAATTGGCGAAACGACAGTCCTCTTTTTTCCCTCCTCTTCTCCTCCTCGCCTCGCGCGCGCGGTTAGTAGAATGAAATTTCGGGGGTTTGTTGCGTCGCCGGCGGGGTGAGATAGACGCGCTCGTCTCTCGTAGGATTCGCGAGAGACTCTCCCGAGAGGCATTCACGTCGTCGTTGTCGTCGTCCTACGAATGTTGTCTCCTCTCGTCGTGATTTTCCATCCGCGGTCTATAATTTTCCTCGACAGAAGTCGCCGCGCCGGTTGATTGGAGGGACGATTGTTCGCGCGGCCCTCGAACTCGAATATTTCCCAGCCCTCGAGGCGGATTCTCGCCTCGACGTCGAGTGAGTTTTAACAATCCTGAAAAATTATCTGCCGCGGTCTGCCGCGAGCCTCTGGACAGTGTCTCCTGGACCTGTCCAATAATCTTAAGCACCGAATCTCCGAGCGGAACGATATTTAAAACCTTGAGAAAGCTACGCGCGGAGGGACGCTTTTCCTCTCCTCCGGAGAAACAGACGCGCGCGCGGGTAACGACGACGCCGAAACGCTCAATGTAAACGCCTCCCGTTATTTTATTTACCGGCATATCGAGCCGAGGATGTAAACGAAAATGGAATGCGTCAAATTTCAACGACGTTTATTTCTACCCAATTTCGCCGGCCGTACAAACAACTTCGAGTGAAAATTTCACATCGAATTGAAAAAAAGCACAAAAAAAAACAATCCATTTCAGGGCAAAGTAACAATTCCGAACCCAAATCCTGCCCAAAATTTTCTCTCCAGCGATATGATTAAAATCCGAAAATAAGTTGAAACTCGGAATTGGAAAATGAAATGGAAATTCGAAATTCGAATAAAAGCTGGATAAACAATCCGAAGCGAATTCAACTTTCAAGGCGATGTACAATAATATAATAAATCAGGAATTTGAATTCAGACGGTAAAAAAGAGATGCTGGGAGAACAGATAACGGAGCAACGAGCAGCAATGGAAGAATAAATTCCGAGTAAAAAATAAATGAATTTCTCGTGTCTCAGACGTTTTAACACGCTTTTATTAGCTTGGCTTGTATCCATGTAACGGAATCTCTGAACGTGATTTTCACCCCCTTGTAAACGTCGTAATGATTTGAAACTTTGCACGCTTATCAAGGACCGATGACAATGCTATAATTTAAATATCCTTGCCAGGACCCTCAGCACTAGCGCTTTCCTCTCGGAGCGGGAGCCTGAGAAACAGCTTTCACGTCCAAGGAAGGCTGCAGGCCTGCTATTGCAAGTATTATGAAATAAAATCCAAATAAAATTTATTTGGGAAATTCGACACTAAAAAATTAAAAAATAAATGATATTTTAAGAAAATAAAAAAACACACTTTTATAATAGATCGAACTAAAAAATAGAAAATAAATTATAGTTTAAAAAACTAATAAATTATATATAACTATAAAAATTGATATCCAGCCTCCCACGATTTTTGTACAATTACTCCTTGATCAATTTATTCTTATATTGCAATTTATTTTTGACTTTTTGGTTCGGTTAACCAGTAAAGCGTGGTTTTGGTTTTTTAAACTATAATTCATTAAAAGGAAACTTCCCACATCGCGAGATTTTCCCGGAGGTAACGAGGAAGAGTGCAGCGGGCGATCGAGCATCGTGTTACGCACCAAAATTGCGGGCGACGCCACTTCTCGTCGGGATATCTCGAAAACCATCGAGAAGTTATCGGGACATGTCGCGTACGAAATGGAGATAATTTCACGACGAATCGAACGGCACGTCGCCCGTTCGGCTCCGACTCGTGGTTCTCGAAATATCGTCGATCGTTTCCCGGAGCGCGGCGTGCCTCGCGCGCGACTCCGTGACACGCAGGCATTTGCATTGCTCGATCACGCCGATCCATTCGTCATCGATATCATCGCGATGACAATATCGAGGCTGATCATTCTTACGTATCGTGCAAAATTTCGCTGCAAGGAAATATCCTACCCGCCGCGCCACCTCCTTCGCGGAGTGGAATTTTCGAAAAAACAGGAATTACGTACAGGAAACAGCGGAACTCGACGATCGCGAAGCGACCGAGGAGAAAAATAACTGCGCTGCCCCCCGTCATTTTCACAGCGAAGCTAGCGACAGAGAGAGCCAGAGAGAAATAGGGGGAGATGGAACGAGAGAGACAGAGAGAGAGAGAGAGAGAGAGAGAGAGAGAGAGAGAGAGAGAGAGAGAGAGAGAGAGAGAGAGAGAGAGAGAGAGAGAGAGAGAGAGAGAGAATGAAGGAGTCGCGGCGCTAAACTCGGGAAATCAAAGCGATTCGTCGAGTTAAAAAAATGTGGTTAATTACACCAGCAGCGGAGTGTGACATCATCTCTTTGCTTTTCGGTGGCATTGTCTCGTCGACGCTCGCGAAACCTCGTTGCGTTGCCGCCTCGCGCTATCGTATGGTAGGTATCTAAGCAACACGGTCGCGTACACAGGTAGAAATATGGGGCGCGGGGAGGTGGATTTCTTGTTGCGTGTACCTCCAAACCGACCGGCGTACGTATCGGTACGGCGTACGTGGCGAGAGACCCGGCCGCGTCTCGTTACGTAGGTGAATCGAGCAAAGTCAATTAAAGAGAAAAAAAGAGGGAAAAAAAACACTCGCCGCGCCATTTAATAGCCGAAAGTCGCGCGCCGTTTTTTCAATTCTCGCCCAAATAGCGATCCCGCGTTTGCGTACCGGGCATTTCTTGCCGCCAACTGTCGCCAACTCCGATCCATCCATCTACGAACGGGAGAAGGAATCGCCGCGTCGGAAAAGAGAGACGAGCGAGCTGAGAACGCGGAGGCATCTAAAGTTACGAAGAGCCGAGACGCGGCGCACTCGACGTCGGCCCTTCGATCATCCTCGATCCGCAACGTAAACAGTTACGTTTAGTTAGAACCTTAAAACCCACTCGGCAATCTGCCTCGAGTATGCAGGGAATAACTGCGACCGCGCTCAAAATTTCCGAACGAACGGGTATCGCGGGAAAAACGAGCGGAAGGCGATCGACAAAGATCCCAGCAACGGAGCAATCGTAGAATTCTTTGCCTCCCCACTGGGAGAAGGGAGAGGCGAGGTGGGCGCAAATTTTGTGGGAGGCGAGATTGCAGAGGAAAGATTCGAGCGCGGGGGAGGGGAGAAGATCGGGTGGAACGAATTAAAATGACGAAAACAGTGGAACGGTATGTTTACAAAAAGGCGTACGGAAAATGTGACGAGAAAGTATGAACCACGCGCGAAATATTTACAAAATATTTTGTAAGCCGTGGGATCAGGAGAGAAAAACAGCAAACGATCGAGGACGGTCGGTAAAAAGAGACAAATGTAAAAAGATCGTCGGAAAAAAAGGCGATGGCAACGAACGCGAGACAAGTGTAGGAGATATCATTGAAAATTGTACTTAAAAATCGGAGAGAACGAGTCAAGAACTGAGGCTTTAGATAAGGATGATAAGATTCGTGAGGTAGGAGCGAACGAATTCGTGGCAGGTATTTGCCTTCGCTTGATCAGATAAAAAGATCGAACCGGAGGATAAAAATATTCAGGAAAGGAGCGTGAAAAACGTTGCGTCGTTTCTAACGAAGGAGAATAAGCCGCGTAGCAGCGGAAGCGAGGGGGGTGACGATTTTTTTCCAGTATTTTCCTCGCCGAGCGTCGTAAATGACGGTGCGATTCGGGTGAAACCGGCGATAACGGGCGAGGATCGTCCGTTCGTCGAGGCGACGCGACGTTCGCTCGATCCTCGATCCTCGCGTTGGCGCGCGAAAGGGTAAGTTTGCGAAAAGCGTGGAACGCTGAGACGCGAGAAAGGGTGAGAAAAAGTTGGTGGAAAAAGCGCGGGGAGCAGGGTGAGAAAAAAGGTGGGTCGAAAAAAGTGGCCGTCGACGCGTCGCGCGTACACCGCGGCGGCAAGGACGAAGCTTACCCCCGTCGCGTACCCCGTGAACGCTCCCGAAAATTTCTGCCCCACGGAGACGTTTCCCCCACCCTTGTCTCGTGTACCGCGAGGGGTTTAAGCCACCCCACGACGCGTGGGGTGTCCGGCCGAGCCGAACGTTCCCGAGGACGTCCGAAGAGCGGCAAGTGCCCCACACAGCAGACCCCACCGCCCCGCCATGGCGCAGCTATCCACAGTCCACTCAGAGATACGGCCGTCGCTGGACCATCGCTCCAGGCCCGCGCCAACCTCTCGCACGAGCTATTCGCAGTGACAGCTCGACACTGTACGCGCCTCGTTCGCGAGGAACGAAATTCGTCCGTTCGTTCGTTGCATTTCGTACGTTTCGCGTTCGGAGAAGCGAATTATAATTCCAAGTTCGCGTCGAGCGTTGACAGCAACGAGCAACGACACCGCGATCGCGTACAGCCTGGTGCAAACAAATTTAACAAACGTTTCGTTGATGGTAAAAAAAGGAAAATAGCGAGAGCAACAAAAAAAAGCCCAAAAAACACGAGTGTGATAAGTGACTGCGAGAGTGATTTTGTGAGAAATATTTTGCGGGGACACGATTCGGGGGGGAAACGTGTGCGGTGTTCGTCGACGATGAGGCGACAAGAGATAGGAAAAATCGAGTAGCCGAGTTGGAGGAAAAGTAGGAAAGGCAGGGAGACGAGGAGGCGAGAAGAGAAAACAATTGACGATCGAATTATCGCGTACGAGGCAACGGACGACTCTCGTGCTCCGCGAAGAGATGAGAAACATTTGACAGAGAGTGTGTTTTTCTCGTCGAATCGATCGGGAAACGGTCGTCCGACACAGCATCATCGGCTCCCGTGAATGGTGACAAGTTTGGAAAAAATGCGGTGGTACCGCGCGACGCGACGACGCGATTGACGTGCGAGACTCTCTGCGGAGCTATCATTCCTACGGTTTTCCATCCACCACGTCGTCGTCGTCCCCGTTCGCCGAAAATCAGTTGGACAATACCGAGTCAAAATGAGGATCAAAATGCCAGCGGTCAGGATCGCTCAAGGTAAGTCTGGCGAACGCTCCGGCAAACAGCATCGACGTGTTCCCTACACGGCCGATCGCGCGTCACCGCGTCGCCGATAAAGAAAAAAATACCGAATCGCGTACCTATCGGTCCGCGTGTTGTCGCTCGCGACGATTTCATCGTCCGCTCGAAACTTATTATTAAATAAATTTCAACGTCTGTAACAACATTGACATTAGTCGGATGACACGTCGCCGATTCCGATTACAACGAGCAGCAGCACCAGCCCCGCGCGCCCGTCCCCCGCGAAACGCGTTCGCCCCGAGCAAAAAAAAATGAAGAAAAAAAAAAATTGACGAGTCTCCCTCTCTGTCTCTCTGTCTCTCTGTCGCTCGCCCATTTTCCTCTAGATGATTTTTCACCGCCAATTTCTCGCACCTTTCGTCGTCGTCGTCGAGGTGAACGACTCGCGTCGTTCCGCGACGGCATCGCGGGGTGGCGGTAGAATTTTTAATTAGCCGCCCGATCCTCCCCCCGTTGGCCACCCTCGCCCCCTCCTTTGAAACGGCATCGCGCTCCTCTCCGGTCGGAGGTAGGAGGGCGCATTGTCATGCGCGAGTTTTTCACAGACTTTTCCACCCCCTCAACCCCTTGGCGTCGTTTTCTTAATTACAACTGCGATATTCTTTAGTCCGCGCGATGGCGTCGGGGCGAAAAGATATCGAGGCACATCTTCGAGGTGGCCTCCTACCCGCGTCGACTCTTTTCGTTTTCTTCGTGGGCGCGAACAATTCCGAACACGATAATCGTGCCGCGATGGGCGAGAGAGACGGGGAGACAAATTGTGTGAATCGCGAATTCGAGGAAAAATGTGTGACAAGGTGAGACGGTGGAAGAGAAGTGTTCGCGGTGTACGTCGATTCGCTCGCGTTGTCTCGATGCAGTTGCGCATCAAATGGATCCGCAAGTGCGCGTGAGGTACTTAAAACCTATTATTTATTAAACAAAGTGTCTTTCCAACGCCCTCTTCGCACGTGTGTCACATATGTATCGTATCTATTAAACGTCGCCTTTGATGTAACGCGCTACTCGCGCGCCCACCCCTCTTCCTCCCCCTCGCGATCTCTTTTTTCGCTTCCCGTTCTCGCTGGTCTACCTATTTCTCTCTCTCTCTCTCTCTCTCTCTCTTTCTCCCTCCCTCTCCCTCTCTCTCTCCCTCGACTCACCTCGTTGCAATCGCGTGCCCCGTCGACTCTTTCCGTCGAACGGGGCAAAAAACACCGGGGAAGATCCCCGAGAGGAAAAAAGACAAAAAACGAGCGATGAAAAACAAGTCGTTGCCTACCTCGATTTGACTTCTTAGATTAACCTCGCTCACCTTCGAGGCCTGCTACGACGCGTGGCATCGTAGTCTAACCCTTTCTTGGCTCGCGTCTCGCACGCGCCCAGGTACCGCGGCCTCGGATTATGTCAGAGAGAACGAGCAGGGAGCGACGTAGTCTCGCGTTCCTGTTTTTTTTTTAAATCTATTTTTCTCTCTCCCTTCTCTCCTCCTCGTACTCAACGAACTCGTACTCTCGCGTAGCCGTCGATTGCTCCGGAGCTCCGTATACGACGAGCAAACGTGTCAAAATCACCACGGCTCGACGCCGAATCCCATCGAGACTCGCAAAACATAGACGCGGTCAAACGCGCACTGTGGCGACGAGAGCGGAAATTTACTTTTAAAAAAATTGTCACACCGTCCGATTTGAGAAAAACTCCGCGGAATTATGCGCATCTGCGAATTAACCCGACAATTTGTTACCAATCATCGTTAAACCGCGTCGATGTGTCGAGGCGGGCGAAAATGCACGTAAAACGATGCAAGCTGGATAATTGTAGCGACTAAACGTGAAATTTAACTCTGCTCCGCTTGAAATCGGATCGGAAGGAGCGACTGCTCGGAGAATTGACATCGACGAGCGTGGAATGATAGGAAAACGAGGGGAAAAAAATCGCAGGATCGAGCCACAAAATTCCGAAAATAATCGCCATTTCGTGAAAATCTCTATAAATTGTGCGCGAGCTCGTGAAATTGACGAGAATTAAATTGGCTGCGATGCGCTATTTATCGTCGGGTGCAGGAAAAAACGTCGATACGTGTAGAAATATCGGAATCTGTTGAGAAAATATGCGCTCAGATGGGATTTCGTGCCAATTTTTCGCCCATCCAAACGCGTGCAGCGCGATTGCGTCGATTAATCAGAGAATAGCCGATGGAAAAACAGTTCTACCCGCGCTGCCAAGTTGATGGGATTGTCGAAAGTCGTAGAATCGGCGAAAATAGGCAGAATATTGTGAACTCGCGCGGAGATCGATTTATCGCGAGATTTGCAAATTTCAATTGGAGACAAGTTTGGGATTTTTCCATTAATCGCCGCGAATTCGACGTCGATTTTTCTGAGAATCTACGAACTCGTTGGGAATTCCATTGTCATCCCGACGCGGACGCGATTCGCGGCCAAAGATCGTCGCGCGACAGTTGAGCGACCCTCCGAGAGATGGCGCCAGCGGTCGCCGGAGCTTTCGGCCGCGCATGCAAAAAAGCAGACTGGCTCCGGCTAGGAAAAGCTCGAGGCGGCTTTCCTTCGCGAGAAGAGCCCCACGGTGACGTCTCATCGACGAGCGTAGATTTCATCGTTTAATCGAGCCTCCAGCAGCTCGAATGTCTGGCAATTTTTGCCGAAGCAACCGTATCGCCGCGGCTGTATATCGTCCATCCAATCTACGCCCGGCAATTTAATCTGAAATACGATGTCCCTCGTCCATTTGCGCCAGTCTTTCCGTCAAGCGATCTACTTCCAACCTGGAATTATATCGCCACCGGATGGACGCTGAATTGTCTAGCCGTCGATCAACGAACGAGAATCGCTCGCTCCTCCTCGCGATTTCTTACCGATCGCGGCGAAAAAAACTCTGATAGCTCGCCATCCGCGTAATATTTCTCGCGAAAAGCGTTGCTGCTGGGCAAATTAAAAAATGTGTCCGTAGACCGTCGCTGCGGTTGACCACAGACGCTTAAACTTTCGATGGCGTCGAGGAAGAAAAATGAAACGCAGGAATCGAGGAAAGAGACTCGCTTTATTTGCTCGCGTGAAAAGTGCGTAACTGGCGGAGAGGAGAAGAATAGAAGGGAACGGTGAGCTTTTTTTTTAAGGAAGCGACGCACGCGAGGAGAGAGAGTGGAACGCTGGAGAAGACGCGGGGTTCGGGAGAGCGAATTTGGAGTGACGGAGATTTCGGTGGGGGGAATGTCGCGAGAGGAGCGTGCAAAAATGGGGGGAAACGAGGAGGAAGCGGAACGAGGTCGGTTCGAGTACGGGGGAAAAAAGCTGCGGACACAATCACCTGACTCTTTGCACTTTCACCGGTGCGGGCCAGCAACGGCGAGGAGGAGATTCCCTCGGCGCGCACTTTGCGCCTGGGCAGCAAGGTGTTCCTGGTCGACCCGAGACCCCTGACCAATGGTCAGGTAGTTTGCCTGTCGCCTCTCCCCGTTTCCCCTCGAGCGAGCAACAATGCGGCCACAATGCTCGGAAGATTATTGCTTCGGGAGTGTTCACACCTCGGGAGGAGGTGGTGGCGCGACGAAGAAGACCAGCGGAGAATAATAGCGACAATGCGCGACAATGGGCAGGAAACCGACACCGCAAACAACATAAATTTACTTCTGTCCGAGCGAAAGAGTAATATTCGTGGCCGGTCAGATCTCCTCCATCGCTTCGACCCCGCGTATCGAGGGTGTCTCCCCAACGAGACTGGAGATTCAAAGGGTCGTAAAATCACCTTGCCCCCGTAGGAAATAACAAAAAACCACGAAATTACCCAGGTAAACGGAATTGAGTACGAGAAATTGTCTCCCCCTTATCTCCAACGCGAATCTCGTTGCTCGGCAGCTACTACGAATCGCGATTTTTTTTTTTTTTTGTTCGGATTTCGGAGTTTTTCGAGAGAACATTTTTCGTCGCGCGGAATGAAACGAAACACCCGTTACTATTTCTACGGGAGAAACACAAATCGAGGCGCGTATTTGTGCCTGCGCTCACGACCAGATTCTATAAATATAGCCTAGGAGAGCAAGTTCAGGGGAATAGGGAGAGGCGCGAGTGTTTTTAGATTTTTTTTTCATTTTCACCGGCCTTTTTCCATTTTTGACCCAGGCTTCGTTGCCGCTGCGACGCTGGGCTTTGATTCCGAACCGTTTACAAGGGCGCCACGACGAACGCTCCTATTTTTTACACATTTTAAACAACGTGGCGGGAAATTTGAACAGATCTCTGCGCAGCTTTCAATCTGTTCTTCTTTTTTTCCACTTCTCCAAATCCCTTGCTCCCGATTCTATCAGCGAATTTCGTCGAACTCTTCTCGTTCATTTTGCACGAGTATGTCTAATTTATTCCGCCTTATTGCCTTTAGAGTCGACGCCTCGCGAGTATTTCGTCGTCTCGACTCCTGTCTCCAGACTGTACGCGAGTTTTTGACACGAATTCGGAGAGCTTTTCGCTGAAGCTCTGCTTTTGTTGCCGTTAAGTTTTTTTTTCCGACGAAAAGCTATCGACGCTGGTGGAATTGGTCCTCTCGATTCTTCGCACCCGAAATCGAATTTTCCCCGCAGGAATTCGTCTGTGTCGTGACATTCGTCGCGTTTTCAACGGGACACCGATCAAATCGTCGGCTGCGCATCTCTGGCCATTTGTTTTCGGCGTTCTCCACTTTCGACCTGGTTTTCCGACGACTCCACGATTTTGGCGCACCGGACGAGAGGATTGCTCGAGTCAGCGGGGAGACAACGTCGTTTTTTGTTCGTCAATGTCCCGTCGAGGGAAACAAATTCGGCGACGAGCGTCTTTTGTCTGTCAGTGGTGACCGCGAGGTGATAGGAAATGACAATTTTCCACGCGAGGGAACGGGACAGGAAATTCGCTTGATCGCCGAGTGTGAGAAACGCGGAGGAAAAAATTGACGCGATATCGGCGTCGATCGGAGAAATCATGTCCGGCCATTGCGCGAACCGCGCGGTGGCAAAAGGAGAATAAAAGCGAAAGAAAAAAAGGCGAAAAAAACGCGCGCGCACCGATCCAAAGAACGACAACGAGGCGAGCGGAAAGCGGCGTGGCCAATTCGGGCGACGATTATTTCCGAAGCCTTTCATTGGCCGATTCGACCGGGCTAACGGCACCGCGGGACAGTCGGAGCGACTGCGCGCGTGCTTTTTTTTACACTCCGTTTTTTTTCATCGCCGATTTGACAATTAATCGCCGCGTATGTCGCGCCGCGGCGAACGGGGCCCGCCGCCGAGGAGAGGTGGTCTTCGAACGTGTTCCTTTTGTCCTGCTTCTTGGCCAATGGCGACCCAACACCTCGCAGGGGGTCGCGATCGAACTCTCGTCTCTCCGCGTCCGATTCGTTCTCGTTCGATTGCACGAAAAATGGCTGGAAAACTAAACAAACGAACCCACGATCACTCCAATAATCACACGAACATTGCCTCCTCGCTTCTCGCACACCGCGATTTTTCCTCGATCCTCCGATCGTATTCCTCACTCCGCCGATCTCCTCGCGACTTTCTGCCCTCTTCTCCTCGCTTCTCTCCGCCTCGCGCGAATTATTATAACAACAACAATTATCCACGTCTACTCCTTATATTTATAGATCAATACACACGCGTCTTCGTAGCAGACTAATTTGCAAAATTCAATATTCATATTTTCGAATTTCGTCTCTCCCTGCGTGTCGTAATAATTTTGTAGCTCTGAGCTTTCGACGTTTCGAGGTACAGGCATTTGGCATGCGAGTTTTTCAAAAATCTGGCAGAAACCTTTTTCGCTCAGCATCGATATCGATTGGAGAAATATCCTTTGGCTACATGGTTCCGCGTTTCTCTTATCGCTGTACGCACTTTCACAGTTTTCAAGGCTGCAAATCTGTCATTTTCCGCTGCATCTTACAGCTCTATATTTTTTCCGCGCCCTTTGATTATATTCCTCGTTATTAAGTAGCTGAGAATATCAACCATGTTACCCATCAGTTCGGAAAATATTATTTTCTGGTACAAATGTCTTGCGATTTCGGCTCTACAAAAAAAAACGCCGCTTGTTCGCGAGCACGAAAACTCATTTCCGTACGATCTTCGCCGCAATTCTCCCAGGTGCTTGCTCGTCCGCAAGCTTTTCACGGCTCAGGAATTCGAACGCGTCGAAGTCCTACGAGACGCGAATCATCCGGCGAGTGTGGGCGACGACCTTTGACCATAAAAAACGTGGTAGCCGTTAATTTGTCGGCACAGATATCGTGGGTAGAAGAAAGGAGCTCAGGATTTGAATAAAATCCGGCCGCGCGCGAAAATGTCGGGAGGCGCGATGATTTGGTTCCCGGCTCGCAGCAAAACGCGAGGTGAAAAATGATTGGAATCCGCGGAAATTGGCGTAATTATGAAAATATCGCGTTTCGCCGTTACGAAACGGCTCTCTTGACTTTTGTATGCCACGATGATGTATGCCTCTTTCGTCGAGTCGATGTAACTCGTCGTTCGTTCTCTCGCTCGAATCCTACCTCTTCGCCACGAAATTCCGAGTGATTTCGATCTCTTTTTTCCGCGAGCGCGCCTGCGATCTTCTTTTTTTCAGTTCTTCATCCAATCCTCGAGTTGTACGATAGGCAAAAAAAATTCTTATCTCTTTTCTTCCATTTTTTCCCAATTATTCCCATTTCTTCCATTTTTTCCCAGTTATGTTTACCTCGATAGTCTGAAAACAAAAACAAAAAACGTACAGAGCCTAACTTTTATTGTACATATATTATTGATATTACGTATTATTACGTATTATATATATATTATATATTTTTATATTTTCATAATTTATTTACGTGCGTAATAAAAAATTGAGAACCGTGGAAATTCGACGAAGTGGGTTTTTTCCAGGGAAAACAGAATTTCGTCTTTGGATTGGATCGAGGAACGTTCGTGTCTTTTAATTTTGTCGCCTCGGCTCGTTCGATCGTCGTGCACATCTGCTAATTAGTAACTTCTATGCCACGCGTCGTTACGTTATTCGGAGTACCGTCACGGCGCTGCGAAACTCCCGTCGTTGACAAAACTCGAAGCGTAAAACACGAAATGTAAAACGCGTGATGCGAACTTTTGGCACAACCGCGAAGAGTAGCGAACCGTGTACGAGTGAAATAATTACCCACAACGCGCGTTCCGATGCAACCTTCGTACTTTTCGAATAATAGGAGCCATCGACTCGTTCAGAAATCCTGCCCTCTTCCCGCTCGACAAACACAACCAAGCCAACGAAATTTTCATGGGAATCGTCCGAAAATCGAGCTGCCTCTCGTCCAAATCTCCATCTTTCGAATCGATAAAATCCAACGTGTCCGATACATTGTAAACACTTTTTCTCGTCTCTTCTACAACGTTGCGGGGACAACTATTCGGAAAATCCAACGCGTTTCCCAACTTTTTCCACAAGTTCCAAATTTCCTGGAGATTCGTGCCAACGTCGAAAATAAACGAACGTGCGAGAGAATACGATAGTAAATTGGCAGAAGAAGCGAGCAGGCTGCGAAAAATTTCGCAGACTTTTGACTCGACGAAATTCGAAATCCGAAACGTCGATCGTCTTTGGATCCGCAGCTGGACTCATAACTGTATTCGGGTTCCTCACATGATTTATTTTGATGAAAATTTTTCACGAAAGGGGTTTTATAGAAAGAGTTTTTGAAAAGACGGACAGGTCAAAACTCTCTAGGACCTGTTTGCCCGTTTTCAATGGACAATGTCCTGTCGTACAAAGGCAGCCTAGATCCTCCCACGATACGCATGCGGGCCGCGGTCCATTCACCGCCGTGAGAACGACGTTTCATATTTTTCATAACTCCCTCCGAACGCGGAACGATATTTTTCTGCCCATACCTAGCCGTTCTCGCGACCATCGAATGGTCACCGATATATTCCGTTCGACCGGGTGGCAGGGGGAGGGGGACGAAGGAGGCCCACCTGTGCGACCAGTGAAAGGGGCGACCGCGAGAAATCGGCCGATCAGCCTCTCTCTCTCTCTCTCTCTCGCTATTTCGCTCTCTCTACTTCGCTCTCGCCGACGCCTGAGTTCCGCAACTTCGTCGACGTTCGCGCATTTCCGGTCGCCGTTCCCCGGCGATCGTAGATGCGGCAGGGGGAGAGAAAAAAGCGGCGTCGCGACTCGTTTTTGTCACGATGACAAAAAAACGAGGAACGCCATCTTTATTCTTTTGTTTACGGGCGCGGATTCGGGGTACGAGGGGTGCGGGCTAAAAAACTTGCTACCCCTCAGGTAACCGCGCGCCCGGTATCGCTGGGGCTCGTGGAAAAAGCGGAGGGTTCACCTCGAAAATTTACCCCCACTCGGGCTTCTCTTTCTTTGATATCCCGTTCGCCCAGCCTCGGACGCTTTTCGAGGTGCAGTCACCATCGAATCATGGACGGAAGAAGATCCGGCTCGATCCTCGTACCGCGCAACGATCGCGCCCGTGCCTGACGCGCGTACCTCTACGCGGGTTATCGCAATCGTGCACCGTGAAAAGTCCGCGGAGTGAGTGAGAAAGTGCATCGTCGCCGTTGTCGTCGTCGAGCAAACGCGAACGCGATGCAATTGAAAGGTGACCGACGCCGATGATGCATGATTTATGTCTCGCCAGTCTCTCCGCCGTCAAGCTTGACGCTCGCGCGTGTCCGCGATACGAGGAGAGGTGGCAAAAGCGACGCGAAGTAGGGAAAAAGACGGCAAAAAAAAAGGAAGAAGGAAAAAAAAAACGGAAAAGCACGCGCGACCAGCCGGGGGCGATGTGCTTGTTAGCAGGGAGGGGGCGTCGTCCCGTGTCAAGACGACCAGAGGACACATCGAAACAATCGAATTACGATCATCCCCAGGCGAATACCGCGACCCAAACCAATAATTCGATTACCCATTAGTATTGGCTCTCGCCAATTTCCTACCGACGAGCGAAACGAGCCAGACAAGCGTCTACCAACAATCGCGTTAGGCAACAATTAAAAATGCCGCGTCATCCCCGTAAAAATAGGCCACGAGCGAGGAGTACCTCCTCGACAATCTTCCTGCTCTCTCTCTCTGCTCCTCGCTCCACGTTTCCGAATTCAATCTGTTTTCTATGATAATAGGAAGGCGAGTATCCTACTCTCCGTAACGCGTACTACCGTGCGCTACACTTGTGTCGTAAAAATTACCGGGCAATAAAAATAACCAAACTCCTCCTCGTACGTATCATCGCGACATTACGAATGTATGGACCAATCTGTAGGCAATTCGAGTGATATTCGCTCCGCGAACAATCTTTCCGCTGCACGTATCGTTCATATATATATACACGCACGCACACACGCGCGCGCGCCTTATCTCTCTCATGGTCGCGTCGTACAGAGACACGCCACGCGCACGCACGCACACGTACGTGCGAACGTGTCGAGCGCTAACAACCGCGAACAACGTATCTTGGATAGATTTCTCCGGTGGACGCGGCCTCGTACCCCGCGTATACCTCCAGTTTTGGTCCACAACATCTGCCCCCGAAAAAACAAAAGCCTATTGTTACTAACGACCGGTCGCGCGTCTCTTGTTTCTAACCGAGCGCTTTTCAATCGTAGGCGCGCGCATAACGGACTCTTCTCGCTCCTCTATTCAACGATTCCTTCCACTTTTTTGTTGTTGTTCCACGTCGGACATTTGGACATTTTTTTGTTGTTTTTTCTACTTTCGTTTCGTTTGCTGCGCTTCTCTCTCTCTCTTTTTCTCTCTCTCTCGGTTTGCCCATGCGTGCGTGTGGGTTTTTCTCGTTGGGCGCCGGTTTTCTCCGTTGCCCTCGGTTCCTTCCCTCTTCTTTCACGTGTTTCGACACGGATTCGAGAAGGAGGTTCGTTACCCGATATGGAAAAGTCACGTTCGTTTCCTCGCGATTCGAACTGCATTCCGAAAAATACGTAATTCGTTCGTTACAGAACTTGTTTCAATGCCAACAACGCTAGTAGAAATCACAAATTGCCCTCGAATATATTACGACAAAACGTGTCGTTTAATTTTTCTTCGAAAACCACTTGTTTTCGTATTCATAGCTGCTCCTCCGCTCCTCCTTCTCAATTACCGCTCTTCTTGTTAGCATTTTTACCATTCTTACCATACAACTGCTTTTCCGATTCACATCCATACACCTATCAGCCTCCGCTTTCCATTTTTTCACCCACAGATATCCGACTCGCTGCTTCCTATTATCCCCTATTCGCACGAATTTCGCGCCTTCTCGCCACTTATTTAATTTTTTTCCCCGCAATTTCATCGGTTCGTCGGTCATCCTTTCTCCTCCCCTCCCGTTTTTTTTCTCCGCTTGATCAACGCGCGATCTCTTCGAAAATCATTACCGCGACGGTTTTGTTCCTCGGATTCAGTGCTTTCGCCTCATTTTTTCTTTCGCAATAATAATAAACAATCTTCGTGTTTTTCTTTCTCGTCGGTGGAAAAAAATCTGCTCGCGTCGCTACAATTTTTGGTCTCGATCCAGTTTCCTTTGCGCGTTTCTGCTCCAACGATATTTCCCTTACTCTTCGACAGTGTTGTTTCGTATTTTCGCGTTTATTTCGACCAGATATCGTAGATACCGGGTAGAGAGGAAAAGTTACGAGTTCTCGGGACGATTTGGCCACAAGAAGGTCCCGAGGTCATCCGCAGACGTCGCAACTCACTTTTACAGCCCTTGAAGAGTATTTCTGGCAGCCTTACGATTTCCCTTATACGAACGCATTAACATAGAGATTGGCAGCGTTTCATATATCGATCCGCTCCCCCCTCGTCTCCCCCCTCGCATTCGTCCTCGGTATCCTCCAGCTCTCTTTTCTCCTCGACTAACGTTCCACCTCGGATTCCCCCCGCGCCCTCCCAACCGGCATCCTCCTGCCGTCTCTCCCGTCTGGCTCGGGTTGTTTTCATTTTTCCATCCCCATCCACCTTCGTCTATATATTTCCAGCTTTTTAGCCTTTTGCCCACTACAAAATCTATACTCTCCGCTCCACCGAGCTTTTTTCCGCCGGGGCGGAGTTTCCCACGCTTGACCATCGTCCAGAGCGCAAGCTCCACGTCAAGCTCCACCCTTGCGCCACGCGAATCGTGTTTTTTCTCTTCCCCCTTTCATTCTCACCTTCCCTCGCGGTCTGCACTCCTCGCGCGTTTTTATCACCCCGCCAACCGGGAATTTTCCGTCCGACCAGGAAAAGCTCGAACGTCGATCCGATCGCTCATATCGAATGTGATTTGTCACGTTGCAGCGGAGACCTCGCAAGGTTCGAGTACGGATACGGTGCAATGCGGTGGATGTCGAGCTTCCTATCCCCTCGGCGACATCGTTCGGTTCATCGAGCACAAGGTGAACCATCTTCGTACTCTGCAGGGCTGCCACAGCCCACCGCCGGCAGCAGCCCCCGAGGACTCGGATCCAGAGGACGCGGTGGCTGTGAAAACTGAACAGGAGAAGCTCAACTCCGTCCCGAGTATTTCGGCACCGATAAACAAACGCGGCTCGCGCGTCGAGAGCCCGCCGACGCCGCAAGGTTCCGGATCCGACGGCGGTAGCCCGATCGAGCTGAGGGCGAGCGCCAGCTCGACGCCGAAGAGGAAACTCGAGGAGGACAAGGAGGAGCTGCCGAAAAACCCGAAGAAGCTGAAAACCGAGTCCGTTGACGCCGACACGAATACCACGAGTTCCGGTAAGCAGATCTTCTCTCCCCGTTCGTTCTTCCCTTCCTCCTCGATCCTCGCCAAACGGCGACGAATTTCCTCGATTCAAGAACGGCGCCGGCCGCTGACCTTGCTCGTCGGGAAAATGGCAGCCGAGGAACGGACGCCAAAAGTTGGGGGAAAAGATAGAAAACCAGAGCACGACTCTGGGGGATAAATAAAAAAGTGAGGGAAAAAAATTGGAGAAAAGAAGAATGGAAAACGTTTAAAACCGGACTGGCAGCGTAGCATGTGACGACTGACACGGTCTAGCGATTCCGAACAACGAGGCCAGTTCGATTTTTGAATTTAAACCGCCCCACGCGAGGGAGCAGGGGAATTCGGTTCATTGTCGATCTCGGGGCACATGTGACGAAGGGTTTAACGAGCGAGTGTCCATCTCGTATTTGTGTGGTAAAAATTCAAAACCTCTCCGTATTTCGCTCGCATTGTCTCGCGCCAGTCATTGTTCTACCTACGGAATCACTTCGTGTCGCGTACTCGCCCACTTGTTCCAATTTTCTTTTTTCCCCACTCTTTCTCTCGCGAACTCGCGATTTTTGGCACAACAAAACAGATATCGATTGCAAAATTGTCCCTCGCACTCTGGTCAAATTATAGCGGGTTCAAAAAGATGCGCAAATATACCGACAAGTTTTTGGACCACGTCCATTATCTTCGATTAGGGCGTTGGTCAGGAACGATAAGAAGTTCTCGCGAAAATTATTCGAATTAGGAACTTATATCGTGTTTTTTTTTTTAATCCTTCGCGTGCCAAAACTTGCACGTAGATTGGGACCGAAAGCTCCTTTTTCGCGGTAATTCGTCTAATATATCACAAGGTTCGAGTCGTACCTTTTCAAATTAACGATTTTCACCGTAATTTGGTTACATCATTTTTTGTAAAGAATCGCAAAGGACAGAAGCAAAAGAAAAGTTGAAACGTCGACTCGAAGGTTAAAATCTCGTCGCGAGGATGGCCAACCGCGGGAACGAAAGCTCTCGAGGCTCGTACCTTCGCACCCCTCGCGAGCATCGGCGACGATGATCGCGTCGGGCCTGGATTAAGCATGCAAAGATGATTCTCGACCGCGTATCGTTTCACGCAACGACGACGCGTGTACCCATCTCCGTTTCTCGGGCCAAAGGGCGCACGGAGCGCAACCCCTTCGCGCGCACGCGAGAGGATGACAGGATATATCTCGCGTGGACGGCACACGAAACCATTTAGTTAAACCCTCGCGACGCGTTTTTGCTCCAACTTTTTGTACCGGTGCAAGCTTGAACCCAATTAGAGTCGTCCTATTGTCAGGCCACGTGGCTAACCGTGACCCACACGAGCCAAAGAGTTTACGTGCTCGCTTGGCTTGATATACATCGCGCGTGCGCGATCCGCGGATCAGGTAAACGAAGCTCGAGGGTAGAGACCAAGCAACTGCCGGCTATCACGCGTGGAAAGTTCCTCCGACGTGTCCTCGAAAAAGAAGCGAGAAATTCGTCTCCGCAAACGAAATTCTCGTCTCTAAATCTGTAAATACGTAAAAATCGCCTGCGAATGGAGCAAACGGATCGCTACCAAGCTTTTCAGGCCCTTGGGAACGTTTCGCTTTATTTTTTGAATACAATCAGATTTTTTTCACATCCACAGGTATCGTTCGTTCGATCCTCCGGGAAAAATACCTACCTAAATTTGTGCTCCTTGCAACATCGGTGCTGCGTTGCTGTGACCATTTCAACCAAATTTCGCCTAACCAACGCCCAATCGCGGTTCTCTTCGAGTTGCAGAAAAAAAATTCGTAACTCTCACATAGACGAGGAACCAAAAATGATTTCGGCACGGCAAGAAAAACCGCGCTACGCTTTAGGCTCGTCGAATGAAATTATCTCCCTCCCGCGGTGGGGAATACAGTCGTTATGGTAAATAATGACGACGCGTTGATTTCCCGGACTCGATTAATTCGTTGCCTGTTTCCAATGGCATCGTTTTCCCGGGTTCTCCGTTCGCATCTTGGAAATTGACCGGGGAATATTGTTCCTGGCTGCGATTCGAGGCGCGGAGATCTTCGATCTTCGCGCGAACTGTTCGTCGTTCCGTTTGGAACGATCGTAGCTGATGGAATGCGGAGATTTGCGCGAATCTCGCCCCCGCGGTGTCTCGCGACGAAATTCGACGTAGCTGGTGTTACGGGGGCAGAAAACGCAACGGGCGTAACGTAGCGCGAGATTTTCCATACGCGGCGACGAAAGATCCGGCGGGTGCCGGAGTAATCCGTTGAAATTGACACCCGTCTGTCCCGTTGATACGCAGATTCGATCCACGCGTCAGAATTGTCTGGAATATTAATTTTCACCGCGATACTTTTTCCCCGCTGCGCTCGCTGGATCCCTCGTATTTTCCCTTCCGGCCCCGACATTTTCCACTCTTCGCTGCTCACTTTTCTCGCCTTTTTCTCTCCTTCGCTTTATCATCCCTTCGCGACCCCTTCCGCGAGACGGACCGCCCGGGGCGACGCGCGAATTGCGTGTCAATTGACTCCACGCACCGCGACTCCTCGTACGGACGTTTCGCGGAAACTTACTCCCGACCCGCGAAATCTCCACCGCGATCTCCTTCCCATTCAATCTCGAACTTCCGATTCTCGTCGACAACCGCTTCCTTCGCTGCCATATCTCGCCACCGCGATTCGCTTCTTTCCGTTATCTCGCCTTCCACGTTTTTTCCTCCCCCTCTCGTCGTTTTCCATCCCCGACCACCCGCCGCCCCCCAAACATTGTTTTCCCACCTTCCTATCGCACTGCCTACGCTTACTTTCATCCCCTCTCCCAAGCATCTAGAAGATGCACTCTTGTTGACAAACCAAACGAGTCCAGATTTTTCAAAATTACAACAATTTTGTCGACACCAAATTTTCACCCACCTCGCCACCTAATTCTCGAACGATAACGATTTGAAAATCTGTATTCTAACAGCACGAGATGTGATTCGGCCAGGAAACAATTATAACTAGTTCAACGGATCTCTACAATATACAGACACATATTTACCACTTGTCGTCGGACTATTTCGTCAGAATCATTCAAACTATCCAATCTACGTTAATTTTCAATTATTCAATCGCTGAAAATTACACGTTCACAAAAACTGGACCATCCGTTTCATCTCGTACTGGATCTTAAATAATTCCCTTGCGGAGAATAACTAAAACAAATTACTGAGATATCGTCAGCACATAAACTTCTGGCATCTTTAGGCTCTGCTATTCCCTCGTTTTTTTCGTTTCCAAACTCTACATTCTCTGATTTCAGTCTCCTCTCATTTTTGCTTGATTTCTAACTACTTCTCCAGCTACTTCGCTCCTTTGTCCGCCATTAGCTCTTTGCTGATGCGATTTTTTCGTGCCAATTTCGTCGTTTGTATTCGATTTCTCTGTATTTGGCTACTCGCAAATCCTGAAGAAAATTCCGTTTCCCCGTGTCTAATCGAACTTAATTCGCTACTCTGTTCTCGATTTTTCACGATTCTCGTTCCTTCAATCTCGCACGTTTCAATACTTTTCTTCCGTCGATTTTCCATTTCTCTCGTCCGTGTCCGTTTTTTTCTGTCTTTTCCGTCCTTCGAGCGATCTCTCTCCCTCTCGCTCTCTCCCCCTTTTATTTCCATCTCCTCGTCCCGCCGTCGCGTTTGTCTCGAGGTTAGTCTTCTATCCCGGATGTGCTAACCGAACTGGATGAAAAAGTTTGAAAAGCCACGACGATTAGCTCGCGCATACGCGTAGTCTGGCGTGCGAGGAGATTACAATGTCGAATAGGAGTGCGACCGAGAGATGTTCGAGGCCGTCGCGTCGTCTACCTGGACCGACGGGTGTTCCGCTGTATGCGGAGAGCAGGGATGCTGGATAACGGTACGCTGCAGCAGTTCCCCTCCGAGCGCAACCCTTTCGAACTACAAAGTGCATACGTCGAATACGTTGGCCAATCGATATTTTAATATCATCGAACGCGCGCGGAACGACCAGCTCTGTTGTGACATCCCGAAGAGATCGAACAACGCACGTTTCCGTTGCTCACGATCATCCGGAGCAACGGGAAAAAAACCCACCGAACGTCGTCTCGGTTTTCGCATCCACTTTTTTTCGTGCCCTCGCCAGGCCGGGAATTTCCAATTCGTCGTTGCGAAACTTTGGAAAGTTAGCCGGCGATTCTCGTCGGGAATCGCGCGCCAAATTGGCCGTGTAACGTTTAGGGCGAAATCGTTCGGAAAGGCATTGTTTAACGGCGAGTCGAATCTTGGTCAATCGTCTGCTTCGGAGGAAGTGCAGTTGCGCTCAGCTGCCACCGGCGGACGTCGACTTCCACAGATTTTCCCTTCACCTCTTTCGCCAACCTCCCTTTTCCCTCCATCTCACTCCCTTTTTTGTCGTTCCCCTTTTTTCCAAACTTCCACCAGGCTAAACGCGCCCATAGAAGGACACGTATAATTTCAATAACTGAAATTTTAGGAGTAACACGTTTGTCCGTCGTTATAAATATATACAGTCACGCGAAACTGATTACCCTCATCTTGACATTTTTTCGTATGACAAAACAAAATCAAATAATGAGATACCTATGATACGATTTTAAATAAACTCTAAATAATCGAGTAGTTGTCTCATAAAATGAAAAAAAATATACCAAAGTTTGTTGTTCATCAAACTCTCATCTCAATCCAATAAATAGACACTGAACTAATCGTAAACTTTTATTTACGATTCCGATTTTTTTTTGTCGATGGATGACAAACATGTTACGAGTTACATTACTATTTGCACAAAGCCTTCAGTGATATTGATGCTGGTGGCAGCGTAACGGTAGCTGCAAAAAAATCTAACGTTCCCAGAACAACGTTACATGCCAAATATACCTACAGTCAACTTTTTTCAGATAATAAAATTATTTTTCTATTTATTTGGGTAACTACTGTCGCAACCATAATTTATTAATCAATTATCTTTACTTATCTCAAGCTGTTACTTATAAAATTAAAAGTTTTATTATTCTCCATAAGGAGATTAAAATATCATTGCAAAAAAATGTCCATCTACCAGTGATACGAGCTACTTCTCAAATTTTTCTATTTTCTCAGTAAACTACTACGTACTGCAGGACTTTACTTCTTTTTTTGAGTAAATTGAGAATTGATTTTATCGTCACTTGGTTATTTTATTTTATAGTATCATTTTATTTTTTTAAAAAATCATTTGATAAAAAAAAATACAACTGTCCATCTATTGGTACGTTCACCCTATTCTATCCATTACAAGTGTAAATCTCCCTTTAGTTTCGGAATTTCAGTTCTGGATTTGACTTCGCAAATATTTGTTCAATTTTTTGCCATTGCTTCTCATTTCTGTTCGTAGTTTGAGTTTTTATTTCCACTGTGCCGTCTACCTGCGCATCGATAATCTCCTATCACTGTTTGGTCAACTCCGAACAATAAGCTATACATCTATTTATCTATCCATCTCTCTGTCTCTCGCCGTCTACCTTTCGCTCTGTCCTCCTCGCGGATTTGTTTCTTTTCGAAAAATAATCCTAACGTATGGCTATCGGATGTTTGCATATGAAAAGTATTCGACAACGCGGATCGATACGCTTTCTATTGACTGGCTCTGCTTATCTCTCCCGCTTACAGCGTAACCTTTTCTCTGGCCGAGGGGAAGTTGCCAATATTTTCGACTTCCGGGTAGATAGGCAGATTCGTCGCGTCGTTCGAACGGTCGCGACACAAGTAGCCAGATCGCTCCAAAATATCGCGAATCCCCGTCGATGGATAATTATTCGAGAAAAATCCGCTCCCCGTGTTTTCCGCGCGTATCGATCATTCGAATCGAATCTCGCGTCTTCCGCTTTCCACGGTGGACGTTGGAATATAATTGAAAAGCTTCATCCGCGCAACGAACATTTTGTCCACGGTGAAATTGCCACGTTGGATAACCGCGAGCATTCGAATTCGAGATTCTTCCATTGATGCTGGCCAAGATCGTGGAAATTTTCCGTCCCTAATAGCACTTTGAAGATCGGTCAGTATTTTCCGCTTAAGAAGAATGTGTTGGTTTTCAAAGTGCAAATTTTTGAACTATTCGTCGCTGACTAAAATTAGGGGGCACTTTTGTTATTATCGGAGGTAACCGAGTCGGCCAAGAATTCGTCGACTATCCGGATGCGAAAAAGATTGTGGAAACGTTGAAGCATGGAAACAAGATCCGAAGACGTCTCGGCTTTAAGTCGTCGCCGTCCCGAACGGTCCGTTTAATTAAGTTTACCCTACGTCACAAAGGTTCTTTATACCCGATCGATTTTGTCGCGTGTACCGAGTAAGACGGAAAAAAAAAGTTCGCCGTCGAAGCTTTCGAAACGCATCGCTCGGCCAACGCTCTCGAAAGCTTCGTTTACTCGAACTCTCGGTCGGGAAGTAAAAGGCATTTTTCCCCGAGTTACGACCCGCTGAAATATGTTGCTGCGGTGCACGTCGCGCGTCCTTCCTCCGAGAGGGTCGAAGAAACACATGGTGGTCGTTCTTTCCGCGGAGGGTGAAAAGTGAATTAATAAAAAAAAAAGCCAAAGATAGCCGCGACCGCGAGACTTGCGTGTGGGTGCCGCGTGGGGCGTGAAAAATGAGGGAAAAATCTGATATTCCGGATTAAAAACATTGAAATTCAAAACCACATCTCGCCGCCGCGCTCGCCCCATACTCGCCGGGATAAAAAGTCGTTAAGGGTCAGTTTCATGCCGTTCCCTCGCCCTGATCCCTCACCGTTACCGCCGTGCATCGCCCGACCCTCGCGCATCTACGCGCGAAGACGAGCGGACAGAGACGGAAAGATTCCGTCGCTTATTGTCGCCGATATTATTTTTAAGCCACCCCTCGCGATCTCCGCCGATAGTCAGCCCTGCAATTTGACACAGACGCGCCGTTTGAATTCCGAATTGAATTCGTTCGACGATTGAAAATTAAGGGTGGACGAAATTGATACGCCGACGGCCAAGACGCGGGTACGGGGATGTTTTACGATCTGTTGCACGCGTCGCAGCCGGCAAAACTCGTGTAAAACGCGACCACGTCGGTTCTCCTACGACACGCGGGAAAACCTCGCAGTCGCGCGATTTTCGCGAAAAATCCCTTTCCGAGTGGGTCATTCCGCGTGACTCGTTCCATAAATTAATTTTGTTTTATTTTTTGCGTAAACTACGTCCAAATATATCGTGCAACATGCGGGCGAACTGATTTTCTGACATTCGCCTTTATGTTTTTTTCTCCCCGTTGTTTTCATGCACGATATGTTCGGTGTTCTAACCACGAGACTTTACATGGAAATAAATACAGCACATAGATTTCAAGTACCACGTTCATTTAATGATATTATCAAACGATATTATCAAAGTACCAAAAATTACAAAAATGCTTAAACATACTGCGGTTTGAGTTTTATGGCGAAAAATACTGTCACAAGTTATACAAGTATCAGCAGATTTATCTCAGTATGGTGACATAATTCGAGTTATTTTGTCGTTTCAAACGATAAGTTTTCGAATAACTACTCTGTAAAGTCACAGCGAAAAATGCGCAAGCGCGTATGTACTACCATAAAAATCACTTCCGCCTTACTCTTTCTACTCGCCAAAACCCACTTCGAATGTAGACGAACTGTTTATAACGTTTACGCATAAAACGAATTTAAGAAAACCTAATTTCGAGCTATTTTTAAAGAAAAATTCACGTCACGGAATCTATAGGTGTTGGAAAAAATCGGCCAACGGGATTCAGAGCATCAAAATCTTTATATTTGTGACCGCAAAAATGCGCGACGATTTCGCGATTAAAAAATTTGCTAAGCGAGGTCGAGATATGAATAATCACGTGGTAAAAGTTTCACGGTTGTATCTTTATGTAATTAAGAATGATGAAAATAAATGAATAATAAGAAAACGTAAAAAAGGCTTCGCAGCGGGTGACAGCGATAGCTCAACAGTTTTCGCGAATTTATACGTTCGTGGAATCTGACGAGTCGACGGGTACGACGTTGAATCAACTCCGCACCGCGCGTTTCAGGTGAATCGAATCGTGGAGTCGTTTCAGACATTCCAACTTGGTCGTACGAAATATTTCTGGAATGAGTCAGTTTCAGTCGAGTGGAAATTGCGGCGGTCTGGGATTTAGGGAAGATTAAGAAATTGGAAGTGCCGGACGCGATCGTCGTTTGTTTCTACGACTGATAAAAACAATCTACGGAAGTCGCGAGGGATTGGAAAACTCTGTAGCGCGCGTACCGATCTAATGCTTGGACAACATCGCGAAATCTCGGCCCTTTTCCTCGCAAAGTGTCCTCTCACTTTCCATCCATTATCTATCCACGCAAAATGTATACGTCGGACTTATAGTCACGATATTCACGATATTCACGATATTCACTCGTCTCGCAACTTTTGGCCGATAACGATTCCAATTTTTCCGATCGGTGCGGGCTCTCGAGACTCTAGGCAAACGAACCGCCGATGAATGATTTATAACGGGAAAGTTGAAAAGAAAACGAAGTGTACACTCGAATCCCATCCGTCTCACGCGCGACGCGTGGACCCGCGTACGAGATACTCGTACGGGAAACGAGGAAAGGCGGCACGAAATTGTGCAAATCTTATTGCCCCGTCTCGAAATGTCTACTATCTACTAGCCAGTCTAGCGCGTCTGATGCCCGTACGTGAACGTTGTTGTATTGTTTTGCAGAGCCCAGATGGTTGCAGTGTTCGCAATGCGCCCGACGGCTGACGTCCGCCTGGGAGCTCCTTCAGCACGCCCAAAGCGTTCACGGTGCTAGACTCTACACCTCTTCCTCTTCCTCGACCAGCTCGTCCTCGAATACGCCGGCTCCGAGTCCGCCGACGCAGCCATCCGGACACCAGCATCATCTCAGCCCTCCGAATCATTTGAATCTCAGCGGCAAATCGACCGGAAGCTCGTCCGCGGCAAATTCATCCGGCGGCACGAATTCCAGCGGAAGCGGTAGTCGGCAGCTGCAGTCGTCGGCCACCCTCGGCGGAGATCCGTTGCAGAATCTGTTCAGGCTACCGCCGCACCTCGAGAGCTTTCCGCCCATGTTCAGGCCGGAGTTCCTCGCGTTGAATCCCCTCGCCGGCTACCGAGGCTTTCAGGATCTCCAGACCGCGAGGAGAAACCTCCAGAACCTCGGCGATCCCCTGCGAGGTATGGACGGCCTCAACGTCGGCGACTCCCTCGTCCGAAGCTCGCTCGACTCGTTGAACAACGCGAGGAACCTTGCCAATCTTGCCGAGTTGTCGCACGGCCGAGGTTTGACCGGCCAACCTCATCCGCCACCACCCATCGAAGCGAACCTGGATTTTTACTCGGCGCGCCTAAGGAGCCTCGCTAACCCGTCCTTAGGCGCGGCTCCGAATCCCACCCCGAATCCTACCACGAACTCCAACCCCGTAGTAGCCAGCGTGCAGCCCATCCAACAGCCTCCCAGCCCTGCGGCCAACGCGGCGAGCCTTGCTCACAACGGTATCAAGAAGGAGAACTCGCCGCCCTGCTACACCCAGAGTCCCGTTGGTGGCCACCACCACAACAACAACAACTCCACGGACAGCGAGAAGACGAGTCCGGCCGTCGCCTCCACCCCGATAATCGCCGATTCCGAGACCGTTTACACCTGCGAGGTCTGCGACAAGAAGTTTCGATTCAAGTCGAACCTCATAGCGCACCGGCGAAACCACGAGAACAAGGAACACCCGGCGTTCCAGGAAACTATTCAGGATACGACCGCTACCACGACCACCACCACCACCACTACCAGCACTGCATCGGCGAGGTGCGAGATCTGCGAGGCTAAGGTTCCCAGCTTCTCGGAGCTGAGGATACACATGAGGACGGAGCATCACCAGGAGGCTATGATGAACGCTGCGTCGAGTCCCCAGGGAAGCGTCGAGACCGTTCCCGACGACGATGGGAGCAGCTGCGACGAGAACATCGACCTGGACGAGGGCGAGGAGGAGGACGTCAAGCGAGAGGACAACGAGGAGAACACGCCCGAGGACCTGAGCACGACCCAGGGCCAGAGCAGCGAGGAGGGTGGCGTCGTAGCGAGGATCGACGCCAAGCCGAGTCTCGTCGGTGACCTCATGGAGAAGTTCGGACTCAGCAATATTGCCCAGTACTCGGAGGCCTACCGGCAAGCCTTGCAGGAGAATCATCGCGGCGGCTTCCACAAGACCGAATCACCCACGTCGAATCTCGCCAACTCGTTGAACAACAACAAGGAGAAGGACAGCGCGCTGTCGCCCACGAACTTCAACTCGTCGACGACACCGAACATATTCTCCGGTCAGGGCTTCCCGAGATCGGCGGGTCCGGATTTCGGAGGCCTGTGGCTGCCGAGTCCTCACTACCTCGAGAGCAACGAGTTCCGGAAAGCGTCCAAGGCCACGACGTCCAGTCTCTCGTTGCAGGGCCTCCCGAGCCCGCTCCTGAAGAAGGAGCGCAGCGGCAGGAACGACACGTGCGAGTATTGCGGTAAGGTTTTCAAGAACTGTTCGAACCTCACGGTTCACAGGAGATCGCACACGGGCGAGAAGCCGTACAAGTGCGAGCTCTGCTCGTACGCCTGCGCTCAGAGCTCGAAGCTGACGAGGCACATGAAGACGCACGGTCGCCACGGTAAGGACATCTACAGGTGCAGGTTTTGCGAGATGCCGTTCTCCGTGCCGAGCACCCTGGAGAAGCACATGAGGAAGTGCGTGGTGGTTCAGCAGGGGCAGAAGATGGGTATGCCGTATTCGGGAAGTCAGGACGAGGACTCGTCGTTGAGTACGAAGGACACTTGATCCTGGAACGTGAGTCTTCCGCCTATACCGCCGCTGTGGCCGCACAGGCCTCCGTATCCGGTCTACTAGACTCGTCCTAACTAAAAAACAAAACGAGGCTCGTTGCTCGTCGTGCCCCCGCGAGAGAGCAGCCACCCCCGTCGAATTACCCAACGAGAAGAGTGCGTTGGCCGAGCAGTCGGAGGGAGAGAAGTAGGTGAGAAAAGTCCGCGAAGCGGACGACAAGGGATTCGAGGCTAAGAACGTGGAGGGGCCGAAGAATGGTCCCGACAGGACGAGAGCGAGAAATACCTCGCGACGAGGTAACCCCGAACAGAGTAAGTCTAGCGCAGTTTCTCTTCGTGGTTAAATCGCCCGCAACTGAG